>OX328130.1:32179293-32339293 GCA_946811695.1 Gonocerus acuteangulatus | reverse complement strand
CACCGGATCTTTTCCTTTCACTGTATTTTCCATGAACCACACCATCCTTCATTAGACTGCTGTATATGATTTTAATATTTTTTTTTAAATAAAAAAAAATTATTAATATTACGTACAATAGTCTGATGAAGGAAAATGTGATTTATGCAAATATAACGATAAATATCTAATCACTTGCGAAAACTATATTAATAACAAAAATTAGTTAAAACACACAATATCATACATATATAAGATCAAAAGAAAAAAAATAGATAAGTGGTCAAATTTTCATAAATCAAAACGTTCTTTCTGAAAGAATTAACAGAAATAGTAAAAAAAAAAAATAAAGATACTAAAAATATTATGATTCCGGCCAGGATCGAACTGGCGACCTTCTGCGTGTAAAGCAGATGTGATAACCACTACACCACGGAACCGGATTGTTCAGCGACCCAGAATCTCTGAATATATACCGAGTAAAATTCTTCTTGCTTAATTTCTTGAAGAAGAAGAAACAAAATATTAACTGCTGCTCTTCTAAATTTTCAAAATGACTAGAAAATAAAACGAACAAGCAGAGATTAGTTGGTGCAACATAAAATGGCTACACTTTTAGGACTGCAATTTTTGACAAAGTAATCTCATACTGAGAAATCAGTGCTCAAAATTCGAACGTGTCATTTTTTCCCCTTTGGAACGGCTTTCGTCATTGTTTGCGTCAGTTTTTAATTAGTTGTTTTTTTAATTGCATTTAACGATAAAATTAGTATTTTAGTAAAACACTAAAACACATATTTGTTATAGTGATTTTTTTTACTTCCTCTTAGGATACTGTCAGTTTTATTTCCATTGTGGCACCTAAAATCTTGCTTTTCCTCGAGATTGTTGTGCGTGTTAACATTTTTTATGAAAGATGAAGAGAAAATATTAACTTCTTGTGTTTTAAGCTTTACGTAAAAGCGCCAGAGAAGAACGTCTCTTAGTGCATAGTTTGAAATGGATTTAGAAAAAAATTAATTCAAATAAAGGACTAAAATGAAGCGAGTCAAAAAAAAAAAAAAGAAAGAACGAAAAAAAAAACTAAAATGAAGCGGGTAAAAAGGACATAATTATCATAAGCCGTCAAGAGATGGCAACAGGACGCTCGAGTGGTCTTGTCTCTTCCGGACTTTTCTTGCAAAGCCTTTTTAAGGGACTTTTAAATTAGAGATTTCTTTTTAAGTTTTCATGGGAGAAGAAAGTGATATTGACTTCAGGGAGCCATTACAGAGGCTTATGGATGGATTTTTTTATTTTTCGTCCAAAGCCATGGGGTTGAATTTATCGGATGTTCGCATCGTCTTGCTTATTCGCTCAATAAAGGTCAGTTGGAAATCTTCGAGAATTGATTATTCTTTTAATAAACTTCCATAGAGATTCAAATGTACTCTGTATAAACATAGTCCAGGAACTACGTCATTTTAGTGCACTTTCATTCACTTGGAATAGAACCACCTCAGTAGAGTCCGACTAATCCGAAATTTCGACTAATCCGAACAAGACGTTTAAAAGTTTTATAAAATATTTGAACTGACAAAGGAAAAAGAGGCTTGTAATTTTTCAATTTTGCCGTCTAACTTAGAATCCAAACTACAGCCTTACTTAAAATTGAAACAAGTTCAGTTTAATTAATTCACTCACTTATAAAGAATTTATGTCCTGTAACAGCGATTACACGAGGCGCAAAAAGCAAACTATATCTACGAGATAATGCCTGTGATCTTCTACTGACAAAACAAACTAAAACGTTATGAAAAGGCAATGTTTCGCCATTCGCACGTGCCATCCGTCGTATCGGTTTTATCTACAATAAGTCATAGTGCATTTTGAATTGCAGTCTCCTAGAATAAGTATTTTTTTTTACCTTTAATTCTTACGCTTAATTAAGTCAATATACGACAAAACTTCGCCTAATCAAAATTGACCCTAATTCGAACAGTGTATCTACTGTACTCCCTCCTCTTTAAGAGAAGCCAGAAACTCATCTATTACTACTACTACGTAAACCGTTGAGGGGAAATCTGGATGTGTCGTTCTGAAATTGACCCTAATTCAATCAGTGTATCTACTGTACTCCCTCCTCTTTAAGAGAAGCCAGAAACTCATCTACTACGTAAACCGTTGAGGGGAAATCTGGATGTGTCGTTCTGAAATTGACCCTAATTCGAACAGTGTATCTACTGTACTCCCTCCTCTTTAAGAGAAGCCAGAAACTCATCTACTACTACTACTACGTAAACCGTTGAGGGGAAATCTGGATGTGTCGTTCTGAAATTGACCCTAATTCGAACAGTGTATCTACTGTACTCCCTCCTCTTTAAGAGAAGCCAGAAACTCATCTACTACGTAAACCGTTGAGGGGAAATCTGGATGTGTCGTTCTGAAATTGACCCTAATTCGAACAGTGTATCTACTGTACTCCCTCCTCTTCAAGAGAAGCCAGAAACTCATCTACTACGTAAACCGTTGAGGGGAAATCTGGATGTGTCGTTCTGAAATGTCGAGATTTAAGAATACTGAACATACGGGAATTAGTTAGATAAAATATCTTAATTAAAATAAAGATTATGGTGTCAGTGCATTGTCTTTTCGGCATATTTTTCCGTTTTCCGTGGTGGAAAACACCAAATTCACTTTAAAAAAGTCCCCCTCGCGACAGCGTCATCTTAGCACGTCTGCGTTCTTACCCCAGAAACTCACGGACAGTCCTCACTAACTCCAATTTCTCGACTTTTGCTCATTCTTAAGCATATATTTATTACAAACAATTTTCTCATTTGCCTATCTTGTTTTACTAAAACTTCATTTTACTGTAAAATCAATAAAAATGTTTGAAAACGCTAAATGTCACATATGTCTCAAATAAAAAAAAACTTTTTCAAGAATTTATTTAGTTAGTTTTTAAGGCTTCTGGACAGGACAATGGATTCCCAATGTTTGGCCATTAAAAAATGAGTAGCCCATAATTTCTTCACACATGATATTTGAAAGTAACAAAAATGCATTTCACCTTTTTGGACAAAAGGGAGTCAATGATTCAAACTATCACTCAACAAACTTCCACTTCATTGGCATAGATTTAATGCTTACTCAATGTAAGCTGAGGAAAACATTCACGAGTAACATCTGATTTATAGAGAAAAACAGAAGTGCGTTATTGGCCATCCAGAAAATATCTTCTATCAATAGGTTTAGTGATTTAAATCACTGTTTTTTTTATGGGACACACTTAACTAACTCACCCTTATTTAATGACAAATAAAGAAAAACCCATTTGCAGACAGTGTAACGTTTCAATGACAGTAAAACACATACTAACGGAATGCAGAATACGAGAACAACAAAAATTACCTTACAACTTACAGGAACTACTGACAGAGGGTAACCCCTTCATTAACGATATATTAACATTTTTAAAACAACACAACCTATACCCAAAAATTTAATTCCAGGAAAAAAAATTAGTCTGAAGCCTTTAGAAATATTATCTCGATGGTATATTAATAATCTGATTTCAATTAAGAACTAAATAATGTAATAATGTTAGAAGTTGTAGCCGCCATATCTATTATATAAAAATGAATCGCTAAATGTGTTGGTAAGTGCAAATCTCGAAAACAACTGAACCGATTTCGCTAATTCTTTTTTTATAATATTCCTTGAAGTACGAGGATGGTTCTTACGGAGCGAAAAATTTTAAAAATTGCCTGAAAAAGTCTAAAAACAACACTTTTCAGGTCGTTTTCACTTCCTTAACGCAAATTCATTTTTAAATAAAAACATATGTTCTCAATTATAATATTTTTAACAGTTAACGTATTAGGTTATTTGTGTATAAGCAAAAAAAACAAAACAAAATAAGAACAAGTAATCACTAGGTGACAATAGAATCACATGTTAATAATGCAATTTAATTATATTTGCGTTAACGAACTAATAAAGACCCCACTTTTATATATTCCCATACAAAAGATTCGTAATACTTCTTAAAGGTCAATTTGAACTTTAATGCCATACCATAAAGTTTAAGTGTTAGTGGAGGGGTTCTGGGAAGGCAAAACAATTGAGTGACATTAGTATCGTATAAATATTAATGTCAATATTTATACGATGGTAACATTACTCAAAAACAAATTGACTATGGTAAAATGAAAATTGTCTGCAGTAAAATGTCACTTGAAATGTAAACATCTCTTTGCTGTGCATCTATAATATTACTAAAGCTCAAAGCCGCAAATTTCTATAAAATTACTAAAGTGTTGTATGTTTGTGACTTACTCAATATGCCTCCTCTAAGGCGGTGGACAAATTTAGGCAGAAGAACCCGAAATGCAACGCATCAAATTAATTATCAATCTAATCGTACAGCCCAGGAACGTGAAGATCACAATGAAAGAATTTGGTTAAGACAGACCCGCGAAGCGCGACATTCGACTAATAATGGTGCAAGTTTGAATCCAGCTGCTGTGAATTCATTACAGTGCCTGCAGCTGTGTTGCTATTGGACCTATGAACTCAGTTTGACTATAAACAAATCCCAGGGCAGTCATTAAGTGTTTGTGGTATTAATCTAGAAAACCCATGTTTCTCGCATGGTCAATTGTATGTTGCCTGTTCCCGTGTTGGAAAACCATCTGCTCTGTTTGTTTACGCGACAGGCAATGAAACAAACAATATCGTGTACCATTAAGTAGGTACTACAATCAAAATGAAACTAAATTTAGAATAAGTAAAAATAAAATGAAAT
Source organism: Gonocerus acuteangulatus (assembly GCA_946811695.1). Classification (NCBI taxonomy): domain Eukaryota; kingdom Metazoa; phylum Arthropoda; class Insecta; order Hemiptera; family Coreidae; genus Gonocerus; species Gonocerus acuteangulatus. Next base: position 32,334,525 of record OX328130.1, on the reverse strand, counting down.
ATTAGAAGTAGGTATTTTAATAAGAAATCTGATGTTTTAATTTTCATTGTGATTTTTAGTGACTATTAAAAGAATTTCAAGTTAAAAAAAATTAAAGAATTGACTGTTAGGCGGTACGAAGTTCGCCGGGTCAGCTAATGTTATGTAAATATAGTAACTATAGTGTAAATAGCAATACTGTAAATAATGTTTAGCCCTTAATTCACAAACCTAACAAATTTTGTTTTATGTTCTCTTAATACTTTTGATGTATTTAGTTTTGTAAGTTTGTATTTTTGTATGAATCTGTATCTATTTGTTGTATTTTAAAAAGAGCAAGTCACCATCGTTGCGAAGCTCTTAAAATAAATTTAAAAAAAAAAAAAAAATAAAAAAAAAAACACTGTTTGTTTAAAGGAGATGTTGTGTACTTTCTAATGGCGTGAATAGAATTAAATTATCTTGAACAGTTGTTGATAAATCTTTTCTTATTCAATAAAAAATATTTTCGTGCTAGGCGGAAGGTCAAATAATAAAAACTTCGCCACACAGTAACACAAACTTTATTGCGTAGCGTAGCGTACATCAACGTAGCGAAATATAATCGCCGTGAAACATAGCACACCGGGTAACAGCTATATATATATATATATATATATATATATATATATATATATATATATATATACAAATTTGGAGCACCGTTATAGCCGTTCTCTAGGGGTTCTGAAACAAAACATTTTCTAGTCGGCACTTCCGGATTGCATCATGAGGTCAATCTTATAAGCGGGGTTCCTCCCTATGGAGAGAGGAAGGAACTGCACTAAAACTAAAGAAAACAAACACGAAAAACAGGTCAAAGAAACAAAATCAACACCGATATTTTTGCACAGGTTTCTAGGACTGAGATGTCTTTAATGAAAATTACATTGGAATCTTTTTTTAGGACCTTTATTAAGCTTTTACATGGATGCGTTCAACGGTTTACCAATCGCTTTCAGATATTTGCCGAATACTTCCCGGAGAATATTGGCTAGCGTTTATGCACATTACTCAAACGTTTAATAAAGCTCCAGATCAAAACGCCCGGTTTCCCCAGGGAATATTGGATACCGCCTACATTAACTTGAGGAATCATTTCCGAGTAATGTCGATTTTAAGGGCGCTTGTTAGGACGATGATGAGGGCATCGAGTTAGCACGGAATCAGGTTATGCCCATATGAAACTAACGATGTTTACCAGAATTGAGTTAGTGGTCCACTTCAAACCGGAGATTCAGCCTCACTCTTACACCTACTTGCAGTAGAAAATGCAACGTTTGTTTACATGGGGCAACCACAACCATACCATCCTGTCGAAATTGGTTATTCGTATATTATATTAATTTATAAACATTTTGTGCTATTTAATCGAGCTATATTAACATATCTTTGTGATGGAGCCCTGAATACATAAATTATCTCTGAAAATGCAATTGTATGGAATAAAATCTTTCAATAACTGCGTAAAAACACTTGTCTCTCAAGAGATGCGAGGTAAAGAAATAATTAAACTAGGGTAAACTTCCATTAACCCGGCACGTTCGGGACTTGAAGCATACCGGATTATCGGATGCATGTCGGAAAAAATGGATAAAGGTGAAAATTAAACGAAATTTAGACTAGTATATAATGTAAGTAATCTAAAAGGTTAGGTCGGCCAGTAAATATACTGTTGTCATACCTGTTGGTGGAGACCGTCGTCACTGGCATCGGGGAGAGTACTGTGGGTGTATATTTAATATAAACTGACTAAAATAAAATTGCACCGTGCTAAAATTATACTGCCTCTGTCGAAAGCTATAAACTGAACTGGCAACCATTACATATTTAATCACAGAGAGGGTTTCCGGGAATTTTTCAACGACCCCGTCGGGCACCACTGGGTTGTTTTGGTGAGGTTTTCGCGGAATTGATGCATAAGGGCTTAAGAGACACGCTTTTTCATGTTTGGCCTTGACACCCAGCCGTGCCGGACCATAGGATGCCGGATTAGAGGAAGTTCACTGTACAAATAAAAAGACTGTCATGCTGGGGGTAGTGTAAACTTCATTCCTGATTAATTTACATAAAACGACTCACATAATACAAAGAAACATAATAGATTTCGAAATGAACAACTTACTCAAATATTAGGCCGTAGCTACCCCGTTTGTTATTAGAAAGCTATATACCAAGCTTCGTTGGAAAAAAAATATGTCCGTTATCAGACAAACAAACACATCTAGTAAGTAGGATCAATGAAGATTTGAAGAAATTGTTTAAATGTTTCACAAAAATGTTTGTTTTTATATACAGTCGAAACCTATAAATAAAAAAATCCTATAACCTATCCTTTGCCAATCAAGTAAAAAAATCATGATGCAAGGGCGTATATAAGGGGGGACTGAGGCGACTGCACCCCCCCCCCCCTTCCCCAGAAATGGGTAAAAATGCATCATAAAAACAAATTAAACAACATTACTTAGTTCAGAAAAATAGTTTTTATTGGGTGCAATTGCGTTTTAGTTGGCTACCTATTCCAAGTTCTAGATTGTTAGTATTCCATACCCCCCAAATGCTCTTAGCCCCCGAAATTCTCCCAGTCCCTTCCAAAATTATTGTCTATATACGCCCATGTCATGATGTCCTGAAACAACCGAAGCATATCTAGAAGGATAGCACTTGTTGAACTGATTTTTCATTTTCTTGGCATAATCTTATTGCGAAACCACCCAGCTTCCATTGAATACGCAGCGAGTAAATGATTTTTACGTCAATTAGCAAACAATAGTGATATCCATTCTTTTCCAATGGACCAGGGATTCACAAGGTCTGAAGAAAATAGTTTTCCAAGTTCTTATCAAAGGGAGTAGTAATTTTATCAAATTAATTCCAATTTGAATTATATTATCGTTCACAATAGGAGGACGGACCGACATCGGTTCATGACAACAAAGAGGCCGCGGTGATTATCGTGCGCTGAATACTGCGCTGAATACACTTTTTTTTTTTTTTTTTTTTTTTTTTTTTTTTTTTTTTTTTTTTTTTTTTTTTTTTTTTTTTTAGAATCTAGTCGATATATATATATAGTGCGTATTGGAACGTGTAGCACAAAATAATCAGGCTTTTTGCAGGGTTACTGCAGAGAGGAAACTAAACAAAAAATTATATATATATATATATATATATATATATATATATATATATATATATATATATATATATGGATCATCCACTCAATGTACGACGGAACAGGTAGAATGTCAGAAAGAAATACATATGAACCTATCAGAACCCCTATTGTGCCGACAGAAGGGCTGACAAAGAAGAGAATGGAGAGCTTTGGCGACCGAGTGGGGAGAAGAATACAGCGCGGAAGCAGGAGGAGGAGGGGGAAGCAATAGGCAATTACAGAGAGTGGCAATCTACCGCAGCCAGGCTACCTACAGCCTAACATACCGATGTGGCAACTCCTCTTATCAGTAGCCTTATCTATGTGGTTTGATTAGTTCCTGATAATCTAGCTGAGTAAATGACCGTGTTGAAATGAATGAGTCCTGAGTAAAAGTCAAACGTATTATACTGAGTGGTAACCATCTACCGCCCGGTCGTTCAAATTGTGGTATAGAGATGGGCGATCTGAATCGACTTTTTTAAAACGATATCTCGATTTTTTGTAATCGATATCCAAGGGAACAACATTTTAAAGAATCAATCTCCAAGGACCGATCTTTAATCGCACCTCCTCTTGTCCTGGTAGCCATACTAACGTTAAGTGTTTATTTAAATATTGGAGACGAATAAGTTGAAAAATTTTAGATACCAAAGGGTGTGTGTTGTATATGTTTCTTAAGGAATTTATTGAGCTTAAAGAGCTCAATTCATTGAACCAAGTACTGACGTAGACGAACTTGCAAGAACAGCCACGACACTTCCAGACATTGCTGAAGACGACATTACCAACCAAGATATGATTAAACAAAGCTCCACCCAAATACTCACCCAGTGGCAAGACTCTTGGACTGAGACATGCGATGACAAACTACGGGTGCGTTTACACCTCATAGTTACTGCAGGATATTTATGTCAGATAGAAATTTATATCTGAGATATATATTTCTATCACGAGCAATACGGGTATGTTTACATGTGACACTTCTCGCAGGAAATATATCTTAGATGTTGGATATAATAGTTATCTATCCAACGCCAGATATATATTTCCTGCGAGAAGTGTCAGGTGTAAACGCACCCTAATACGGATCAAACCAACGGTATCGGAATGGCCATCAAGCAGGAGAAGTACACGGAGAGAAGTCGTGCTGACTCGACTCCGTATTGGACGTACCCTGCTTACTCACGGACACCATATGACTAAACAGAACAGATTCGTAAACAATGTAACGAAATACTCACAATAAAACATATACTGACAAATTTCAGACGACGAGAAAACATAGACATACCAGTGGACTCGACCGAAATTCTAAGGGTGCGTTTACACTAGGATAGTTATTGCAGGATATTTATATCAGAGAGAAATTCTGACTAATGTAAACCATGTAGACTTTATGTCTGACATAAATTTTACATGGTTTACATTAGTCAGAATTTCTCTTTGATATAAATATCCTGCAATAACTTTCCTATTGTAAACGCACCCTAACTGATAACAGCCAATATATTGATGCAATAATTAAACATCTTAAAATCATATACACAAAAAGTTAATTTTTTTTATTATCCTTAAAGGGTTTTAACCTTTATTTTTAACGGCTAAAGCTTTTATACACTGATATAGTGCAAGCAGCGAACGTAGCGGTGCACAAATAAAATAATCACTAAATGATTGAGCAATTACTCCAAACGTTTTATATTTACATTTGGAGGCCCAGTGGCCGTGAGTGTTAAAGCGAGAGCACTTAACACTCCGTACCAAAGGTCGTGGGTTCGATTCCCACCATGGGGTGGTGGATTTTCTTTAGAAATAAGAAAAGGCATCAGCCCTATCCTGGTTAGAAAAGGGTGGTAACCTATAGATAACCCGTCCCATGATTCGTAGTTAATAATAATGGATAAAATTTAAATAAATAATAATATTTGCTGTATTTGTTGTGTTTTTGTATACTTTCTTTCTTTAGTATAATTCTAGTACTAGTTTCTAATTAGATGTATATGTAAGATCATATAAATGTAAAAGTGTATATAACTATGTATATATAGGTGTATAACTATTTGTAATATTGAATTATATTATAATTCCAACAGCATATTTGTGTTAATGATTGAATGTTTATGTAAACATTACATGGAGCGGGTCGCCTTCGGAGCGGATGCTCTTCAATACATAAATAGTAACATAACCTCATCTCTTGTTACTCAATGTCATTTCTATTATTTAACTGATGAACAGAACAACCGAACAGTGTCCTATCCTTAATTCATTGTAACAGACTTTTAATACAACAATAACCTCATCTCTTGTTACTCAATGCCATTTCTATTATTTAACTGATGAACAGAACAACCGAACAGTGTCCTATGCTTAATTCATTGTAACAGACTTTTAATACAACAATAACCTCATCTCTTGTTACTCAATGTCATTTCTATTATTTAACTGATGAACAGAACAACCGAACAGTGTCCTATGCTTAATTCATTGTAACAGACTTTTAATACAACAATAACCTCATCTCTTGTTACTCAATGCCATTTCTATTATTTAACTGATGAACAGAACAAATTAACCAAACAGTGTCCTATGCTTAATTCATTGTAACAGACTTTTAATACAACAATAACCTCATCTCTTGTTACTCAATGCCATTTCTATTATTTAACTGATGAACAGAACAAATTAACCAAACAGTGTCCTATGCTTAATTCATTGTAACAGACTTTTAATACAACAATAACGTTTCACAAAAACTCAATAACTTCCATTTCTCCAAGTAGAGGGAAGATGGCAATATAATAAAAATGAGGTTTAAACGGTGCTCCTAAATGTTATAACCTTTTCTATCTATAGTTATTATTTTATTCTATTTTTTCAAATTTGATAACATATGTACGTAATAATACCTATATATTTTAACATGATTTAACAGTAGTAGTTTCATTCATTTGATGAAAAATAGTCTTCAATTTTTCTGCTTTTAGCTTACAGATATATTTTTCATATTATCAAGTATTCGATTCGTTGTATTAATGCGCGATTCTCAAAGCTAATCGATTCGAATCGAAATGAAATAAAAATTTCGTAGGTAAGTTTAAGTAATCGTGAAATCGATCCATATCGAAGATCGATCTTTTGAGCCTAGAAGATCGTTTTCTTAAATCAATCTGAACTCACCAATCTTTTTTGTGGATCGTTCTTTTCATTTCTATTTGAATCGATTCCTTAGGCCGATTCATATTCGACAATCGCCCATCAGTATGGCAGATACTTATAAGTAGATTTAGGCCTAGTTTAATTTTTTTGTTGTTGTAAATTTCCACATCGAAGTAAGTCTACGGATGTGGGAGTTTATTGCTTATTCTGCACATCCCATGTGCCATTTTATGTGCAACTGTTACAGTTTTTTTTTTTTTTTTTTTTTTTTTTTTTTTTTTTTTTTTTTTTTTTTTTTTTCAAATATATAATAATAAATGATTTAACACGAAAAATATGAAATAAAACAATGAAACAATAAAACTTCAAAGTGTCTTAATGCAGACACTTAAATTACAAGACAATGCTTTCTTTTCCCTGTCTCTCTATAGCTTTGCTTCCTATCTCAGATCAGACATGGTCTTAGCAAAACGTTTTAAGTAGAAAATATCGCTTTGATAAAGGGCTTTGGGGCTTATGGGCCAATTTTTTAAGTGTTTTTGAATTTCTCCTGGTATATGTGCTATCTGTCTACAGTCGTATATTAGATGTGGGTACGTTTTTTTGGTGTAATGATCGCAGCGACAAGTATGTATTTGAATCTGTAAGTTTAAATCTGTGTAAGTAAGAGTTAGTGTTTCCGTGGCTAGTTAGAAGTTGTGTCAGTGTAAACGTTAAATCTGTTAATTTGTTGTCAACTTTGATGTCTGGAATGAACAGTTTTAGATGTGATCCTTTACAGGCCTAGTTTACAGGGGATCCGTAAGGATAGTCTTACTTATACATGGTGTCTACTAATTTTGTGAAGCTAATTTCGGGACTTTTTTATAACCTTTTCAGGATTTAAAAAGCAAATTTCATGCCCATCAAAAAAATAAATAATTTCACTTAAAAAGAAAATTCCATACGTATTAAATTAAATTTATTTGTAACCGCACACAGATTACCATGATATCTATATACTTACAATTTTACATAAATTTAATAAAACTGTACAAAATGTACATATGTTAAAGAGGATATTCACATTAACTTTAAAAGTGAACGATACAAACATTTTTTAGAATGTCTATGGAATTAGCAGCCTCAAAAATATTGATCAATGGTAACAGAATTCAAATTTTTTAAAATATTACTGACTAAATATTTATTGTCATTGTACATAATTTAATAAAATAATCTGTACAGAATTTCAATATATAAGTCAGCATAAACGAAAATAATGGATAATTAATGTGTGAATCCTACAACCAGAGGAAGGAGGTGGGAGAGGCACATACAATTGCGTAGCCATACAAAAACGTCAACGATCGGGAATGCGCGGAAGTCTCGTTGTTTTTTTGTTTTGTTTTTTCGTGCTCTGTTTTTAATTTCGTGACATTTTCATGATTTTCGTTACTTTTTCGTGTAGTGCCACGAAATGTTAACGTGTTTTCGTTCTTATCCATAGAGCCATTTCGCATTCTAGAAATGGGAAGGATAACTGTATTGTTTTAATCCTAGGATGCCCAAGATGTAATACTTCAGTATTACGCCTGACTCAAGCCAGTACACATGACGAGAGGACTTCTCGATAAGGAAAGCCCCTGAAGAGGTGCGAATTAAGGCACGAAACATGTTGGGCGAAATAGATAAAATAAAATAGTTGAACAAAAACAAATGGTGTTCTGCTTGATCGACCCTCTGCCAAATAAAGAAAAAAGAACAAGTGGAAAATATATATTGGGTCATATTCAGAAGACGATCGCCTTAGCATATTTAGCGTTACTCAGGTCATATCCCTGACGAGCGAAGCAGTTGCAAGATTCCGCCTTGGTTTACAATTAATAGGCACAAACATTTGCCCTTTCTGTTCAACCGCAGGGATGGTGGAGAGTCACCTTCTCATCTGTCCCAAAATCTTTCATCTTCCTGACCTCACGACGCGATGCTGGGAGGCTCGGCGTCAAATGATTCAACGGTAATCTAAGGGTCAGACAAGTGAAATTTTTTGGCTGGCACATCCGGATTGTGTTAACGCCATAGGCAGGTTTCCTCAAATGTTGGGAAGCAGGAAGAACTCTAAAATGAGTTGACTATCCTTTTAATATTAAAACACAATACAAGACGTAATATTGTGAAATATATGCAGAATACTAAATTTCTTTTTACACCCTTTTCTGAAGATGATCTATGTGCATTTATGTTCTGATTTATACTATATTTTTTTTTTTTTTTTTTTTTTTAACGGCGCATCAACTATTTGGCTATTTTCGCCGGGCTATCTACAGGTTGCCACCCTTTTATAATGCCAACAGCACGTGGTCGGTCACCCATTCAGGTACTGACCACGCCCGACGTTGCTTAACTTCGGTGATCTACGGGGTTTATTCAACGTGGCTATGGCCGTTGGCCATACTATTGTTATTACAATAAGTGTTTCCTGATTAAAAATACCATTTATTATTTTTATTTTTTATTATTATTTTTTTTAATTATTATTATTTTTTATTTATTTTTTTACGGCGCATCGGCAAATCTGGGCCATTAGCGCCGACATCCAGGGTGCAGCGAGGAATTTTCTCAACGCGCCCTGAGATAAGAAAATTCCTGCCGCCGGTGGGGATCGAACCCACCATCTCCCGCTTATGGATCTAAGGCGCAAAAATTAAAGTTGATTAAAACCGTATTTGTTTATAATGAGTCCCGTTCAGGATGAAATTTCTTATAAGTCTTATGAGTTAGAGCCACAATTTATAGTGGATTATATCGCAGAAAGAATGGATTGATCTACTGGATTAACCGCCCGGGAATGGTAAATGCCAACAAAGTCATGTTTTCTTCTTGATCTTGTCTCGTCTTCTTTCTCCAGCGGTGCTCGTTGTCCGGCCGTTATATTTCGCCCAAATCCTATTGGGCTTCATCAGACGTGTTCCTTACTCTTCGGGGTGTGCAGGAGCTATGATAGCTTATAGCTCCTGCACACCCCGAAGAGTAAGGAACACGTCTGATGAAGCCCAATAGGATTTGGGCGAAATATAACGGCCGGACAACGAGCACCGCTGGAGAAAGAAGACGAGACAAGATCAAGACGATGCCCCAGCGAAGGAGCTTAAAGGAGAACATGAAAGTCATGTTTTATCAAGATAACGCTAGAACACTACAAAAAATTATTCAATTTATTTGCGAACTTTTGACGCATCCTTCTTACTACCCGGACATTGCCCAATGAGGTAATCGTTGAGGTATTTAATGCCTAATACAATTTATTACTAGGGAAAATGTTTAATTAGTATGTATGAAAGGAACTTTCAAATTTTTAAGCATTAAAACAAGATTCATTCTAGAACAATGACATTTAAAAGCTACCTGTAAGATGTCGAGAAATTGTAGACAGTTAGGAAAAATAAATCATTGATTAAAATGCTAAATTGTGTTCTATTTATATTATGCGAACAGAATTTCTGAACTACCTAATTTAGCAAAGATTGTGATCAAGTGACCCCTCAATTACAATGGAGGTTTTAATTACTCCAATATCCCTGGGCAATAAAAGTTGCAAGATTTTAAGGCTGTATTTGTCGAGCGGCTTTCTTTAATGATGTAATTCTGCACGAGACTACCTTCAACAGTCAGCACAAATTTTAATTGGTTATTTCCTTCTTGGTCGTTAGTTCCCGGTCTATAACCTTTTATACCCCCAAATTACTTTTAAACTTATTTTTATTACTCAAGTTTACCTCTTCAGGCAGAGCTAATGTCTTATTTGTCACATTTGTAACTATAAGTTTAATAAATATAACCTAGATAATATTTATTTATTTACACTTTAACGTGCAATATAATTAACTCAGAATTTATAGGACAGATTACCTATAGGTCATCACCCTATTCTAGCCAGGATAAGTCTCATGCCTTTTATTTTTTCTAAAGAAAAGCCACCACCCCCTAGTAGGGATCGGTAAAGATTTAAAGTAATTTTTCAATAATTCAAAATCAGGAAAGTCAAAATAAATTGAAATACAACGAAAAATTAAATTAGTTACGGAATTAGAGGATATAGAACATTAAATTGAATTAGTTAATATTAAATATAGAACATTAAATACAAGATTATGAGAGAGAATTAATAACATGGCGGAATTTAATGGAAAATTGTTATTTCCGAGGGATATTGAGAAGATGAAAATATTTTCGTCCTTTTCAATTAGAATATTGTAAAGTTTGGAAATATTACTTCTTTAAGTTCTTGGAATACTTGTGCATTATAAATAATATTGATTATCAATATCCCAAGCTTCAGTATTACCGAGAATAGTATTCCCTCTTTGAATTATGTTATGTTGGTACAAAAATAATGGAAGCTTTAAAAATATTGTTTGTTCCTAGGAGGCACATGAGAGTAAATCACTGCTGATTTTTTGGGGAAATAGGGGACTAGAGAGGACTTCCCGATAAGGAAAGCCCCTGAAGAGGTGCGAATTAAGGCACGAAACATGTCGGGCAAAATAGATAAAATAAAATAGTTGAACAAAAACAAATGGTGTTCTGCTTCATCGAACCTCTGCCAAATAAAGAAAAAAGAACAAGTGGAACCTATATATATGTATATGTATGATATGTATGTATATATATATATATATATATATGTATATATGTAAATATATATGTGTATATGTATATATATATATATATATATATATATATATATATATATATATACTCACAGTTTTCTGTGCATTGAGGTGCCTTAAATCTTGCTCTACTTTGAGATTTCTTTGGAGTAGGTTAAAACTCGCCTCACCTAAATGAAATTAGGTATGAGAATGAAAACGCGCTAAGATGACCCAGTTCCAGCAAGTCGCAATTTTTCGAATTTATTAATTGATATTGTATTATTTTTTTAGGTATAAATTGTAAGGGTTTGGTCGTTGTGTCTTGATAAAATTTTATTTTTCTCGCTCTGCGCTTTTACATACAGCTTCTGCTACCATTTTCAGAGCTTAAACCAGCATTAATCTACCAAGGCACCATTCAACAGGTATCTATTTAATTTATTATATTTCATTACTTGGATCTCCAAAAGCCTATCTTCACCATCATCACCTCACCAACCAGCAGCTCATCATTATTAATCAATCTCATCAATTCACAACTTTAAAATTTATTAATCCACTAAAATTCTCATGATTCTGATTTTGGCACATTCTCATCCCACTCTTTATCTTGTGCTCATTAATTATATATTTCAATCTCTCAATGTATTTTTATTCCTACAGTCCCTTTTCCATTTAAATAACCAGACCACAATTTTCTGTCCGTATCATACCATATTAAAAATGGTGTTATGGACAACCCCATTAGAAGTTCAGCTTGACTTAAAAGTCAGCCCACAGTCGTGCAGCTCGCTATAAGCTCTAAAGATGATAGCAGAGCTGCAGAAAACGCTCAGTTCGAAAAATAACATCTTTTGTAAGGGAATTTGAGGTTTTTCATTTTACGGAAGATCGTCCTTCTCTGCCAGCAACCTCATACTTTGAAGCATAATTTGTTTAATGTCTCGCAATGGATTTTGTGTTTTTATACTGTCTCTGCAGGAAGAAAATATTCTCTGACGGTTCCAGCTTATAAATGCAACAAATTTATTTGTAGGGAGGAACCGCGCTAAAACTGAGGAGCTTTTAAAATCATATTTCTCCACTAATGAAAGAGGACGATAAGGAAAGGGGAAATTGTCTCTAATTCGAAGAGAAACTGAAAGGACGATGGTGGAGTGGAGGGGGAAAGGATGAATCGATTCATCACCTATAAAGTAATAATGGGAATGGACGGTGGGCTGATGAAGTCCCAGTCCCCGCTAATTCCACGCTCCTTTAGCAAGTTATGCATTAATCATACACTAATATATGTATATACATATTTGTAGTCGAGTTATTAATTGTCTGCAGAGTACGATGGCTGTGGATATCTTACAGCGTCTGGGTGATAATTAACTTTTAGCGGATTTCCACAAGAGGAAACCCGCTTATAAGTTTTGAAATTTATCTAAACTAAGATGTTCAAATTATGGTTACGTTTGGAGTTAAGGAAGTATTAGAAAAAAAATTCATTGTTAGTTATTGAAAGAGACAGCAGCATTACAAACAATACAACACCATATATACAAATGCTCTTTACTTTTAAAAGAAATTAAAAGAATTCAAAATAATGTAAAAAATTGGCCCACTACAGAAAAAGAGCTGTTTGAAAAACATTATTCAAGATTCAGAGGTTCTTGTAAGAAAGCATACCTTACTTACCGTAAAGACAATTGATACTCTCAAATGAATGAGTAGAAATTAAAAAAAAAAGGAAAATTAAGTAACAATGAAATTTCAAATAACAGTAAATTAATTTACATTTCCCTTATGTATTTTTTTAAATTGATTTATTATCTTTTCAATGTTATGTGAAATCATTAATCGACTATATAATAAAATAGATATATCAAATTGTATAAAATATACGTTATATACATTGTTTATGAGAACATGTACTACAAAATAAATGTCGTTTTTGCAGGGCTACTGCTGCAAAGCGGAAATTAACAACAATAATAATACCAATATTTATATATATATATGTGTATATATATATATATATACACACACACATATATACATATATAGGGTCTCCCATGTTCTAGTGCCTACCGCCTTGGATTCACATGCGGGAGATAGGTTCGAGTCCCGCCTACAGCAGGGAATTTTCTCAGGGGTGTTTAGGATGTCGGTGTGCAGTATATATATATATATATATATATATATATATATATATATATATATATATATATATATATATATATCTTCCACTTGTATTTTTCCTCTTCTTTTAATAAGGCCTTACAGGTCACAAAATTGCTTCAAAACTTCTTTGAAACCATTTTATTCATGTCGACTAGTTTCTGGCAACTTGGCCTCTCAACACAGACAAACATTTCTTATACAAAGTCCGTGGCTGGTGATTGTTCATATTAGATTTAAAAAAAAAAAAAAATAATTTATTTTTTGTTTGTTTTTGACGATGTTATTAAATGACGACTACTTTGTAAAAGAAATGTTTGTCTGTGATGAGTTGCCAGAAACTAGTCGACATGAATAAAATGGTTTCAAAGAAGTTTTGAAACAATTTTGTGACCTATAAGGCCTTATTAAAAGAAGAGGATATATATATATATATATATATATATATATATATATATACATATATATATATATATATATGTATATATATATATATGTATATATGTTTGTATGTATGTATATATACATATATATTTCAGCAACTTCTCAAAAAAAAAAAAAAAAAAAAAAAAAAAAAAAACCTCACAGGGCTCACTGGAATCGCTTATAAATGTAGTTCGCAGGCAATATTAAATTTCTATCCGCCGCTTTACACACAAATACGAGTTGAAACACAATAGGACAGCCCACAAATCGTTATACAGACTCGAAGACAGTTCAGTATCGAAGACCTGTAGAATCCGATATCACTAAGGAAAGTAAGGGCCTCCGGAGGTAAACTGATACCCTCTAAAAAGGACTTGAGAGTATTTTCTTGGTATCGGATTATACAATACCGATAGGATACAGGGTGTCCCGCATTGAGATATCATAACTTTAGGGGTACATTCTGCATATCATTTGTAGTTCAGGGACGAAAAAATGAGCGTTCTATCTGAAAATGTAAACGAGCTACTCAAACTTTTGTCTTTTTTAAAAACTACTGGCTTTTTTAAAGAAAAACAGAGTTTTCGGAATTTGTGATTAATATATCGTAAATAAAGACCACATTTTTAGAATCTACATTAAATTTCCAATAAGATACACTGGTTATAGAAATATTACCATGTAAATTAATAGCTATATTAAAAGCCATGTAGGTGAGAAGGTTTAATATTATTTTGTTATTAAATTATTCAATATTTTCCTAACCAACTATTTTTAGACCTAGAGGTTTCGTAAATAAAGACCACATTTTTAGAATCTACATTAAATTTCCAAAAAGATACACTGGTTATTGAAATATTACCATGTAAATTAAGAGCTATATTAAAAGCCATATAGGTGAGAATGTTTAATATTATTTTTTTATTAAATTATTCAATATTTTCTTAACCAACTATTTTTAGACCTAGAGGTTTGCCTCCGCCTCAAAAGTTGCAATATTTAAGAAGCTTTAAAATTGTATCTCTTAGTTTTAGAAATAAATCTATTTCAATCTATTTTTTTCTGATTTCTAAGTCAAAACCAATAAATGTGCTTTAGCGGGAACGAGCCATTCTGCACAAATTCTTTAATTTTACACGATGATGGTGATGTCCAATCCTTCCCACAGAACATGATGTTCATTAAACAAGCCCATCTACCAAATAAAAACTCATTCTGGTGTCAAATGGATGGTTGCCCAGCTGATAATGGTACAGAGGTGACGGAATGGCACCTTAATACATTGATCACAAATACCGAAACTTCAGTTTTTCTTTAAAAAAGCCTGTAGTTTTTAAAAAAGACAAATGTTTGAGTAGTTCCTCAACATTTTCAGATAGAACGCTCATTTTTTCGTCCCTGAAATACAAATGATATGCAGATTATACCCCTAAAGTTATGACACATCAATGTGGGACACCCTGTATATTTCCCTGATGTATTAGTGAAAAAATACAAATTCCAGAGCGTTTAAAACGATACGATATTTTAGGAGAATCTTTGGAAAGGAGAAATTGTGGAATTGTGAGTTTTTATCGACAATCAGTCAATATATTGACAATCGCCTATGTTTGATTTCAATGTGTGCATAAAGGTTATGTTTGCCTATGGTTCTTTGGTAATGTGGCAGCTTAATCATTGTTTCTAAAATATTTTTTCTAGTCCTAATGCCAATACCACTAACAATAGATTTTTATCAGCTTCTTCGTTAAAAAACATGTTTACATGTAGAATTTATAGGGGAGGGCGGAAGACCGTCTACTATCAGGGCACCGTCAAGACGGCTCATTTAATATGCGCTCATTAAATATTTCATTACTTCCTATTATTTTTTAATACATTTCGAAGGAATTTAGATATTAAAGCTGCACTTATGAATGCATTTTTGAAACTCTTCATAATCGACATACTAGTTTCCTACCTAACTCAAAGCCTTCATAGTTTCCTACCTGATGTGGTTTTCTACGCATCACGACGCGTGTTTCCTCTGATAATTCTCTGTTAAAAAGCTTTCCTGAAAGTTGACATTTAGATATTAGAAATTTATTTCCTTTGATCATCGATATATGATTGTGTGTTCATCTATATCGGCTTCTTATTTTGCAGAGCATCGTTAACAACCACTAATAAACAAACGTGAAATCCAGGAGGCCTAAGAACAAGAAGTGATTGCTGTTCACAAATGTCTTTTGTTAAAGTTAATCTCTTGCTGGTAAATACCATGCCGCCGATTAAACTCTCTCATAAAAAGGTTAATGTTGTTGTAATGAGGTAGACAAGCAAATGACACATTCTCTCATAATAAAATAAAGTCTATTGTTGAAAATGTAACAGTTATTTCAATATAAACTATTATTAAAAACGTTATTTTTTTATTTTTTTTTTAACTTTTATTGATAATTACAACAATATGCTGTACATATTTTCAGTAATTTTGCTGGTAATTGAACAATAGCTTTGTGAGACATGATGTGGGAATATGTACAATTACACAACCCACTAGATTAATAAATTTAGAGCATTGTAGATGGCATGTTATAACAAGTTGTCTCTAGGCCACCGCCGCTTCAATCTTCTATGAGGATTTTGTGGATTATGGAAGGAGGATAGAGAGTTTATCAAAGGATTCGGATGGCCAGGGAGATTCGAATAAAACTTCTGATAGATAAAGTGGATATTGAAATCATTATGCAGGGTTAGGTTGGAGACGTAGTAGAACGTCAAAAACGTTCTAAATTTGTAAAACATGGAATAGAAATTACACTAATTCTTGAAAAGTCCTTTAAAGTCCGTAATAAATGCTGTCCTTTTTAAATAGAACAATTTATTAGGATACTTCTTTTTAATTCCTTATGAACTTACAATAAAATCAATGATAGTGTTAATTACACAGACACACAAAATAAAAAAAGTGGTATTTACCAATAAAAACATAGCTATTATGTATGGTGTCTTTGTAAAATACCACTCTTTTTATTTTGTGTGCCTGTGTAATTTAGCATTATAAAATCAAAATACAAAATAAGAAAAGGGAACACTAGAAAGAAATACTACATTTCAAAGACATATTTGTTTTTTTTTTTTGTTTTTTTGCGTATTGTGTCCGAAGTTTCTTCTGCTTGGAGAAAATCATTCTAAACTCCCGATATTCGAGCAACAAGGTTCCGTGGTGTAGTGGTTATCACATCTGCTTTACACGCAGAAGGTCGCCAGTTCGATCCTGGCCGGAATCACATTCTTTTATTATCTCTATTTCTTAATTCCTAGAACTTGTGTTACGTTTTATGGTACACTTTCTGTGCTCGTTATGATTTAATAAAATTGTTACCACTTATTTAATTTTTACTTTTGTTCTTATAAATCTTATTGCAGCTAATTTTTATTATTAATATGTCTTTCTCCAGTGATTAGTTTTTTAACATTATATTTCCAAGATAATTATATTTTATAATTTTATTTTTATTCATATTTGATTATATTTGAAAATTGTAATACTTTATTTATTTATTTTTTATTTTTTCACTATGATTCATGTTGTTTTTTCATTAATTTAAGTATATATTATTACAACTTATTTTTATTGTAATTCCATTATGCATTCAAATCATAAAAATGTCCTTAATTGTCATGATTAACGAGCGTAACATTTGTACAGATGTTAATGAACGTTGTATAAAACTTTTAAAAAATATTTCTCTGGGATGACATTCTACGTCACCAGACTATTTTTTTATTATTTTAAAAAATTTACTTGGAAAATATATAAAAAAAAGTATTAATATCATTGATGAAGCATGCTGGAAAATGCCGTTGAAACGTAAAAAAGAAATAACGATTACTAAATGAAGGGTATTAATTAATAATACCAAACAGGTGAAGAATAACCCTTCAAAAAATTTTTTCAAACTTTCCATTTATTCCTCCATCACAACGTTTCGGACACACAGGTCCATCCTCAGGCAATCTACAATAGTATATTAATTTCAGACATTACATCCTCCAAAACTATTTACTAAATTTTATTGTCATAATTTTAAACTCACCATGTCCTGTTCATTACTCTAGTTACACTAAACAGTCATACAATAAATAAACATGATTCCTGTAAGGAACCAAGTCAAAATTCCACCTACATCAAACACTCATTATCACAGCCATATTAGACTTTATCAAGCTTCCTAGGCCTATTATATTTGGTATAACTAAAAACTAAATTAAAACATTAAAATTCAATTAGTCAAAATATATAATAAATTATGTATAACATATCACAGACAAATTGTGTAATCTCTACTTAACATTTGTTTTATTACCATATTTAATATACAATACACTGAGGTATGTAACCCAGATATTTAAACTGTGAAAGTAATCTGTTACACTGTCATCAAAAATTAATTTTATTTAATATGTCAACATAATGTTGTCCTATACCTTTAACATCTGTTTTGTAATTAATGGTTCTATTGATATTTTTAGTAATGTAAATTGATTCAGTAAATTTTCTAGCTTTATTATCACTAACAGTTTTTAAAATCTTAACATTGTCATAATCAAACTTATGCTGTTTGGTGATAGCATGATTTGCCAATGCTGTGGTATTGACATTTTTACTATTATTGCAATTATAATTGTGTTGTTTTAACCTATTTTTTAAATTTTGGGAAGTTTCCCCTATGTAACATTTATCTATGCATTGCTTGCAATTAATTTGATAAATCACATTTTGTTTATTTATACTATTTATTCTATCTTTCATATTACTTAATGCATTTGTTATTTTATTATCATTATAAAGACCAATCTTTAAATTAGTATGGTCATACTTCTTTAATCCTTTCCTTATTTTTTCAGTTAAACCAGGAATATATTTTAATTTATGAGCTATATTATTACCCATTACATTACACTGCTCTCTACTAGTATTTTCTCCATTCTCTTCAATAGTTTTGTTTAATAGTTTAAAATAATCAGTTATTAAATTAGGCTTATTATCATTGGATCTCACCTTAAATTTGCATGCTTGTGTTATTAGTTTCTCTTGTGATTCCTGTATTATGGTTGGACTACTCTTTGTATTATTACTAATTTTATTGAACCATAGTTTATTTATTAGCTTTAATGGATAAAAATTGTCCACTAGTATTTTATAAATTTTCCCTTTTATTTCTTTCAAGTATATACTATCTGTTATATTTATAGCTGTGTTAATCAAATTTTTAGCTGTATTAATTATTTGAGTTTTAGGATGATTTGAATTAAAATTTAAAATACGGGAGCTACAAATATCTTTTTTAGTCCATTTTGTTGTTATTTTATTATTTTCGAATTTAACCTCCATGTCAAGATATCTCAGTTTGTTATTCGTTGTACATTCATGGGTAAATCTTATTCTTTTATGAAAGGAATTGAACAGCTCTAATAGCTCAGGATACGTTTCTTTTATAGTTATTAGTAATAAGTCATCTATGTATTTAGTTATTAACACTGGTTTAACAGTAGTTTTGCTAAGTTGTTCATAAATCAGCTTATTTAATAGGGCGTTACTTAACACAACTGATAATCTGCCACCCATTGGCAAACCATATACCTGTCTATAATAATCACCATTAAATTTAAAATAACCAAATAACGTACATAATTTGATACCTTCAGAATATAGCTTTTTGTTTTTAATTGGGGTATGATTTTTAATTAATTCCCAATTACTTTCTATAATTTTGATACATTCATCCACAGATATATTGGTGAATAAGGACTCTGCATCAAAACTTATTAATTCATATTCTCTATCCTTATCAAACTGAATCATATTTAATTTATTTTTTAACTCATAGGAATTTTTAATATCATAATCATATAACATATTTAAACATTTTAAGGATGAATACATGAATTTTGCCAAATTATCATTAGGTCCATTAATATTATTTATTATAGGTCTTAATAAATTTCCAGGTTTATGGAGTTTTACCAAACCATGAATCCTTGGCTCTGTATAATTGTTGGCTGCTAATCTATTTTTAGTGTATTTATCGATATAGCCATTTTTATGCAAATTCTCAACATATTTATTAATTTTACCAGCTAACTCTATACCAGGGTTTGCTCTCACCTTTTTATAAGTTGCTTTATCATCCAACAAAATATTCATTTTATTCATATATTCAGTTCTGTTCATTATTACTAATTTCTTTGTTTTGTCGGATTTAATCACAATTAAATCTTTATGATCTTTTAAAAACCTTTTAAATAATTCAAAATCTTTATTTATCTGTTTATTAAGCGCTGTTATATTGTTAGTTTTGTTACATTGTGTAATATAATTAGAAATTATATTACAAATATGATTCCTAGTACCATTAATATGGCTCTCAGTTGAGTCAATTTTGTCATAAATACTCTCAAGATCAGTGATTAACGTCACAATATCTTTATCTATATTCTTACTATCTAATTTATTGTATGACTGTTTAGTGTAACTAGAGTAATGAACAGGACATGGTGAGTTTAAAATTATGACAATAAAATTTAGTAAATAGTTTTGGAGGATGTAATGTCTGAAATTAATATACTATTGTAGATTGCCTGAGGATGGACCTGTGTGTCCGAAACGTTGTGATGGAGGAATAAATGGAAAGTTTGAAAAAAAAATTTTTTGAAGGGTTATTCTTCACCTGTTTGGTATTATTGTAAAAAAGAAAAGAAAAAAGACTAAATAGAATATAAAAAATGTATAAAATCTATTTTAATTCTTTTTAGGTTATGCTCTGCTATAGTTTTATCAAATTGCTAAAATCAGTCCATTCATAGTTAAAATATGCATATTTGTTGTGAATTCCAAGCAATTATTTTAAAGTCATAATATATAATTAATCAATTATCTTTGTTTGTTCATTATAAATAATGAAGTAGAAAATCCGAAAAAAGTAAAATATATGATTCCGGCCAGGATCGAACTGGCGACCTTCTGCGTGTAAAGCAGATGTGATAACCACTACACCACGGAACCGGGTTGCTCACGGAGCGATTAAGTAGTAATATTATTATGTCTGCGTTTGTGTTTGTTAGTGGGTGCATATACATTGACTAAAACTCATAAATCCACACAATTCCTTACAGAACATTGGCAAACCGGAAAATATTTTTCATGATTTAAAATACAGAATGATGATGAATACATATTTTAAAGACGGACTACACAAACAATTACTCACATCATAAGTCGGCGTACACAAAAACAGTCAATATCAAAAAGTCACTTTCATGTATAGGGCAGGATAATTCACATAAATAAAATAAATAAGGTCTTTTTTTTTCTCTTTGCTAGAGAAGAACAATTTTAAAGCTTATTTTTGTTACTAATTATTTTTTTTATTTTTTTTTTATTAACTTTTTTATTTGAAATCTGTACAAATTATTATATGTACAATTATCAAGTTTGTTGATACAGATACATAATGTAATGAATTGAACAAAACGGTTAAAGTAAAAAAATAAAATAAAATAAAAACCATACAAATTTGGAAGGAGCCAACCATTGTTGGCACTTCCGTGGCTGTCTAAATATCTATTTCAATGATCATGATACGGTTAGGTGAGTAAATTGTCTCGTGACCACTGTCTCTTGAGCCGCCTGGGAGGATTGTCTGGTTGGGATCGGGACGATAAAGATAGACCTTCAGGATTAGGATGGTAGGACAATTTGGAGTGGAACATTTGGAAACGGGTTTTAGCAAGGTCAAGGACAAATGGAATGTTAAGGTCATTGTGAAGGGTTTTGTTTGAGACGTAGAAAGGGGCATTTACAATTTTACGGAGTACTTTTGACTGGAATGCCTGTATTCTGTTGATGTTGGATGGTTTTGCAGATCCCCAGAGTTCAAGTCCGTATGTCCATATTGGTCGAATGATTGTTTTGTATATCGTTAATTTGTTCTGTATTGATAATTTAGATGAGGGTCCAAGTAGCCGTCTAAGTAGTCCGTATCTTTTCTTCAGTTCTTGTCTTTTCAGTCTCGTGTGAGGGTTCCATGTCAGTCGGCTGTCAAGGTATAATCCTAGATATCGAACCTCGTTGGATACTGGTAGTGGAGTGTTGTTACTAATTATAGGTAAATAATAATAATTTTTTTTTTTAAGTGCATCTGCTCCTGGGGCCATTAGCACTAATAATAATAATAATAATTAGTATTTTTCGAAGACAAGGTATAGTTGGGATTCGGCTAGGAGAAAAACGTCAGACTTTCTGTATTTGGTGAAAAAATCTGTATTTGGACGTTTCGGCTGCACATTGGCAGCCTTCTTCAGCTAAAAAATATGTACAACTTATAAGTAAAAAAAAATAAATATACAATTTGTAAGTAAAACACAGGCAGAAATGAGCGTAGTATATACATCAAGACTATCTTATTTTTAAACAATGAAAATACGGTAGTCGGAAAGTAAACAGCATGTAGAAAGTGGTAAGTAAACAGTACAAGAAACTAATCAGTACAAAAAACGAAAAATTTTCATATCGTGAGAAAAAACAATCTATTCTATAAGTGAATACAATTTATAATAAAGAAACGTCCAAATATAGATTTTTTCCTGAAAGTCTGACGTTTTTCTCCTAGCCGAATCCCAACTATACCTTGTCTGCGTATCTCTGCAACGGCTAACTATCTCCATCTTCATTATTAGTATGTTTGTTTGAAACTTGGCCACAGCTTTGTTTTAATAATAAATAGGCGAGTTAGGGATGTAGTTAAAATAAATAAATTCTCTATTTATTTATATTTTTTAATTGTCAGACGAATTTATCTTGTTATCTTCATTCAATTTTTTTTTTTTTTTTTTTTTTTTTTTTTTTTTTTTTTTTTTTTTTTTTTTTTTTTTTTTTTTTTTTGTGATTACTGTATATGTTTTCTGTATTTACAAATATTTGTTAGGTAATATAAAAATGATTTCTTTTCTCGATAGACTTTAGAGGAGAAGTATTTTACACTACTTTTTATTTATTGATTTTTATAATTGTTAATGCGTTATTGGAAGTAAGCCACAACTCTGGGTGATTGTTTTTTTTTTTTTTTTTTTTTTTTTTTTCAATAAATGACCTACACCTGTATCCCTATAAAGAAGGTAATGATTCTCACTTTTGAAAATTCTGATAAACCTCAAAATCATCCTCCAAAATTACGGCGAATATATGTAATTTACGACAAGCAATTAAAATAAGAAGTTGAGTCTGACTTATGTTTTGAACAATAAAGGTAGGGAATGCATATCGATTAAGGAAGTTGGTTTCTGAAGCCTTAAGGGCTGAAATGTCATTGAGAAATAAACAAAGTCTTCCCTCTCATGATTCAGCTTCACTTCGCTGTAAGGAAACGCCCCCGGCGAAGTTGTGGGGCTTCGTGAAGCTGGACAAGTACAGCGAAGCGAGAATGGAGATTGCCCGCAGTCCAGAACGGGGTCACATCTCCCTTCCCATTTCCAGCAACTTCAGGGATTGTACAAGGCTTTGCATTAATCCCAATACTATCAACTATCAAAATCGACTTCACGATGAAGTTTGCTCTACATTTCCATAATATAACAGGGAGACAGATTGTTTCAGAGAAATTTGAAACAACAACAATAAATTTGATATTAACTCTTATTCAACCAAATGTGAAGCGCTTTTACTACGTATTCAGTAGATAAAACATTTGTCCTTAACCCTATGAACTTCATTTTTGTATCAATGACTCATAAAGTCACCACGCAAAGTACCACAATTTCACTTAAGCAAAGGTTTTACTCTTCCAGACATAAAAATACATAATATTGTATTTGCATTCCAATTTGAGAAATCCCGAAAATTATAATTTTATAGAAAAATATTAGATACTTGTAAACGAATGTTAAATATACATGGTGTGTCGCAAGTTAATGATAATATTCCAGGGAATAAAACTAGGCAAAAAATGTACTTCAATAACACCAAACTCACATTTTTATTTTACTCTGTTCCAGACAGATGCCGTTCTAAACGTTCTTTAAAAAAACCGTGTTTTTGTAGAACAATTCCAATTTCCTCTGCTGGTTTTCCTTTGAGATTTAAAACGTGTTTACATTTTTCGAGAAAGATTACGACAAAACATTGACTATTTATGTTCCCAAATTACACTAGAAATAAAAACGGCCACGTTGATTGCACCGGTTCCCGTAGATCACCGAAGTTAAGCAACGTCGGGCGTGGCCAGTACGAATATAAATTATAACTTTCAGATAATATCTTAATTGTCTTATTATTATGTTTTTATTTATTTTAATGGCGTAGCGACGACTAGGCTATTATCGTTGGGCTATATACAGGTTGCCACCCTTTTTTAATTCCAACAGCACTTGGTGGTCGGTCACTCATTTTGGTACTGGTCATCATCTTCATTGTTATCAATAAAATTTTTATTTTTATTAAATCCCGACTAAATCTAAGCACTTCATTGCCGATACAGGATATCAAGTCGATTTCATCAAATGTTCCTACTCGCGGGAAGAAAGATACTCCCGGAATTCAAATCAAAATGAAAATGCATGAACCCTTTACCCGGCCACTCGGCCCTCTGTGGAATCTTTCTCTGGAATGTAATATACACGAGTAGAGAGAGACCGGCATGGATGTGCTTCTGGCCTAATATCCCAAAGTTATTTTTGCTCGAAAGATTTCATAATATGACATCTATTTCTGTTTGATTCGACTTGACACGCAATCACGAACTGCCGCTTTAATACTATTTATTTTTGATTATTCATTAAATGACCCTTAGCTCAAATATATATAACTGGCGAATAAGGCTGAAGGTCAATAAAATATCGCCACACACTTTTACACTTTTTATTTATCTTCCCTACATGTTTCGCACCCTTTTTGTTGCCTCTTCAGGGGAACCCACTTAAACATTAAATTCAGCCTCAACCTAAGGAATGGAACCTTCCACTAGCAGGGCCTCGTCTAGACTGGTCATTGACTGAACGAATCCAATATGGTGTCAAATAGTCAGCTGATCGATAATCGATCTGTCATAAATTTAAAATTGATTTTAATTTCCAGATGAAATATACCACTTGCGTTTCAGTCGGCGAATGTGAGGAATGTGCTGGGAGGATAGAGAGTTTATAAAGGAGTTAGGATGGCCGTGTAGGTTCGAATGGAATTTGCGGTAGAGGGATTTGGCTAAAGGTTGGATAAAAGAGATATTAAGGTCATTATGGAGGGTCAAATTGGAGACATAAAACGGAGCATCGGTTATTTTCCGGAGAATTTTAGACTGCATGGATTGGATTTTGTAGGAGTTGGAAGGCTTTGTGGAACCCCAGAGTTGAATTCCGTAAGTACATATTGGTCTGAGAATGGTCATGTAAATGAGGCGTTTGTTTGTTAGTGAGAGATTAGATCGTTTGTCAAGTAGGTGTAGTAATAGTCTGTACCTGTGTGTGTGTCTTGTCGCTTCTGGGTAATATGAGGCTTCCATGTTAGTCGTTTGTCAAGTATTAGTCCTAGATAGCGAATTTGGGATTTTTGCGGAATTAGAGAACTATGGAGGAACACTGGAGGGCAGTATGATCGCCTGAGAGTAAAGGTTGAGTGGCAGGATTTCTGGGGGTTAACTTTGATTCTCCATTTGATGAGCCAGGGTTCGATCAGTCCAAGGTGTTCCTGAAGGGACTTGGATGTCAGGATTGGGTAAGAAGAAAAGAGTTCTAAAATGATACCGAAATCATAAAGGCTCGGTAACTAAAGGTTTTTTTCCCAATATCGGGCGCGACTTTGTGTTGTCCGTCTGAAGCATTGGCACGTAAAAACGATATGCATTACTAATATTAGACTAATTCAATTGTACAAATCGATTCCCGCTATGAAAATTAATAAATAAATTAAAGAAATAAAAACGTAAATAAAAATACAAATATGCTTTTAATATAATGCAAACAAAACATGATTATTAAGATTAAATTTAGAAGAGCGAGGTTAAAAAAAAATTGAAAAGAGAGGGAAAAAATAAATTTCATTGATGAAGATATAAAGAGGAGAGAAAACAAAAAGAGAACTCTAGGCCGATGTTTTTTCCCTCCCATTGAGAGGAAAGGCGAGAAAATGACCTTGCAATGACCACCGAGTCCACTCGATTATGTAATCGGGATAATGACTTGTCATCAGCCCTTCTTTTTACATTTTTTTTCCCATGTTTCATTCAGACATTGAATGAATCATTATATGAACATTCAACACACTAGAGTTCATTAATCGGCTCATTTATCATTGTGTATTTTCTCTGCCTGTCCGTTTTGGAGAAACTTGGAGAAATTCTCATCAATTAATATGTGTTTGCGGAGAGATTTCATGCCCGTATTTGGTTTGTTGCTGTCCTAAAATGTGGTGATGTTATAACGATAAATCCTCTTTTATATATATATATACTTTACTTTACTTTATATATAAAGTAATATTTAAACCCATTTTTGGTAAGGAATGAGAGGAGAATTAAGAATTTGCGTTTTGGTTAATTCGAAATATTTGGTTTACCCAAAATATTTTAGCCCTTAGTGATGAAAGAACCAAAATTTACTCAGATTTTTATTTTATGCATAGATAATAATGGGTCTAGGATCTCGGCTCGCCTAGATGAAAACATAAAAATAAATAAAATATATGTGGAAATTTGGGATTTTTATCATCATTATGAACATAAATTTCAAAAATCCAGCACTTCCTACAATATTTGAGAAAGAATTAGAATGAAATGTTATAGGCAGACATTACGAGTTTTGAGATATATTCCGACAAATATCGAAAACAGTTGCAGATTATTTGTTAGTGGAAGGTTACTAATCGAAATTTCCTATATAAAACAAAAAGGACCCTTAACCCATACCTGACTGATAGCCACTTTCGTGACAATGTGCAGGTATGCCCCGTCGCCTGATAGCCACTTTTGTGATAAGCCAATTTCTTCTCTTCGGGACTGAAATTCACCTCTGTGACAGCGTTTTGCGATATCTAGCGGTATGTTTTGAAAGTTCTAGTCACTCATGTATCCGCTAGACTTAAAAAAATTCCATCATAGCATAACTAACCACTTTCCTCGGAAAATGAATAATTTATACTATATGTTCCTAAATAACCTATATATATATATATATATATATATATATATATATATATATATAAACATGAAAATGTTTGCTCTTATATATTTGCAATGAGCAGCTTACTTAATTTAGAAGAGAAGCAGGATACTGCTGTAAAAGATAAATCAATGGAAATTAGGAAAACACAAAATGTAACATATCTCCCAAATGAAAAACTTTTCCAATCGTTTCTTTCAGTTACTTTTTATTGCTTCCGGACTGGACAACGGATTCGCGCAGCTTGGTTGATAAAAGATGAATAATTTATTCACACAAGATATTCGAAAGAAACAAAACTACATTCCACATTTTTTACACAAACGGGAGCCAAGCGTTCATTTTAACCCTCAATAAACCTTTTTTTGCATAGATTTAATGCTTTCTAAGTGTAAAAGTTTTCGTGTAAGTATTCAATCGGTAGTCCGTTAGGGGGCTGAGGAAAAAATTCGCAAGAAACCTCTGAATCATCGAGAAAAACAGAAACGCGTTATTGGACGTCCAGAAAGTATCTTGCGTCAATAGATTTAGTGAACTAAATCACTGTTTTTTTAAAGAAAATTTTATGTATTTTATGAAGGCACAATTAGAATTTCATTAGCTTGACCAGTTTTTGAGCAGCCCTTTCTTATTAAAAAAAAATATGACATGGTTAAAAAAAAAACAGAAAATTGGACATAACTGCTTTGCCCTTCTGGATCGGACCATGATGTTTTTTGTTGGAAATGATGTCCAGAATGACCTCCTAGAGTTTGGCTGCTTAGACCTGAATCACCCTGTATAATAAACTATCTTACATAAATATAATCTAACATATCGATTATCTGGAAATACCTTTCCGTTTTAACTATTTGTGTACTGAAAGTAAGTCCGAATCGCAAAAACTGCATCATCTTAGCGCGGTTCCCGAGTTCCATTAGTAAAGGAATAATACCTAATTTCATTAAAATCTGCCCATTTTTTAGCCAGCTAGAGAGCGAACAGAAACACTAAATGAGATGAAAATAGTTAGCCGTCCATGGGACGCGAATTCAAAGGATGGGACTCGGCTAGGAAAAAAAAAGTCCAACTCGCAGGAACTGCATCATCTTAGCGCGATTCCGTTCTTATCCCTAGTCTTATTTAGAAAGATTAAAATAGAAACAGTTATTATTTTGTTTCCACCTTTCTAGAAAGGCCTTGACTTATGATCTTACCTGGATCGGTCGGCCAACGCCAGAAAGGCGCACCCATCCAGGCAGTTGAAAAAGTCACAAGGTCTTCGAATCTCTCTCTACATTTCTAACAATAAATTGTTTTTCTATTTTACTTAACCTGTTTTATTGTCAAATACATTATCCAACTATAAGCAATTAAAAAATAACGAGGAATAAAAACAGACAAAAAGAACCGTTCAAATAAACGAAATCAATTACTTCAAAGTTTAAGCTCTTATTTCTCCGATTGACATCGCCTAATCAAAACTTTCTTCAGGACCTTTTTTGTAGAGCATTTAGTAAGCTTTCGAATGGTAACCTTCCGTTTACCAAGATTTTCATACGTTTTCGAGATATTAAGGAAAGTATTCAAAGTTCCCAAAGCTTTTCGTGTCTGTTAATAAAATATTTTATTCTAACCCTTCCTTAACTCCAAACGAAACCAAAATTTCAACATAATAGTTTTGATGAAATTCAAACATGCAGTGTTTCAACTGAATCCCATGATTCAAATTATCCAAACCAAAAACGTTACTCAACAACTATTTTTCCTAATTTTCTCGAAAAACGTTAAAGCTATCGCCTTAAAAATGGTTCCATTCGTTTTACTAGTCCAAGAAGCCTATAAAACGAGTACTTACAAGCATATGACTCAAGCGTAAATATTTTTTCGCACGAATTTCGCTCCAAAAACCATGTTCCGGTGGACGGATTCTGCTGGTTAACGAACTTGACCTTTCAAATCAGACGAAAGATTTTTGTACCAAATTTCATCAAAATCGGACCATTATTGATGCCAGGATAGCGCGAACAGACAATATATATATATATATATATATATATATATATATATATATATATATATATATACACACAAATTTGAACCACCGTTATTTTTGTTCTCTAGGGGTTCTGAAACGTAAAATTTTCTTAGTCGGCACTTCCGGATTGTTTCATGAGGTCAACCTTTTAAGCGGGGTTCCTCCCTATGGAGGGAGGGAGGAACCGCGCTAAAAAGAGACATACATGAATAATAATAATATATACATAAATCTTCTTCTTATATTGCAAACACAAAAGCACTTTGAAAACATCCCTATAAGAATAAAAGGGAATATAACGCCCTGGAAAAGAAAACAACAGGAAGTTCGTCACCACTTGGAAAGTAAAGTTTTGCCAGCTCACTACAACAGTATATTGAAAGAGTTCCCATCGACAAACTTACTATTCCGAAGGAGGCGTCTAATCAGAACACTCCATTCATAAGTATAATTCTCAACAAACAACAAACTTCTCCTGAGGACAGCTCCTTTCGGAAGATTCGCATCTCGACTAGATCCCAGGCGAGCTGATGGAGTTAAAGAAACAAACAGAATGAACAACAGCCGAAAGTTGGCTGCTAGAAGGGACGGCAGTCTTAATAGAGACAACTAGGTCTTGATCAGGACTAGCTAACTTGAGCCTATCAGCTTGTATACCAATTAGGCAGGAGAAAGGGCGAGCCTTCTCAACGGCTCCTTTAAGGATCACAAATACCAAGCAGACATCCTGTCTTCTGGACTTAGGATAGGAACTTTTCACAAATTATATATTTATTTGAGTCCCACCGCAACTTTAGCGATGGTCTCTTTTATCAGTTTTATGGCATAAAAATCATCCCCAGTCTAAACATAAATAGATAACAATAAATAAAAAAATAAATACCTCAACATAATTAATGTAATTACTATTTTTACTCTTGTTCTTGGCAAAGGTCAATTTAAAGTTTGATTTTTTGTATAATACTTTAATAGCGTCTAAATTATATTTAAAGTTCAGAGGTTTTATTAAATTTTAGAGTAAATGTTGTAAGAGCTTCTAATATGGTTGGTTCAATAGTCCCCGACTAGAGGCTCTACTGGGAGTCCATTGAATCATTCGACATGGTTACACATATTTATAATTTTTGGAAATTTTTATAATTTATTGGATCAATTAGGTATCGGGAATTATGATATATACATATAACTGACATTTCATAAAAAAAATTATTTTGTATTAATTCAACAATAAAACAATGTCTAAGATTTTTTTAATCACAGATAAAAAGACAAGAACACAATTTGCGAGTTTAAATATAGGATGAGTTTAAAAGAATGTTCTTCTTGATTCTTATGAATTGGTATGGTTCACCATATCGTCCCAACCATGTCAAACTATCGAATATGCGAAATCTCATTTTTCAGATTCGAGACAGCCCTTGGATTGTGGATGATACGGCTTGTCATGAATTGTCACAACTCTAACCCATTTAGAATAAATGTCTTAAATAAAGTATCGAATAAGACCATTTCTCTAGTTTGCTCCGTAGGGACGATATGATTAATTCATTCATCGTCAAACTAAAGTCCAACAGACTAAGCAATAAGCTCATGAAACTTCGAAGCTGTCCCAAGAATCAGGTGTGATTATGACGAATTGTCAGACCGCCAAGAGCTAATGTTTCCCTGAGGGTTTTGACAAGATAGCCACTGAATAATAGAGACAGGGGGTGTCTTGGACAAGCGCCAAGACGGAAAGAGGCAACCAAGGTTGGGAATTTCCTTCATTTTTTGCGCAGTTTTTTTGTTAATTCCTCAAAGAATGGGCTTCGGAGAAGCTGGGAGTTTCGTTTTCCATGATTGGGGGTAATCAACACGATATACATAGCGATAAGTGGCATGGAAGGTGATAAAATTTTATTTCAATAGTTTACGAACTTCCCCGCCGCATGAGCAATGCGGTTTAGCCTTTTATGGTTTGTTCCGTTCCGATCCGATCCAATAGCCACCGACTTTCGGAAGAAAAACAAACACATGCATCTCAATGGAGGTGCCTACATTGGTCCCGCCCTAATCCAAGCCGGTCCAATCCAACGGCCACCAATTCTTGGCCATTCAAACTTGTTGGTTTCTAGACCGATTTCGGACCGACAAAACAAAATGGCGCCAACCCACATATTGTGTTTCAAAAAGGTCTACAGGTTATAAATCTTAATCTATTTCAATGCATTGTTTTTTAAATCAAAGGAAATAACATTTAGAACAACTTTGTCAATTCACATTTTTGTTTTTCGTTTCACTTGTTTATTAACCCTAGAATACTAATGTACGTCTCCGCTACGTGTGCTTCAAAGGAAAATCGGTTGCCGCCATTTTGTTTTTCATAGTTTCAAGTTCCCCCTCCAATGTAAGCCTCTAGTGTTTAGTTAGCCACAGGTTGCCGTGAAGAGAACATCGTTACTGCGCCGTATTTAGTGCTCTCCACAATGAATAAGGTAAGTCATTACGTCTTTAATACGTACATTAGTTGGTGTAGAATATTTTTTACACGTCGCTGAAGCGTACATTAGTAATAGTGTGTTATCATTATACACGTCGCCACTACGTACGTTAGTAACACCGTATTATTGGTTTTTTTTTATAAGCCAAACTAAAACCGAGAATTCGAAGTTTTAGCCTTAATTTTCGTTTTGAATTTGTTTATTTCCAAAAAACACACATTACTTGGTTGGTGTTTGCATGTGCGTTTAACGTTTCAGCGATGTTTATTTCAATCAATAGTTACTGAATAAAAATAAAATCATTTCAAATGATTTCCAAAAACGAATTAATATTTCCTCTGTTCTATATTTGGCCATTCTCAATTTCCTATTTGCTTATGGTTTTAACTAGATAATAAATTGTTCTAGGGTTCAGTGAAAACTTACTCCACTCTAGAGGAAATTCTTGAAGTCATGCGTGAGCTAAGTGACGAAGAACGTGAAGCTGGAGAAGAACGTGAAGCTGGAGATAAGTTAGAGTACATTGAAAATTCTGATGACTCTGATGAAGACCCCACTTATCAACTTGAAGAAGAAGAGGAAATCGAAGAGCAGATTCTGGAAGAAGTTCGAAAAGATCATCCTCCTCCAGAAAAAAAGGAAAGGAAGAAAAGCATGGCTCCGAAAAAACCCCATTGCTCATGAAAGTCAATCAAGTCAATCCGTAAGTAAATATATTGTTTCACCAACTAAACATGAATTCGTTGGGAAAAGTGGTATGAAATGGTCAGTAGAAACGAACGATTCAATATCTAAAGTTCCAGCTCGAAATATTGTACATGTGAGACCGGGTCCAACTAAAGTTTTTGAACCAGATTTGTTGCAATGTTTTCAAACCTTTTTCTCTAAAAGTATAATAGATGAAATTATATTGAGAACAAACCAAGAAATGGAAAGACAAAGAGAGAAATACAAAATTTCTAACAACACTCTATGTAATGTAACTGAGATTGAGCTTGATGCTTTTTTTGGACTTTTGATATTATCTGCGGCGTTAAAAGATAACCATTTATCAACGGACCTTTTATTTAATACTGAATACAGTGGAAATAAATATAGAGCTACTATGTCAAAAGAACGATTTCATTTCATTGTAAATTGCCTTCGCTTTGATGATTTTGAGACAAGAATGGAACGGAGGAAAGAATCAAAATTCGCACCAATTAAGTCGATTTGGGAAAAGTTTATATGTAATTGCAAAAATAATTATAAGCCGAGCTCCTACTGTACAATAGACGAACAATTGGTAGGATTTAGGGGCCGGTGTCCGTTTCGCGTGTACATGAGCAACAAGCCGAACAAATACGGTTTAAAAATCATGATGCTTTGTGACAATAGCTCCAAATATATGGTGGATGCTATTCCATATCTTGGAAAAGAAAGTGAATCCACTAAAGGAAATGTCCCTGGCTACTATGTGGAAAAGCTAGTCGAGACGATCAAATACTCCAATAGGAACTTAGCTATGGACAATTGGTTTATGAGTATTCCACTGGCTCAAAAACTGTTTGATGAATATGAATTAACCGTAGTTGGGACCATAAGGAAAAATAAGAGAGATTTGCCAGAAGAATTTGTTGATTTAAAATTTGAACAAAGGGGTGTTAATTCTTCATTTTTCCTAAGCTCTGACAACATAACAATCGTTTCTTACAAACCAAAAACAAACAAGCTAGTTACCATGGTATCGACAATGCATCATGGAGCTTCAGTCAGAGAAAGTAGTGCTAAACCGGAAATTATACACACATACAATGAAACAAAGGGTGCAGTAGACACATTTGATCAAATGTGTCAAAATATAAATTGTGGAAGAAAGACGAGACGATGGCCATTGTGTTATTTTTACAATATGTTGAATATCGCTTGCATAAATTCGTACGTTATTTATGCTCATAACTTTTATCGCCAAAGAAAGTGTAATCAAAAACCTTTGACAAGGATTGAATTCATGCTACATTTACACGACCTACTAGCGAAACCTTGGCAGTACCAAAGATTATCGATACCAACAATGTCAAATGAGCTGAGATTGGTTATAAAACAAACTTTGAAAATAGAAGACGATCGCTCTACACCACAACAGGTAAAAGAAACGAACAAGTTTGGGAAACGGTCATACTGTTATATCTGCCCCTATACTAAAAGGAGGATGACAAAGTCATATTGTGGAATCTGCAACTTCGCAATATGCGGCGAGCATACAAATAAAATGTGTCCTCAGTGTGCGCACAACAAAAAGTGATTTTTTAACTGTTTTAATATTTTTTTTAGCACTTTCCTCCGAAGGAAAGTAGCTATTGAGGTTGGACTCATGACGGAATTTTTGAAAAATTTCTTCAAATCTTTATCGATCCTACCTAGTAGACACCGAAAATGACCCCCGTTAAAATTTATATATATCTATATATATATATATATATATATATATATGCATATATATATATGTGTCTGTTAACACGATAGCGGCCAGAGTTTTTGTTTTTTCGTCACGAAACTTGGTATATAGCATTCAATTAGCAAACGATTGAACGAGTTCGTTAACCACCAAAGTCGGTCCACCGGAAGGGGGGGGTTTACCCCGAACCCAAAACACTTATTTAACTATGTCAGCCGTAATATTTGTTATATTTCAACGAAACTTGGTATTCGTAGTGGTAATATAGAGAGAAAAGTGAGACATAAAAATGAACTAAATCGGTTCATTAGAAGGGGGGGTTTACTCCGGACCCACAATACCAATTCGCCACTACCAGCCGTGATTTTTGGTATATTTCGACGAAACTCGGTATTCGTAGTGCTAATCCACAGGTAAATATGTGTTGTAAAAATAAACGAAATCGGTTCATTAGGAGTGGGGGTTTACTCCGGACCCACAATACCAATTCGCCACTACCAGCCGTGATTTTTGGTATATTTCGACGAAACTCGGTATTCGTAGTGCTAATCCACAGGTAAATATGTGTTGTAAAAATAAACGAAATCGGTTCATTAGGAGTGGGGGTTTACTCCGGACCCACAATACCAATTCGCCACTACCAGCCGTGATTTTTGGTATATTTCGACGAAACTCGGTATTCGTAGTGGTAATCTACAGGTAAATATGTGTTGTAAAAATAAACTAAATCGGTTCATTAGAAGGGGGGGTTTACTCCGGACCCAAATTCCTAATATACTCATACCTGTCGTAATTTCTGCTGTATTGTAACGAAACGCGGTATACGTCGTGGGTAACTCATGAGAAAGAAGTGTTGTAAAAATGAGCTGAATCGGTCAATCGGAAAGCGGGGGTTTAATTTGTAATATATTTGAATAGAAAAGCCGGCAGACGTAGGTTCACAAAGCCGCCGCAAGGAGCGCTACCACTAGAGTGACTAGATCAAAATACGATAATATGAGGATTTTTGTATTTATTACGTAGTGTAGTAGGTACCATGTGTAAACATAACTCTGGATGCAAATTAATAATTGATCAGTTACTCATTACAAAATGAGAACTATTCACGTTTTTATTTTATTTATGTAGGATATTTTAAGCAAATTGTTCTGGAAAGCAGTCTACACTACCCAAATTCTGAGGAAAGTGCTTAGTTATGCAGCTCCTGCGTGACGGACTTTTCTATTTCTGTATCATTTTTGTATATCAATGCTATGTGAAATGAAAATTTTGCTACTTTTTTAAAAATTTAAAAATTCGGAAATTGATTGCTCAACTTTTTTAATACTTTTATTGTTATATCGACCTTTTGTTTCACTTTTTTTTGATGATTATGTTTGTAATGTGCTTTGTGAAATAAAAAATGTTAGTTGTAAAAAAAATTTGCCTTTTTATTTTACCTTAAAAAAAAAAAAATATCTTGAGTACGTCACCAATACGTACATTAGTATTAAACAACTACTCTGGGAACGTTAGTATTCCAGGGTTAAATTGCTTGGAAGGATGTTATAACCATCCAACGTCTATAACCCTCCAATATTTATAACCTTCTAATGTTTATAACCTTCCAATGCTTATAACCTTCTAGTTACCTTTCTTATAAATAATTTTAAAATATGAATACAAATACTTCTCTTACCTCCAACATTCGACCTAATGGAAAGTTTCTATGCTTATTAGGTGGTATTTCTTAACTTAATCACTCATTTTCACTTCACTACGAGGTCATTACTGACGAGCTATGACTAAATCGGATCGGATCGGGTCGCCACCAATGTAGGCACTCACGTCGGCCGCTGTTGGCCGTTGTTGATCAAACGAAATCGGATTAGATCGGATCGGGCGAAATACGAGTCCAATGTTTTTTTGTTTTTTTTTTATCCAAATTTATTTATTTATTAAAAGAATATTACAATCTGTTCCTGATACCAGATACACTTTAAGCGATTAATCTAAGTTGTTACAATATTTAGGACACAATTTTGCAATATAGGAAAAAACAAAATGAAATAAAACCTATTCATTGAAATAAAACCTATTCATGGGTCCAATGTAGGTGCAGCGTTAGACGGGTCCCATTGAGGCTCACCGTCGAAACGGGACGGACGTAATCACTAATTTTATTGGTTTCTGTTAGAAAAACAAAATGTTCAGTTTTTAATTTCGTATATACTGTTATTATGGGAACAGCAATTAGGGGTATATAGATATTATTTACGCATTTATTTTATGTAAATTAATGGAATACCCAAACATATGATCTTTGAAACAAAGGTGTTTTTTGTTTAAGATAAAAAAAAAAAAAAAAAAAAATGTTAATTTTCTGAGGACAAAAATTATATTAGCCAACACCATCGGCCGTTTTATGCGATTTATTGCGCCAACACATTTATACATTTTTTCCTGTAGTTTATAGTTTTTTTTAACCCTTGGTTACTAACCTCGGGTCAGTTGACGATTGATAGGCTTCATTAAAGTCTATATATTATATTTATATGATAAATTTGATTATCCTTAGACTTGTGGAATTTATTTTTTATTGTATTCATATAATTATTCCTTATTTTTTTAGTTACGGGTCAATATGACCCGAGGTTAGTGTCAGTGGTATAAAGTAAGGTTAGTAACTAAGGGTTAAATTTTAACTAGTTTGAAACTATATATATATATATATATATATATGTATATGTATATATATATATATATATATATATATATATATATATATATATACATATACGAATACAATCACGTAGAGGTATTGCGACAAAAAAATGTTTTAAATATACCGAATTCCTAATCGCCTTTTATAAAATTGTCATTATTGCTCATTGAAAAATACCTTATAATTTATTTAAAAACGTTAGTGGTCCCGGTAACTTATTTTTCTCTACAATAAATAAAAATATATTAAATAAAATGATCTACATGAATGAGAGTCTGAAACATTTTATGCTAATATTTAAAATCATCTTGTTCATGGGTTAAATTCGGCCTCCCTGACCATCGCTAGGCTAACCCAGGCTTTAAATTATTTAATAATATGTACCCTGGTGCTAATGACTCTAGCCGTCAAAGCAGCAGGGGGAAAATCTGGCGACAGGAGCATAGTACTGACCACACTATCTCCCTAGTGTGCCTTATGGTCATGAATCAGATACCTCTAGAGTTTCTGCCCCTCAGGGCCCTCGTGGCCTGTTTCGGTACTGATTTTTTTTTCTGATTTAAAATCATGTGAGCTTGTCCGCCTAGATTGCGGCAGAGTTGGGCATTATTCAATATTTTTTTTATTCAATGATCATTCAAATAAATATTTAATGAATAATAATTTATTCATTTATTAATTTATTCATCCACTGATTTTTTTTATTCAATGAATAATAGAGTTGGATAATTATTCAATAAATTTTTATTGAATAAGAATTCATTCATTTATTCAGTTATTCATTGACTGATGATTTTTTTTTTTTTTTTTTTTTTTTTTTTTTTAAACTAGATATATAAAAATCGCGTGTCTGTATGTTTGATCGTTATACAATCCACACCAATTTTGACCAATTTTGTCCAAACTCGGCATACAGGTAGATCTTGATCCGGGAAGTCTCGTAGGCTAGGTCAAAAACGTGTACCAGCTCTGTTTGTATGATTGTTCGTTATACAAATCCACACCGTTTGACCCATTTTGACCAAACTTGCCACAAAGGTAGATCTTGATGCGGAGAGTCTCGTAGGCTTGGTCAAACGCGTCTACCAGCTCTGTTTGTATGATTGTTCCTGATACAAATCCACACTGTGGGCCGATTTTGACCAAACTTGGGACACAGGTATGTCTTGATAGAGGGTTTGTCATAGGCTAGGTCAAAAACGTCTACCAGCTTTCTGTCAGTATGTTTGTTCCTTATACAATTCCACAACGTTTGAGCGAGTTTGACTAAACTTTGCACACAGGTAGGTATTGATCTGGGAAATGTCTTAGGCTAGGCCATAATGAATACAGGTCGGAGGTCACGGGTTCGAAACTCGGAACCCGAACGGTTACAGATTTGAGTCATTAGATTTGAATATTACTTATTTGATTTCTAATTTATTTCCTACAAAATTTTGACCTACCCTATGACACTCAAGTAGCAAGACCTACCTGTGTGGCAAGTTCGGTCAAAAACGGTGTGTATTTGTATAGCGAACAATCATACAGACAGACAGCTGGTAGCCGTTTTTGGCCTAGCCTATGACTCATGATCTACATGTGTGCCAAGTTTGATAAATATCAGTCGAACGGTGTGGATTTATATAAGGAACAAACATACAGACAGAGAGCTAGTAGACGTTTTTGGCCTAGCCTATGCCATTCCCCGGGTCAAGACCTACCATTGTCCCAAATTTGGTCAAAATCGGTCAAACGGTGTGGAATTGTAAAATTAATAAACATACATACAGACAGCTCGTAGACTTCTTTGACCTAGCCTACGAGACTTCCCGGATCAAGACCTACAAGTTTTCGAAGTTTGGTCAAAATCGGTCAAACTGTGTGAAATTGTATAACGAATAAACATACAGACAGACAGCTGGTAGACGTTTTTGACCTAGCCTACGAGACATCCCGGATCAAGACCTACCAGTGTTCCAAGTTTGCTCAAAACGGTCAAACTGTGTGGATTTGTAAAAGGAATAAACATACAATCAAACAGCTGGTGGACGTTTTTGACCTAGCCTACGAGATTCCCCGCATCAAGATCTTTCATTGTTCCAAGTTTGGTCAAAATCGGTCAAACGATGTGGATTTGTAAAAGGAACAAACAGACAGGTGATTTTTATATATATAGATATCAGTCAAATATATAGTTTTCATGAAAAGAAAGAAAAATTTTAATGTATTTAACGAAAAATTTCAATGAAATAAATCATTTTTATCCGATAAAAATTTTCATTCAAATAAATCATTTTCATTCAATAAATCATTTTCATTCAATAAATCATTTTTATTCAATAAATCATTTTCATTCAATAAATCATTTTCATTCAATAAAAATTTTCATTCAATAAATCATTTTTATTCAATAAAATAATTTTCATTCAATAAAAATTTTCATTCAATAAATCATTGTTATTCAATAGTGAATAAAAATAAAAATTTACGTTATTCATTGAATTGACTGAATAATGAATGAAAAATTATTCATTATTCAGAATGAAATAACAAATTTATTCATTATTCATTATTCTGAATGATTTTTGCCCAACACTGGATTGCGGAACGGCCCGCTGTGTGTTGGCGAAATAAGTCGGATAAACATAGAACCAATCTAGGGATTAAATGTAATAATTCATAACTATAATTATTTTTTAAATATAAAAATATTAATATAAATAATATAAACGTTAATCGTAATATTTTACCAAACTGATACTTGTCTAGATTGATTTTGATAAAACATGTCTAGAAGGTTCTATAGTAACCATATATTATATTAATAAAGAAATTTTAATTTTGTGTCCGTCCATTTAGTCTCTGAGACGGTTCAAAGATGGCAGTTCTAAACATCTGTGCTCAAACATTATTTGCAACCCTAGGATACTAATCAATTAATATGCCATCATATTTTTTTACTTTTATAATTTTTTCTGTAATAAAGGTACCATAGATGGACTACATAAATATGATAAAACGATCGAAATATCTTGATTTGAAGTTGGGTAACAGATTTTTAAAGTTAAGTATTTTTTAACACGCCTATGTGAAATTTAGAAAGGTTTTAAACATCAGCATCACAAGGAATCACGGAGTTATATATCTATGGCCTAGAATGAAAACCTTGTATCTCAAAAATAAAATTAATTAACTTTTATACCTAAATAGATGGATATTATGGTTACTGAGAAGCCCCCAAGGTTTCTTTCTTCAGCGATATAGTCCAGGACGAGTAAGATAGAGTTTCTTTGACACTCAAGGATTGTCAAATAGAATCTTATCCATTTAATAATGTATAAAAGTTATTACAGTTTTTTTTTAGATACGAGGTTTTCATTCTAGGCCATCGATATGTGAGCTTGTAGCCTTTACATTCCTCTAACAGAATCTGTAAAATTAGTCTGCCCCTTGGTGGCCCTTTGGTATAGGGAGGGAATTTTATGGGGAAAACCTAGGCTCGGTGCGCTGCCTGCTGCGGTAGGCAGCGCTACCCAGCGCTGCCCTACCCAGAGGTCATCTGCTGACAGTAATTTGGGTCAGTATTCCTTGTGTTGTTCTTGAGTGAAGGTCTAGTGCACATAGATTTCTGCGAACCGATTTTTACTGAGAAGTAAAGGACAGATTTTGGTAAATTCCATTTTTTTTTTAACTTGGTCATTTATTATGCTGTAATAAATGAAACTGATTTGCACCGTTTTTAAATGAAGACAAATCATTTATAATGTGCTACATGTTGTGAAATATTTCCATGAAAAAGTCTGAATAATTACTTAAAATTATTATAGAGTGACATTTTTATTATTGTATAAAAGTATGAAAGTCTGGGCACTGGGGTTCTATACGTATAAACTGGTACTTTGAACGTTATAAAAATTGTTAACTGTTTTTTTCTTCACTTAGTCCATAATAGATTATTGATCTTCAAATATAGAAGTGCCATTACCGAAAAAATAATTTAAAAGACACCTTTTTTTAATTTTTTTTATTTATTTATTCTTTTTTTTAAGAGATATGCTAAGTAGAAGAGATTTTGGAGAGCTCATAATTACTTCGAAATCGTTTGAAATTTTTTATAGAAGGGCGGTCCAAGCATTTGGTCTTACAGAAGATGACCGTGTTAGAAAAACACTCAAAATTTTATATTCAAATTATATGGCCAGATGGAGGAAGACTAAGAGGGATAAATCTAAATTTGAATCTAAGTTTTCATCTTGGTTGGAAGTAGTAATTATTTTTCTTACTGGCGAAGTGGATGCCATACCTTCAACAAGCTCGGGGAAAAGGGGACGGCCTCTCAACCCCACCACAACCTTCTCCTATTTAGTCATATTTCTCATAAAACACCTTCTCAACCCTTCAATGAACATCATACAAGATTTGAACAAAATCCTTCAACGAAAAGCAATTGAAAAGCTATGAAGTACCTCCCACTCTCCCTCTTACCCCCACGCCCACCCTTACCTATTTTGTCA
Organism: Gonocerus acuteangulatus; assembly: GCA_946811695.1. Lineage (NCBI taxonomy): Eukaryota > Metazoa > Arthropoda > Insecta > Hemiptera > Coreidae > Gonocerus > Gonocerus acuteangulatus. The sequence goes on along the minus strand of OX328130.1, from coordinate 32,293,640 downwards.
TAATCCTCATAAAACACCTTCTCAACCATTCAATAAACATCAAGCCGAGTTTAAAGGCAATCCGTCTACTCAAAGTATTTTTTGCACCATGATGGCTGGATTTATACCACTGTGCGGCGCTTCGATAACTAGACCATTAGCGCCGACATCTAGGGTGCAGCTAGGAATTTTTCCGAGCTTTGGGGTGAGAAAATTCCATCCGCCGCTGTGGATCTCTCTTTCAAATTGGGCGATACGCAAGCGATTACAATTTTCTCCCGATCAACTTCAAATTTTAACTGCCCTAATGATAGTTGCTAATAAAGTAAGTAGGGAATTTTCCATTCTTTGGATTATTACGCTTTTATGACTTATTTTCGATGGACTTTTAAATTGTTCACAATTTTTTGAAATTAATATCTCTAAAAAGCCCTACGTACTTCATTAGATTTAACCTTCTTCTTTCAAAATGATTTTAGTTTTTTGTTTAGATTAAAAATTGCCGCCTGCTGAGTAAAGCCCCTGAAAAAATAAGGTTTACGTTTGTTTACGAAGAATTAATTTTTTTTTTTTTGTTTACTTTAGCATCCCCCCATATAAAACTTATGACATAAAGAATTGAAAAATATTGATTTATTTGCTATACATAAATTGGAGAATATGACTTTGATTTTTAATTTAATTAAATAAACAGGCTAACACCCATAATTGTAACTTCAGAATGATACGGTTTACACATACAATACGATAATTTATCTATTGTCATATCAGCATAAGTAATTGTAGGATCGTTTCATTAAATTAAATATAAATAACAATATATTGAAACAATAAATATATACAATATCTTCTACAATAGCCTACTCACTTCTACATCCCTACTTGAAAATCTGAATTCATGCCGGATGAGTGAGGAGGAAGTTCAAGATACTTCTGAAGTGGCTGATGACGTAGGCCAGTGATTGATGTCTTGATTATGAATTGCTTTAATTATCCCCTTTCTTTCATCTCATTAAGAAGCCTACAGCTGACGATGAATGGACTTGAGTCCAGCAGTTACATTTACTGTAGGACAGTCAAGTTTATTATTTTTCGGAATAATATTTTTTTTTTTTTTTTTTTGCAATTGTGCTAATGACGTCGCGAAAAATCTCATAGATACTTTATGTCAGTCAGAAATTAAAGGAACAAAGCAGAATTTGATCGGTCTTATCTTATCAGCAATAATTGGGTTATATTGGAATATGTTTTTGTTTCCATCTTTAATCAATCTACCTGTCGTTGCTAGTTCGGCTAACTTTATATTTTTGTAATAGTCGGTTTGTCTGTTATCTGATTAGTTGTGTCCCTTTGTTTTCTTCTTTCTTTTTTTAAAAGTTTGTCATTGTCGTAAAAAAATCGTTCAAAAATTTAATATAAATCAACGTCGTATATTTATAGTTCATATATATATATATATATATATATATATATATATATATATATATGTATATATATATACATATATATATACAGAGATGTATAACGTTGAGATTCTATAGAGAAGAGAGCTTGGGTCTCTATTCATCTGGATTAGGTAGGTTTTCCTCATTCAAGGAACCAATCAATATTCGAACCAACATAGCCCCTGCTTGAATACTCGGCCCGCATTACAGTCTTTCACCTTATATTCTACACTTGGATTTTTTATTAGATTTCATTGCTTCACTGCAGGATTATCGCCATTTTAGTTTTATTCATGTATATATATATATATATATATATATATATATATATATATATATATATATATATATGAATAAAACTAAAATGGCGAGAATACTGCAGATACATTTATACATATATGTGTGTGTTTATTTGTCTGTGAGCTCCATAAAATTTAGTACAAAAGTCTAATTTCAAAGGTCAAGTTTGTTATCCAGTAGAACTCGTCTACTGGAACATGGTTTTATGGTGAAATTAGCGCGAAAAAGTAGGAAAACGAATAAAATTATTTTCAACGTGATATCTGTAAACCTATTCGAGAAAAGTTGATAAAAATAGTAAATTGATTAAAATTACTGGATTCAATTTCAATATATTGGAGAAAAAAATATTAATATACAAGAAATGTTTGGAGAGCCTCTTTTCGCAAAAAAATCGAAAATGGTTAGGCAATCGTGGTAAGTGGTAGGTGACCATTCGGAAACGTACTAAATTAGCTACAAAAAAGGTTCGAAAGAAATTTTCGATGGGGCGAAATCAATCGGAGAAATGTGTGCTGAAAAGTCCGTCTCTTCCTTAGAGAGGGTTTTGTCTGCGTTTAACTTACTTTTTTTTTTCTTTTTTTCTATTCACCTTTAACAGTAATATGATTAGTTTTGTAACACAAGGTAAGAAAATGAGAAACGTATTGGTTTCGCAACTAATACTATAGTTTCCCTAGAGCGAATACTCAGAAGGCGGAAGGCCGCCGTTACCGCATAAGATACTGTCAGGTTCCTGTTGTTGCGTTTTAAAACTTCCTTCTCTTTGAGGTTTCGTTTTAGCACTTTCCTCCGAAGGAAAGTAGCTATTGAGGTTGGACTCATGACGGAATTTTTGAAAAATTTCTTCAAATCTTTATCGATCCTACCAGACACCGAAAATGACCCCCTTTAAAATTATATATATATATATATATATATATATATATATATATATATATATATATATATATATATATATATATATATGTGTGTGTTGTAAAAATAAACTAAATCGGTTCATTAGGAGGGGGGGTTTACTGCAGACCCACAATACCAATTCGCCACTACCAACCGTAATTTTTGGTATATTTCGACGAAACTCGGTATTCGTAGTGGTAATCTACAGGTAAATATGTGTTGTAAAAATAAACTAAATCGGTTCATTAGGAGGGGGGTTTACTCCGGACCCAAATTACTAATATACTCATACTGGTCGTAATTTCTGCTGTATTGTAACGAAACGCGGTATACGTCGTGGGTAACTCATGAGAAAGAAGTGTTGTAAAAATGAGCTGAATCGGTCAATCGGAAAGGGGGGTTTAGTTTGTAATATATTTCAATAGAAAAGCCAGCCAGACGTAGGTTCACAAAGGCGCCGCAAGGAGCGCTAGAGGGACTGTATCCGGTTCCTGCGTTAGATCAAAATACGATAATATGAGGTTTTTTGTATTTATTACGTAGTGTAGTAGGTACCATGTGTAAACATAACTCTGGAAGCAAATTAATAATTTATCAGTTACTCATTACAAAATTAAAAGAGAACTATTCATGTTTTTATTTTATTTATGTAGGATATTTTAAGCAAATTGTTCTGGAAAGCAGTCTACACTACCCAAATTCTGAGGAAAGTGCTTAGTTATGCAGCTCCTGCGTGACGGACTTTTATATTTTTCACGAAAGATGGATACCTATAAATTACTGCTTCTATTATTGCACTAATGGCAATAAGGACATGCACGGAAACGAGCTAATATAACGAAGTTCCTATGAGTCGGATTTATTTTTTTATTTCTATTTTTTATTACTTGTGCCTCAAAGTGTAAATTGTCACTAATTACATGTAAAAATTGTATGAATAGACTATTATCATTAATTTTCGTAGAGTTCTACGGTCCATGTTATTCGTTATTTTGAGGTCTTCTGAAAATAACCGTGCCGCTTGGCAATAACAACACGTTTCGCCAGACATTTTGCCGGCTTCCTCAGAATTACGATTTCCGAAACCTCGGTTATTACCAGTTTATATGTCGACACATTCATATCCACACGACTTGAAATCATTAAACTATCATTATCTCTTTAAGAATGCAATGTTTCATACAACATGTTGGTTGTAGGTTTTCGAGTGGCTGAAAAACTAATTTCTATGAAAAATAAAAGATCCCGCTGAAACGTAAAGTAAATTGAAAATGGTTTAAGTTAGATTCTCTTTGAAAGTAGGGGTAAATACAGCAAGGGTTGGTTCCTAATATTTGTCTTCGCTGAGTTCTTTTCCAGAAAAGTAGTCAAGAGCTTCTCCAGAGAAGAGATATATTTGAAAGATGTTGAAGATTTTTCCTTGAAAATGTTTCCATAACATCCTTCTCGTGGACGATTTCAAAGAACTGCAATTTATCTCTTTGACTCTTCATTGTGAAAAATATTGGCTGATATATAATTAATTAAATTGACGTTGTACTTGGTCTGCTGAAGTGACTAAAGAAATTATTCGTTCTTTTACTACTAAAATTACTATTGAAATAAATCGGCCCTAGTAAATAATGATTATTTTGCTATTTAACAGAATGTTAAAAAAAATATATGCATGGTAATCACGGAAAACACCTGAGACAATGTTGTACCATCACGTAAAAAATGTACAGCTGGAATGTGTGAAAACTGTAGCTTTTTAGGAACGAATATCAACAAAAGAAATGACTATACTAAAGAGATCGGCAGAAATGCTTTTAACAATTTGAGACAAGTACTGTACAGTAGAAATCTAAGCTGTAATCTCCGGTGGAGAACATCACCCAAAGGAAGACATCTGTATGAATACTTTCCGACATTGAACGACAGACTTCATATAAACAAACTAACATACAAACTAACTCAAGTACTAACAGGTCATGGTGATATGAAACAATACTTACACAGGACAATAAATGGAAATGTGACGGACAGACAATACAAGACTATGACCATATAATATACAACTGCCCACTTCTAGATGGTGCAAGAATAAAATTAATTAAACATATCGTTCTGTCTGGGGACATATCGATGTCCTCTAATGCATTTGTTGAGAGAATTCAATACGACGTTCTTCATTAACTTCAATCCAGTTCAACGGACGTTTTCTTTTATTTAATCATTTGTTGAGAGAATTCAATACGACGTTCTTCATTAACTTCAATCCAGTTCAACGGACGTTTTCTTTTATTTAATCATTTGTTGAGAGAATTCAATACGACGTTCTTCATTAACTTCAATCCAGTTCAACGGACGTTTTCTTTTATTTAATCATTTGTTTATTTTATTTAAATTCATTATTTTTATTTCGTTCACTTAATTTATAATTTTTTTTTTTTTTTTTTTTTTTTTTTTTTGTACGGCGCATCTACAACTTGGCCATTATCGCCGATCTATCTACAGGATGCCACCCTTTTCTAATACCAACAGCACGTGGTCGGTCACCCATTTAGGAATTTTGATATTGTTACTAGTTTCTTTAGTAATATTATTATTATTTTTATTGTCATTATTATAGTTGCCATCATTACCCTATAATATCTCTATCATAATGATATTGTTATCATAGTTTTAAAATTCAGAGAAAAAAATTATAAAAAATAAAATGTATATTACTTTGATTGTAATGCAGGCAGTATCGACAGATGGAACCTGCAGAATCTAAATGAACTCCCACAGTATAGGGATACTATATTGTGGGGGAAAATAAAATCTAAGCTTAACTTTGAGGGTGCGAATTCTCAAGTGCTACCTGTTTTCGGTTCTTCCATACGGAGTGGAGGCATGGACCTTTAACAAACATCGCCTTACTGAGTTGGAAGCTTTTGAAATGTTGGCATATCGAAGATTGTTGAGAACCTCATAAAAAACGAATCAACAAGACACAAAGACATCAACACAGCGATGAACGAAGAGAAGGAGCTAATAAATATCGTAAAAACACGGAAACTACAGTACTCGGGTCATATTACAAGTGTAGAAATATAAGAAGTATTACACTTAATAATGCAGGTTGAAATAATTTTGTGCGATCAAAATCAAAGTAATTTTCTTGAATCTATAAATAACAAATAAATCAAAAATTTTCAATTCTTTATATCAAACGTTTTATATGGGATGCTAAAGTATCCAAAAACAAGTTTCAATTCTATGAAAAAAAATGGCAGCACTCTGTCTGACGAACTGAAACTCTCTTTTTTCACGGTCGATAGTCTGCAGGCGGCAATTTTTAATCTAGAACGAAAAACTAAAATTATTTCAAAAGAAGAAGGTTAAATGTAGTAAATTACGTGGGATTTTTAGGAAATATTAATTTGTTTGAAAATGGTAAACAATTATTCATTTTCTATTTAAAAAAACCGCCGAAAATCGCTCATAAAATCGTTATAATTCAATGAATCGAAAAACTCCTAGGTACTTTTCTAGCAAATTTCATTAGGAAGCTACAGTTAAAATTTGAAATCGATCGGGAAAAAATTGAAGACACCAGAGTATTGTCCGATTTGGAAAGTATCTTCTTCTTCTTATTTGGCGCTACAACCCTAGGCGGGTCTTGGCCTCCTCTATGAGCTTCCGCCAACCATCTCTATCTGCTGCCGCCGCCTTCCAGTTCGGTGCATTGAGAAGGACCCTAGCATCAGCTGCCACACTGTCCTCCCATCTCAGCCTGGGTCTCCCTCTCCTCCTAGTTCGTTCCATCCTGGCTTCAAGGACCTTCCCTGGTATCTCTCCTTCCCCCATTCGTATGACGTGCCCAGCCCAACCTAACCGTCCAAGCTTTATGAAGTTAACAACATTTAAGTCGTTATATAAACTATAAAGCTCTCGGTTTTTACGTCTCCTCCAAATTTGACCCTCCTTCACGGGGCCGTAAATGCGTCTTAAGAGTTTTCTTTCAAAAATCAGCAGATCATTCTTATCGGCCTTGTCCGATTTGGAAAGTATAGTTTTGAGAAAACTACTTTAATGTTTAATGTTCTGAAATGCTCATTTTTTCCTATTTATTTATTTTTTCATCCTTTTTTTCCTATAAAGATTAAAAAAATGGGATTCAATTTTAAAATGTATTGAAGGAGGACCAGAAAAAACTTAAGAATTAAAAAGGAGCAATCGAAGCTCGTTCAAATATTTATCTTTAAATCAGCATCGCGATCACAGGGCTTCGGGATTTCACTCGGAAAATCCTATTATTCGCCCACTTAAAATTTTTTTCTTCACATAAACACTCTTGGATATCATTTTTGATTAGCCTAGGAAGAATTTTAGTCCATAAAAAATTGTAAAAACAAAAGTTAAGCGGAGCATTGGAAGAAGAACCGTAGAGTGGTTTGGGTGTAGTTCCAGTCGATTGTTCCGAGCAGAAGCGTCAAAAATTCAAATTGGGTTGATGATTGTCAACTTTCGCAGCGGTCAGAGCAATTAAAGAAGAAGAAAAATAATATATAGGATTAATCAAACGTGGTCATATAAAACGCATATGCAAACACAAAGAAAATAAGAAATACTAAAAAAAAAAAAAAAAAATAAGAAAAAAAAATAAAGCACACATTACATCCTGTACGGACAATTCTATCTCTCATTCCTCGGATCCTGACCTAGGAGCATATAGCGCATTGGTACAACAGGTGGAAAATTAAGGTGAGCTCACCGAAATAAGGAGGGGTTACTATCCAGCAACGAACTACCCATGTCCTACGCGGTTTATTACTTTAGATCCGCACTGATGTATCCAAACGGCTGAGAATAGGAACCGAATTCTGACAAGGCCATTATCAAAAAGTCCGACTCAAAGAAACTGCGTCATTTTAGCAGATTTTCTTACTTATTCCTAGTGATATCTGGAAAGGTTAGAATAGTAATAAACATTTTTTTGTATTTTATATTTCGTCAAAATAGTCGACTCCTACTCGAACAACATCTCAAAGAAAAGCGATATATTAGGCGACACAAATCACAGGATACTGACAGAAGCCAACTTATAGAAAAGCTGAAATTACTCAATCCTTTTTTTCGCTCATTCTTAAGGAAGGTTCAGGAATCAAAGAGTTTTACTGGAATATAATTTTACTGATAAATTTAATTTAAAAAGCAACGATTACAAGACGAATATCAAGCCCCAATTTCTCCGAGAGAGATAGAACCATCGAAAATTACGTTCCACCTACCACAACTGTGTTCAAAATATTTAAGAAAATATACAAAAATCCTAAAACTGCTAGTGCCTGTGAACGAGTTTTTATTTTTCGAATACTTCCTTAACTTTGAATTCAACCAAAATTTAAATATTTTATTCCTGATAAATTTCAAACATGTAGAAAACATTTTAATTAAATACAACAATTTTAAGTAACCAAATCAAAAAATAGTTTTATCCATTTATCGCATTTTTTCTTTTTTGGTGAAGGACGGTGATATGTTTTAAGAAAGAAATCTGTTCTAAATTTAATTTAAGTAACCGAATATTTAATAGAGTAATAATGTGATACAAACCATTAATTACCGCAACTGTCTTCATAAAACTACGGATTTTTTTTCTTCTTAAACAAAAATCTAATATAAAATCAGATAAAGCAGAAATGGAAAAAATATAAAAAAAGTTCAGACCTAATTCAGGAAATGTAAAGAAAAGTATTCATGGAAGTGAAATTAGTGTTTTCAGAGCACTCTTCTTCGAATCTCCCTTTTTCTCTATTTCAGGGCTGAAGTGGAATGGGAAGATATTGGACGGGCCAATTGAATTCCGAAGAAATCTCTTACCCGGGCCAATCTCGAGGCGTCAAGTTTCCTGTAATAGAGCTTCTTTATCAGTTTCTACAAATTGGGATTTTATTTTCGGTTCATGTATGTATATATATATATACAGGGTGATTCAGGTCGAAGTAGCCAAACTCCTGGAGGTGATTGTAGACATAATTTCCAACAAAAAAGTTCATTTCAAGTATGGTATGATTCCGAAAGGAAAAGGAGCGATGTCCAATTTTCTGTTTTTTTAACGTAGTCATGTTTTTAAATGAATAAGAAAAGATTTCTCAAAAACTATTCAAGATAATTAAATTCTAACTATCCTATCATAAAATAGACAAACTTTCCTTTAAAAAGACACTAATTTAATTCACTAAAATCATTATTAAAAGATACTTTCTGGACGTCCAATAATGCACTTCTGTTTTTATCAATGAATCAGAGTTTTTTCGCGATTTTTTTTCTCAGCCCCCTAACGGACTACAGATTCAATAATTACACGAAAACTTCTACATTTAATAAGCATTAAATCCATGAAATAAAGTGGAGGTTTATTTGGGTATAAATTGAAAGATTGGCTCCCTTTTGTCAAAAAAATGTGGAATGTAGTTTTGTTACTTTCAAATACCTTGTGTGAAAAAAATTAAAAATTATTCATTTTTTAATAGCCAAACTGTGGGTATCCATAGTCCAGTTCAGAAGCAATAAAAAGTAACTGAATGAAATGATTGGAAAAGTTTTTCATTTGTGTTTAAAAAATTTTCATTGATTTATCTTTTACATGATATTGTTGGCACTAAATTATTTGCTAATACATTTGAAAATTTGCTAAATTGGACCTTTATGAACTTGGGCAGAGGGTCTGTCCTCTGCCCAACAGCACTGCTGCTATGTGTAGGACAGCAGTCCATGTGGAATCATGAATCTATTTGCCAGCGGAACGTCTTCCAATGCAATAGGTCGGTCGTATTTAAATCGTGTGGAGGTTTAAAAATATGTTGAATCGAATCTGTCGGGAATCAGGATTGACTGAAGAAGATATTTGAACTGAATTCTGCACTACACGTTAACTTGGAGCTGATACTGATTGTGTGATCTTCACAGGGCATAGGGATAAACATGAAACCAAGTATGTGAATTGGGATCGTTAAATATTCCATTCCGTGTGAAAACTACAAAACTACATTCCACATTTTTTTGACAAAAGGGAGCCAATCTTTCAATTTATTCCCTAATAAACCTCCGCTTCATTTTCAAAGATTTAATGCTAACTAAATTTAGAAGTTTTCATGTAAGTATTGAATCTGTAGTCCATTAGAGGACAGAGGAAAAAAATCGCGAAAATACTCTGATTCATTGATAAAAACACAATTACGTTATTGGACGTCCAGAAAGTATCTTTTAATAATGGTTCTAGTGAATTAAATTACTGTATTTTTAAAGCAAATTTTGTCTATTTTATGATGGCATAATTAGAATTTAATTATTTTGAATAGTTCTTGAGAAAATCTTTCTTATTCATTAAAAATCATGACTACGTTAAAAAAAAAAAAAAAAAAAAAAAAAAAAAAAAAAAAAAAAAAAAAAAAAAATCAACAGAAAATTGGGCATAGCTCCTTTTCCTTTCGGAATCGGACCATACTTGAAATGAACTTTTTTATTGGAAATTATGTGTACAATCACCTCCTAGAGTTTGGCTACTTAGACCTGAATCACCCTGTATATATATATATATATATATATATATATATATATATATATATATATATATATACAATTTTGAACGAGCAAAACATTCGTGATCTCTTGTATTCCGTATTGCCTCATCCGTTCGATGTCGTAAACGGGTTTCCGCCATAAGAAGGTAAGGAAGTTTTGTACTTTTCAACGGGGTTTTGTAATAATCCCATAGCAAACGTTGAGAAGGTGGAGGAGTCATTTCCGCTTAGAATAATCAGTTTGCTGTTGTTACGCCTTAAATCTTCCTTCCATTTGAGATCTCATTTTATATTTTCACGAAATATTAAAACCTACCAATAACTGCTTTCACTTCTTTGCTAATGACACTAGGGATATGATTGAAACCGCGCTACGATGGCGAAGTTCATGCAAGTCGGACCTTTTGGTGTCTGGTAGGATTTATAATGATTTGAAGAAATTTTTCAAAAATTCCATGAGTCATGAGTTCAACTTTAATAGCTACTTTCCTTCGGACGAAAGTTCTAAAAGAGTCCTATTTTTACTATCGTTGGTAAAACTTTAAACTTGAAAACAATGATGATTTGTATATGAACAGGAAGTAAATCAAGCCAATAAATTTTGAGAAAATACTACAAACGATCTGGAAAATGTATTTGTTTCTTTCTCAATCAACCATCCCCCATCTTATATACACCATATATAAATAGATCATTCTCAGATTCATAAATTAGCCATAGATGCTAATTTTAATATGAATTTAAATAATAAATTTTATTTTCCCGTAGATCACCGAAGTTAAGCAACGTCGGGCGTGGTCAGTACCTGAATGGGTGACCGACCACGTGCTGTTGGCATTATAAAAGGGTAGCAACCTATAGAAAGCCCGGCGCTAATGGCCAAGATGTAGATGCGCCGTAAAAAAAAAAAAAGAAAAAAAAAGAAAAAAAAAAAAAAAAAAAAAAAAAAAAAAAAAAAAAATTATTATAACGTTCTATGTTTGCTATCTGTCTTTAATTAATGACAAACCTTTATGAATAATTAAATTTTTAAATACAGGTAAGAACAATTCTCTCGTTTCCATTACATTTTAAATCTTCTATCCTAAATAGTTTGTTATAATTTATATAAAATGTAAACAAATGAAAAGGGTATCATTGACCGGTAGAGGTAAATTTTAAGTTCATTAATAAGAAGGGAGTTGAGTAATAAAAACACACTATTACTTGGGCTTTAAATGCTCCATATGTTTTAAGCCCTTTTGGTGCCTCTTCATGACCATAAAATGTAATTTCTTTTGGTAAAATCAATAAATATTATAGAAAATTATTGCTAAAGCGTGTGTAAGCTCTCTGGACTTGAGGTTTTGTATTCTATCCCCACAATGGATCGCTGGCTTTTTTTCAGAAAAGAATATCTATCTACCGTATCCTGGCGTAAAATGGGTGTAACTCGTCATGAAATCTTTTTTACTTATATAAATTGATCTTGAAATCAATATAAAAAATCGAACAAAAAGAATAATTGCAACTATTGCTACCAACACACACTATCTACTATTTTTTTTATTTTAGCAAACTGCGTTTCAGAGTCACGCGGTCCTTCAGTGTTAGTAGACTCGGGTACTAGAAGTACCTGTTCGGGTACTAGAAGGCAGGGACCACGTTTACGTCTGTCAGGTAAGAACTATATTTTTTTAATCATCTCTCAATATAAATTCCAGGTTTTTATTAAAAAATCATGGCTTCAGGAGAAAACAAATTACTCATAACCATGGAAGAAGTTATAGCCGAATTCAGGTGACAAGAGAAGGAATCTGATGCGGAATTAGATGACCAAATGGATGAATTAGATTCAGAGTCTGACGATGGTATTCTCTCAAATGATGACGAAGGAGTCGAGGAACTCTCAAATCAAGATGATCAAGAATATCAAGATATAGAAGTTTATTTTTTCAATTCGACCCTGTGTGAACATAATCTGTCCCTGTGTGCAACAGGGCCTGTGATTATTTTACCAAAACAGAAATGTGATAAAATGTGTTCCTCAAGTTTTATTGTTATATTAAATTAGTTATTGCGTGTACACACACACACACACACACACACACACACAAACACACACATATATATATATATATATATATATATATATATATATATATATATATATATATATATACAGTGGAACATGGATAATTCGAACTTCTATGATTCGAAATCGTGGTTAATTCGAATATTTCTCTCGGTCCCTAGAATTTACGGCATAAACAATGTAAAAAAATCGTGGTTAATTGCCAATGACTTTAGAATTCCTCCTAACACTTTATCAACTTACCTGAAAAATAATGAAAAAATTCTTGCCCATGAAAATGACTTTTTTCAAAACAATAGACTTTTATTTTTACTTTTTTTATAAATTATTTATTACATATGTACGTAATCATCAATTTATGAAATATTTGTTATTGTTTTAATAAATTGTGAGCAAATATGAAATTCGATTTTTTACCCCTTTATTTTCAAAAACTTTTGTAATTCGAATTTTCGATAATAATAGGGGTTCGAATTATCCAAGTTCTACTATATATATATATATATATATATATATATATATATATATATATATACTAATTTTTTAACGTGTCCTAAACAATTTACTACGAGTATGTTTTCTTATTTTTTTTTTTTTTTTTTAGAATTAATTTTACCTTCCTGAACTCAAATGCTTGTTTTCCTTTATGAATTGTCTTTTACGTTTTAAAAGTTTACTTTATCCACCTAATATTGGAAAATAAATACGTAAATCCCAATAACTTATTGCATTTCAGGCCCAAAAATGGCTCTGGGTCGGATACGACCCAACGTTTATGTTTGTGTGTGAACCTTAAACGTTTATAGAGGAGGGTTAATTATGTTCGTCAATAACTTTGACCTCATCAATCCTCTTAAATATTTAATTAGTTTTAAATAGTACTATAATAACAGGCATAATAATATCTAAAATAATATTTCTGTGGGATATAAAATAATACATGTGGTTTGTGGGATTTTTTTTTCTGTTCCATAGTCTCGACCATCTGGCAGCCGGACGCCCATTGAATCGGGGCGTGCTGTTTAGTTCGGAGTTCCCGGAAGTAATTAAGATGAATGACACGAACTATTTAGTTTAATAGTTGTAGGCTCAACTATCATGAAGCAAGGCCGTGCAGTTTTCACTATCCCAGTAGCAGAGTAGCTCAAGTTCTAGAGTTATCCGCTTGATATTGAAGCAAATCCGCTTGATATAAGTTTAAAATATGCGCAAATAGTTTGTACGAAATACATGTTAGTGCAAAAGCAAAATATGTATCCACTCCTTTTCTAAACCCATAAAAAAATAACGGAAACTGACATTTATCTGAGATGCACTGTGATTCAGCAATACAAGTTTTTCCTTTTGTATCACAATAACCATTCTCGTCAATTAAAATCTCCTAACTACTTATCAGATAGAAATAATTCATGATCCAAGATTGTAAAGACTATAACGGCCTGAGTCGAGTCAGTGATCTGTAATTATCGCTTCTCTTAAAAATTTGAATTCTCTGACAATGTTATATTCATAGTATTCGAATAATCACCATTATATGTCATCTAGACATAGACAACTCGACGTACCAGGACTTACGGACAGAGGCAGAGGCATTCATTTTACAGATGTAGCAGAAAACATGGTACGATACACGGGACAACAAACTGAGGTAGATTAAAAAAAAAAAAACAGTCCGCGAATGGCCTTCCAGCAGCAGATGTAACAGTCGAGAAGAAGTCGTTCTGTGCAGACTAAGGATAGGCCATTCCCGACTTACTCACTCTTACCCTATGATACGACAGGACAGACCAACTTGCCAGTACTGAAATACAACACTTACCGTCAAAGACATTCTGACAGACTGTAGACTAAGACAAAATGATAACATCCCACAAGACATGTACGAACTACTTACGGATGACAGTCACTACATCGGACAAATATTTCAATACCTCAAGCATTTAAACATATATGACCTAATTTAATTTCTCATGAACGAACTTATATATGTATATAAATATATATAAAACTGATTGAGAACTGAAGCCAACCTCTACAAGCACGACACCGTGTCCTCTTCCTATATTATTTTGTAATATGAATTATTGTTTTATTTTCATACATTCGGAACATTAGGCCACTTTGTTTTTGAGTCGCCATAGTTGCGAGAATTAAATAAAGAAATAATAATAATCACCAGAAATTTAAATCTCCCACTAATATGAAAACTAATCACTAGGCAGACAATCTTGATGATCAAACCCGATATTTTGACGGGCATAGATAGTAACTTGACCCTCTGTTCGCTTTGAGACACAAGAAGACAAAACCTTCACCTGCAGTCTCGAAAACTCAATTCAACGTCAGTGAGATAATTTATAAGCGGCAATTGAGATTTCCTCCTCTCGACACAACCACTCTGTCAATGTGATATAAACAGGGTGTCCCGTCCCTCATTGAATGTCAACTCATGGCGCAGAAATGAGCGTTCTATCTCAACATGTAGCAAAGCTACTCAAACTTTTGTCTATTTTTCAAAACTATTAGTTTTTTTGTTTTTTTTTTATGAAAAATTGTGTTTTCGGGATTCATTTCAGTGTCTCTTAACTACAAATGAGGCGAAGACTTCTCGATGCGGGACACCCTGTAAAGAAGTCAAGTGAAATCTTCTACGACTAAAAATTACTCGTCAAACAGACATTCATCATAATCCAAGATTATCTCAGGATGAGTCAGGGATCTTACTCGTCAAACCTCTTGAAATTCCGCAAGACACCTGTTTAGCGATTTTATTTCAAAATGTGTATTCTCTGGCACTAATATATCTATAGCATTCTGATAATAACTAGAATTGAAATGTCCCGCTTCTATAATAACTACTCACCAGACAAACAATCTTAATGATCCAAACCCAGATTGTGAGAGCCTGAGACAGTAGCCTGTCCAACCGAACACCCCCAAATTTAGCAAAACAACACTTTTTCCCTTTAGTCTCAAAAGTTCAATTCACTGTCAATGTGATATCTATATCCCACAAACAATAAGTGAATTAAAATCTCCTACTACAATAAAAACCACTCACCGGGCAGACATTCTTCATGATCCAGCCCCAGATTGTGACGGCCTGAGACAGTGACCTGAGCCACCGAACACCCTGTGAAGACTGAAAGTAAAACAACCCCTCGAGAAGGAAAGTTCGATCCCTTTAAAAGCCCGCTAGGAACTACGTGCCCGTATGAACTACTCGGGCGGAACAAAGGATCGCGCTTCGCCGGCTTCCCTCACTCCCCTTTTCCATACCTTCATGCAAAGCAACCCTTTTTCAAAATAATTGATAAATCCTTCCTTTTATATAAAATGCACTTAAACCAAATTAGAAAACTAAAATAATTCGCACGACCTATATAAACAAAGAACAACAGAAATTCAACGAATCAAATAAACATAACAATGTTTCTGCTTTATTTAGAGATAGCTAAAACGTTTCTTTCTGTTTTTTGTCAAATGTACAAGCATTTGTTATTAATGAAGATAGGTGAAAAATTCAAACAAATAAATATATGCTAGCAGTTGACTCATTTGTTAAAATAATAATAAATAAATAATTTCGGAGGGTTGTGAGTTTAATTCCTGCTAATAATAGTCATTATTTTTTCACAAATAGTCAGGAAATGGCTTCTGTCCAGAAAGGAAATGTGTGGTAACCTGTTTATGCGCCGTATCAGAAATCTGTATTATTTCTAATCTATATATTTAGGACCTAATCTGTTTATTTAAAGAATAAGAACTCGCCGTTTTTTCCCCATCATAAAACATATTAAATACTCAAATATAAGTAAAAACGAAATATGTTGAGAAAATTCATATAGACAAAGGGCTGTAACGTCTATTGCAAATAGACTAATGGAGTTCGTTCAGGTCTCAAAAAAAATTTGTTTTTAAGCACTAAACGTTAGCACTCAAAGAACCCCGTTTATTTTGATTAATTTATAGGCAAATTTTTGTTTTTTTTTATAGGCAAATCCAACCACTTAGGGCCATTGTTACCCTATTGGTGATATTGAGGTTCATCTTTCTGTGGTAAGGATTTTAATGTAATACATTTGTTCTGGAAGCATGATAATTATGGTAAGTTGAAAATAAAAATAACAATAAGCACCATGAATAAACAGAGAGCTCATTATGATAACGTTAAATAAGGTGCTTAAAATTTGGTCCAAGAGGTGTATAACTTTTAGAAACTCCACCACATTATAAACATTATTGCCTTAAAAAATCTGGCTAAATGGGAGATTTAATTTAAACTTGTTTCTTTTCTCGTTATAGATTGGGCATTCAATTAAAATATATTTAATGGTTAGAAGTACATAACAATGCGAGCATTTAGGTGGGGGATCTTTTGATATTAACTAGCAGTGAGTGAGTCTTGAGGGGCCTATCCGCAGTCTTGTAAAAATAACTTGTTCTCGTCTATTTTTAAACGAGCATTTCCTAGGTTTCACGTTTTGTTGGTACTCTAGAAATTTATTATTTTCTCTTTGAGTATATTCTGCCAATATAGCCATACCAGTGTTTTTAGATGGTAGTAAATATCTGAATAACAAGATTATAATATAAAATAGCCTGAATTATGTGGTTCTTTGTTGTTAAGCTTAAACCAAGAGGTACCAGGGGTTTTCAACTCCAAAAACATATAGAAACACGGTCTGCTTTCTTGGCATATTATTTTTGTTGTGTGGCTATGTATACAATTTATTTGGGGCTTTTAAAAAATTTAGTCAGCAGATTATAGAAAAAGAGCAACAAGGTACTGATTTGTTTTCAACATTAGGGTTCAAAATGTTGCTAGGATTATTCTTATATATTATTAACACGGCATGTAAAAATTAAGACGTATTTATTACTTACTAAATGCGTTGGTTGAATAGTTGTGCATGAATAAATAATAATAAATAAAAAAACAACAACATTTAACGAATACAAATTCTGACTCCGGACGGGGATGGATTGGAGCCGAACCCTCATTAGCGCTTCAGATTTATAAACAAGTTCTGATAAATATTTAGTCCAATCGAATCAAAGTTTGTTTTTAGATTTAGAGTTCAACAAAGTTTCCAATAATGAACCCCAAAATCCACTGGAGTTAAGCTTAGGTTCCTGAACAAAATATCCATGAACTTTTGCTTGAACTGTATTATTTTCATTAATAAATTCAAAATTAAAATCTTATTCAATCCTTCACCAAAATATTTACTAGACTGTGAGTTTATAGACTTATACAAGATAATATGCAATTCAAATTAAGCGAACATACACGCTGTATATATGTGTATATACATATATATATATATATATATATATATATATATATATATTATTCTTGTAGATGACCCAAAATATCTAAATTCTTTTTGATCTTAGGAGGCATGGGGTCGTTAAAGCAGGCGTCCTGTCTTCATACTACTTTATTAAATAGGCCCGACATGTTTCGTGCATATTTTCGCACTTCTTCAGGGGCACTTCCGGGTCTTGTTGAGAACAGGCCCGCCAGTGATTTTATAATGATATTTAGTAACTGTTACTATGTAATTTGATACCATCAATACAGAAATAAAAACACATGTAAACATCAAAAATATTCATAGTTTAATACTTTTATAACCGCAAATACACAAACAACACTAAATTAAATAAATACTATTTAATTTAGTGTTGTTTGTGTATTTGCGGTTATAAAAGTATTAAACTATGAATATTTTTGATGTTTACGATTTATGCAAAGAAGAACAACGAGCCAGGATTTTCTTTGTCGAAAGAGGAATTCTACCCAAGGAAAGATATTGTAAAAAAGGCCACATTATGATATTTTACGAAGAAAGGAAAAAAAAAAGATGCAACAAAAGAGAATGTCGGTTTGAATGTGGCGTGTATTGGAAAGGATTACAGGCATTTTACTGTAAATCACTACAAAAATTTCGTTGATCAAAGGACCGGTGTTCACACTCAAAGAGTTGAGTCTATGTGGGCGAAGGCCAAAAGGAGAAACAAAAGTCCGTCATGCAGGAGCTGCATAACTAAGCACTTTCCTCAGAATTTGGGTAGTGTAGACTGCTTTCCAGAACAATTTGCTTAAAATATCCTACATAAATAAAATAAAAACATGAATAGTTCTCTTTTAAATTTGTAATGAGTAACTGATCAATTATTAATTTGCTTCCAGAGTTATGTTTACCCATGGTACCTATTACACTACGTAATAAATACAAAAAACCTCATATTATCGTATTCCGCGTTTCGTTACAATACAGCAAAAATTACGACCGGTATGAGTATATTAGGAATTTGGGTCCGGAGTAAACCCCCCCTTCTAATGAACCGATTTAGTTTATTTTTACAACACATATTTACCTCTAGATTACCACTACGAATACCGAGTTTCGTCGAAATATACCAAAAATCACGGCTGGTAGTGGCGAATTGGTATTGTGGGTCCGGAGTAACCCCCCCCCCCCCTCCTAATGAACCGATTTAGTTTATTTTTACAACACATATTTACCTGAGGATTACCACTAAGAATACCGAGTTTCGTCGAAATATACCAAAAATCACGGCTGGTAGTGGCGAATTGGTATTGGGGTCCGGAGTAAACCCCCCCTTCTAAGGAACCGATTTAGTTCATTTTTATATCTCACTTTTCTCTCCATATTAACACTACGAATACCAAGTTTCGTTGAAATATAACAAATATTACGGCTGACGTAGTCAAATTAGTGTTTTGGGTTCGGGGTAAACCCCCCCTTCCTTCATATATATATATATATATATATATATATATATATATATATATATATATATATATATATATATATACGAAGACAAGTTATAGTTGGGATTCGGCTAGGAGAAAAACGTCAGACTTTCAGGAAGAAATCTGTATTTGGACGTTTCGGCTGCACATTGGCAGCCTTCTTCAGCACTAGAGAATGCCTAGGGGGGAGGGAGGAAGACCTCGAGGACAACTTAGGTAACCATGGTTTAATGTAATCCACATTCAACCATGGTTACCTAAGTTGTCCTCGAGGTCTTCCTCCCTCCCCCCTAGGCATTCTCTAGTGCTGAAGAAGGCTGCCAATGTGCAGCCGAAACGTCCAAATACAGATTTCTTCCTGAAAGTCTGACGTTTTTCTCCTAGCCGAATCCCAACTATACCTTGTCTTCGTATCTCTGCAACGGCTAACTATCTCCATCTTCACTATATATATATATATATATATATATATATATATATATATATATATATATATATATATATAAATTTTAACGGGGGTCATTTTCGGTGTCTACTAGGTAGGATCGATAAAGATTTGAAGAAATTTTTCAAAAATTCCGTCATGAGTCCAACCTCAATAGCTACTTTCCTTCGGAGGAAAGTGCTAAAAAGGAATGTAGGACACATCGCTCTATGATAGACTCCTATTTATGTGAGTTCATGTGGAGGCAGAGAAACTCAAATGAAGATGTTTTTGATAAAATCCTTAAGGACATAGTAGAATTTTGGCCTCCAGATGTACTTGGAGGAACTGATTAAAAGTATGATAATGTTTTTGGTTATGTGTAAAAAGTTTTTATTAAATAAATCGTATGTTCCTTTAACCCACATTTCTTTATTTATCAATAAGTAACTGTTACTAGATAAAATCACTGGCGGGTCTGTTCTAAACAAGACCCGCACTTCTTGCTAGGAAGTCCTCTCGTTACCATGTACTCCCTCTGGAGTCTGGCTTAATACTACTAGGCCGTTCATATTGGAAGTGGTCTTATTTGACACACCACAAAAATATTCCTCAAAAATGATAGCGAAATGAGAAATATTCATGTACGTCCAGGTTTTTCCTTAAAATCGGGCTTTTGGCCCCACCGTGCAGTGTCTAGTGCCTAGGGTCGATAGAGATATGTGGAATGATTAAGAAATTCCTATAAAAATGAAACCTCAATCTCTCCGAACAGGGCTCTTCCAATGATGATAAATAAATAAAAGAGCCATTGACAAAAGGTACCGCCTCCGATAAAACAACAAAGGCACTGCCTTATGACGTTCTAATGAATAAATTTGTACAGAGTAGATAACAAGGGCCGTTTCTGTCAGCTGTAAGCTGTATTTCCCGCGCTCACTGATAACGCTCTGTCAGACCAATGATAACTACATTAGTTAAGGTAAATATTTACGACTTCTTTTTTTTACGACATGTGACCTACAGCAACGGATTTAAACCTGCTCAATGTGATTTTTGCTCGGTCATTCAAGACTGTTAAATAAAAATTCACTGTAAAAATAGTTTTAACCTATTAGGTATTCTTAAGAAAATTAGGTCATAAGGAAATGCCCAACTCACAGGAACTGCGTCATCTTACGCGTGTCCGTTCATATCGAAAGTGTCATTAGTAAAAGACTAGAAGCAGTTATCTGTAGTTTTTGATCATTCGTGAAAAATATGAAACGTTAGAAAACCTATAAAAATGTACATGGAAGCAAATTATCGATAAAAGGTAAACTACACGATTTTTTATTCGCGCGAATGACGTCTCAAAAACCGTATTCCGGAGTACAGAAAGAGCTGGTTCACAAAACATGACATTTAAAATTATATTTTCACATTTTATTATATATATATGTATATCAGTCCCTCTCATAACTGGACACGAAGGCCCAGAGTGGCAGATATTATAGAGTTATCTAATTCATGACCATACGGTACACTAGGAAGATAGTGTGGTCAGTACTATGCTCTGCCCGCCTGATTCTCCCCTTTGCAGAAACCCATTAATTTCAGGGTGTTCAGGGAGGCCGAATCCAACTCACGAACGAAGACACTACAAGATAAAAACCATTAGTGCTTGGTCGGGATTTGAACTCTAAATTAGTACCTGGCCCCTTAATATGTTCATTAATTATATATATATATATATATATATATATATATATATATATATTTAATACTGTTTTTTGGTGATCTATTGATTCTGAAGCGTGAAATTTTCTAGTCAAACGTTCCGGAGTGCTTCATGAGGTCAATCTCATAAGTGAGTTTCGTCTTTATGGAGGGAGGGACAAATCACGCAAAAATTGTATTAAATTATTGGTTTTTCTTTAGTATTTCTGAAGGTGTAATTGTAATTACTGTACCTTAGATCGAAGAAGTAATTGTAACTAGAGAATCACATGGAATTCAATTACGTTAATTTTAATTAAATTGTAATTTAATACTGGTTAATTTAATTACTGAGCAACTCTGCAGCGTAGCTACAACCCCCAAGAGGTTTGTACCACAATTCTGCAGCACAGGTTTTGTGTTTTCCGCTAAATGGGCTATTCCTGTTTACACCATAAAAACACATTAACACAATAATATACTTCCAAAACGATAAAAATTAAATTGATATTAAAATTGATACAGATTTAAATCCTAAAATGTGAGTAACATAATAACAGATTTTATAATAATAATAGTAATAGATAATAGATTTAAAATTAATGAATACACGATTAAAATATGATTACCGATGAGAATTTGTAAACCTTTATCAATCTACCATAAATACACAGTCCAGTGAAAAATTATAAACTCAACTTATAAAATCAAAGTATTTATTAAATTTATAAGTGAATTCACAATATTTTTCTTTCTTTTTTGTGATTTGTTTTATGCTATTAGATTGCCAAGAAGCTTTAAATGGCCTTTGATTTGTTTGATAATTTACGGTAATCAGATTTCGTCAAAAAAACCATGATTACTCTGTCAATAAGTATAAACTTAATGTTTTTTTTTTTTTTTTTTGTCAGATGTACTAATGGATTATTACCAGCTCAGTTTTCTTTTAATTGTGAAGAAAGAGTACAGAGTGTAGATTGTTTTTTATGCATTGGCGGTTCCTGTGAATTAGATTTTTTTTTAAATAATGCTGCATGGAAATCAACTCACGGAAGTGGAAAAACAAAAAAATATGGACCTAAGAATAGGTGGGTTGACCCAGAGACAAATTGTTCGTGAGCAAAACCCCTCCCAAGGAGCGGCCAATAACTTTTTAAATTGCAGCCAAGACAATTACGGGAAAAATAAAAGAAGTGGAAGTCCTCCAAATGTTTTTAAGCAGGTGAAACTGACAATTTTGAGAGAAATCTCAAAAACAGGAGCATCCTTAGCGCAGATTTTGGGGCGATTTAATTTAGCATGTGATGGAAGTGGATAAAGGAATCACAGTTCTTGAAATATTGTATGGTAATGCGAAAACCACAGCTCAAGAAACATCGTTTGCAGCGACGACTGATATTCAACATACATATGTATATAAAATCATATTCAAAATAGCCAAAAAATGATCAAGCGTTATTTTTAGTGACGAAAAAATAAAATATAATATAAAATTGATGGTCCAGATGGTTTAAATTATTACTGGCATGACTTTGGAAATAAAAAAAATTCTTGTCAAGAAAGTCGCATTGAAGTAGCGGATTCATGGATATGGACTGCGTTTAATGAAAAGATAAATACTACAATTGCATTTATTTCTGGAAAAATGAAGCAGTTACTTATCAAATTGATTTAGCCGAGTTCCTTTTACCGTTTATTACAATGCTGGAAGAAGAAATAATAATTTCTCAACAGAAAAACGCGCCGATTCATACTGCACGCGCTAAAAAACAATGGTTTTAGGATTTTGGAATCACCATTTTAGATTGGCCAGCCCTTAGTCCGGATCTTAATCCGTTAGAAAATTGGTGGAGAATTATGACAAGAGAAGTCTATGACTTTTTGAAGCCAGAAATCCAAAATAATGACGAGCTGAAAGAAAGGATAACTCAAGCTTGGAAAAACATACCAGAGAGCACTTTAATTAATTTAGTAAGAAGTGCTCTCTAAGGACACTTAGAGGTGATTAAGAAACATGGCATAAGATATCATTATTGAAAATAATTTACTCATTACAGAGTCAGAAAATGTTTGAGTTTATACATTACAAAGGTTTTTTCTTGTTATTTTGTATCAAATGTAGCTAATCCTAACAATATCATTAACTTTTTTTATCAAAATTGATACAAATCATATAGGTAAATATTAAATAATATCTTTTGTTAGTAAATTTTCAAAATAAATTACTTAAATTGATTCAAATAGTTTATTTTTCCCTTGAGTCTATATTTTTTAACAGCGCTGTATACAGCTCCAGCTATAACACATATTTACCATATATCATCCATCTTCAGCGATTTATTTGTTTATTTAATGTTTTTTGAATATGTTTATAAGATAGAGCAGATAATTAATGTATTTAATGTTTTTTGAATATTTTTATAATATAGACCGCTGATTTGTTTATTTTATCCATTTATAATTTTTATATATTATTTTATTATTAAAGTTTTCATTGCATTTTTTTATATTGTTTACTTATATTATATGTTCTTAATTTATCATTATTATTTAATTTTGACAAATAATTGAGCATTTATCTTTTGTTATTTCAAATGTGGGCAACTAAAACAATTATTAGAAGCAATTTTATCAGAACTTATACATATTAATACTTATTACAGAATTATAATGAAAATGACCAAACAGAGGAATGGTCTTTATTGACCTTAAGGGTGGCCATGCTAATATAAAAAAAAAAGAATATTTTTTTCCAATCACTTTAACTTAATATTGATTCTGTAATCCTTGTTTTACAGGTCTGATGACGGCTTGGACTTCAAGCCGAAACTTCGAAAAAAATAAAACGTATTTGCTTATAAAAAATGTTTTATTAGGATACCAAAACCGAACCCGAACTATATCTAACCTCAGCACAAAAGTTATAGCTAAAACTAACAGTCTGGCTTATGGATGTGGTTAGTCTATGGAGCGTATGTCAGACATTTTATTCTTAAAACATATATTGTTCACAGGGAAAGAACAAAGATTACAGACACGTTGTTTAAACTTATACAAACACTTTTGATTATATAAATGTGCATGTATATAATAATTCATATATGGGCAAATTATGGCTTCCATAGACAAAATCAACAAAGATTTATTTATTTATTTGTTTCAGACCCGTAACTTAGGCGATGGTCTCTTTTTATAAGTCTATAATATTAAAAAACAAAGTCCGTCACGCAGGAGCTGCATAACTGAGCACTTTCCTCAGAATTTGGGTAGTGTAGACTGCTTTCCAGAACAATTTGCTTAAAATATCCTACATAAATAAAATAAAAACATGAATAGTTCTCTTTTAAATTTGTAATGAGTAACTGATCAATTATTAATTTGCTTCCAGAGTTATGTTTACACATGTTACCTATTACACTACGTAATAAATACAAAAAACCTCATATTATCGTATTTTGATCTAACGCAGGAACAGGATACAGTCCCTCTAGCGCTCCTTGCGGCGCCTTTGTGGACCTATGTCTGGCTGGCTTTTCTATTGAAATATATTACAAAGTAAACCCCCCTTTCCGATTGACCGATTTAGCTCATTTTTATAACACTTCTTTCTCATGAGTTACCCACGACGTATACCGCGTTTCGTTAGAATACAGCAGAAATTACGACCAGTATGAGTATATTAGGAATTTGGGTCCGGAGTAAACCCCCCCTCCTAATGAACCTATTTAGTTTATTTTTACATCACATATTTACCTGTAGATTACCACTACGAATACCGAGTTTCGTCGAAATATACCTAAAATCACGGCTGGTAGTGGCGAATTGGTATTGTCGGTCCGGAGTAAACCCCCCCTCCTTATGAACCGATTTAGTTCATTTTTATATCTCACTTTTCTCTCTATATTACCTCTACGAATACCAAGTTTCGTTGAAATATAACAAATATTACGGCTGAAATGGTCAAATTAGTGTTTTGGGTTCGGGGTAAACCCCCCCTTCCGGTGGACCGATTTTGGTGGTTAACGAACTCGTTCAATCGTTTGCTAATTGAATGCTATATACCAAGTTTCGTGACGAAAAAACAAAAACTCTGGCCGCTATCGTGTTAACAGACACATATATATATATATATGCATATATATATATATATAGATATATATAAATTTTAACGGGGGTCATTTTCGGTGTCTACTAGGTAGGATCGATAAAGATTTGAAGAAATTTTTCAAAAATTCCGTCATGAGTCCAACCTCAATAGCTACTTTCCTTCGGAGGAAAGTGCTAAAAATCAGTCACAGTCTGGAAAAAATAAAATAAAAAAAATAATAACAAAGGAAAAAAATAATAATGAGACGAAAAAAATAATAATAATAATAACTTAAAAAAAATAATAAAATATATAATCAACAATATGAAAAAATAAACAAAAATGAGATAAAACAATAAGCAATAAGATAATATAACAAATAAGTACCTAAAAATAAATAATATAAATACAAATTTTACTTATGTTCAGGACAAATGTTAATTTAAAGCATGTTGTTGAATTTAAGATTTAAATCGAGATTTTATTATATTTAAATTGAGGTTTTTTAAATTCGAGAGTAAATGTTGTTACTCTTTAAATGTTGGAGTATTGTGTAGATGTAAGGGCTACCTGGTGATAATATGTCAATTAATTTATGTGGTATTTGCAAGTTGTTTCTCAGTCTACAGTCTATCAGTATGTGTTTTACTGTAAGATCCTCATTACAATGCCTACATCTTGGTCTGTCTGTCTTTTGCATTAGATATCCATGGATGAGTAAGATTTAAAAATGTTTTAACGTAAAAATCATGAGCGGTATAATTCAAATCCTGATTGTCAGAATTTTTCTTCTAAAATTCCGTCGATTCTCTCTATTCGTGCTGAGAGAGATATTGAAGATTGGATGGGATTGCGAAGTGCAGAAATCCGGATCAAATCACAAACACTGTCCTTCGAAAATAGTATTCTACCCGGACATGCTCATTATCATTTCATTTATTTAACTTTTTACGCTCAGATATAAAAGATAAAGTCTTAACCACCCTTTTTAAGGGTTACCACCCTTTTTTTTCTCCAAAATATAGCTGATTCCTTTACCTTTTTGAAA
The DNA here is from genome assembly GCA_946811695.1 of Gonocerus acuteangulatus. Lineage (NCBI taxonomy): Eukaryota > Metazoa > Arthropoda > Insecta > Hemiptera > Coreidae > Gonocerus > Gonocerus acuteangulatus. The sequence goes on along the minus strand of OX328130.1, from coordinate 32,267,345 downwards.
GAAAAGCCACAATCCCTAGTGAGAATCGAACCTACGACTTTAGGTACAGTGTGCACATACTTTAGCCCTCACAGTCACCAGTTTTCCATTGTTATTAGAAAAGGCGGTTTAAAAAAATATGATAACCGCACTCTGACAATTTTTAACGCTGGAAAGCTTGTAAATGTCAATTTTTAAATGCCAGAAAAAAATCTTTCATTTCTTAAAAAAAAAACTGTTATAGATACCGCATGGAAAATGGTTTTAGTCAATCCTACTTTTCAAAATACTTGCACAAAGTGTACTTGGAAACTATAAACGGAACAACTTAACTTTTTGTGAAATACAAAATAATATTGTGGTCAATTTCATCAAACGGACACTTCCACACAACGCAACTATAATAAAAATATTCTCTCATTCAAGAAAGTGTAACAGTATCTATGAATTTATCATGCTAAAAAAAGTAGTTTTTCTTTAACTTTTACTCAAACAAAAGTACTTCTACAATAAATATTCCAATAAAAAGTGGGAAAAAATGAGGAAAATATAAAATATGACGTAAGAACAAGAAAAATAAAAATAAACTCGTACAACGCTATCTCTGGAGCTGTATAAAAAAAGTTAACGTCACCACTAGACCAATGTTTCACTTCGAGTAGATTCCTTATCGAATCGGAGAAGTGTCGAAATGTAATTCTATAGAATGCGCGATAAAACTGCCAACGAAAAGAGAAGTAGTATGATTGGTTATGACAGTGATATAGATAGTTCGAGAACAAACTTAACTTTAAATAATTTCTTAAAGACCATAATTTATTTCTATTCATAGCTCATTCTGAAAACATTTAGCTACTGAAGTTGCAGTTCCACAAGAATTTTTGACTAATTGATCAAAATAATCTTAAGGGTTAGATCTGTCAGTGCACATATATATATGAAGTATAGCAGCCTGTCGATAGCCTTGCGCAATTGGCCTAGAAAATTCATCTGCAAGTGAGTTTACGTTTTTTTTGGTTCTGTGAATATTTTACAGATTTTCGTCAAACATAGTTTAACCGCTTAAGGCTCAAAACCCACAATATGTCGCGTTCAGATGCTGTTTCGATTTTCTCATAAAAAAAGAGGTAACTCAGTGGCTAAACATTTCACAGATATTTCATTTACCCAGTAAATTCATTTACTTAATTATCACTTTAGCTATTATTGTCTAGACTACAGTTTTGTATAACTTTCGGAACTTAATTTTGATTATTTCCTTCATTTTTTTTTTTTTTTTTTGATGCTTCATTCAAGCCTGAGTCAACTCGGGCAATGTCATTAACCTAAATAAATATCTTGTTTTTTGGGCCTTAAAATGCTACATCTATAGGAAATAAAAATAATATTTAAAAAATCAATAATTGTTGGCAAACGTTTAAAAATAGATTCTGTTCTTTAGTGCTTAATATTTAAAACCTGAATAGCAGAATTACTTTGAAAAGCATTAAATTCTTATATGAAGCATCAAACCTACTAATGAAGTAGTTGAATAAGAAATCGATATATTCTATATATATATGTTGTTTGTTCGGCATCTGTCTCCAGCGGTCTTGCTCCTCCTGTCATCGCAATATTTCGCCGGATTCCTCTCCGGCTTCTTCAGGCAATCATTCATCCTTGCTGGTTGGTAAGGATGAATGATTCCCTTACCAACCAGCAAGGATGAATGATTGCCTGAAGAAGCCGGAGAGGAATCCGGCGAAATATTGCGATGACAGGAGGAGCAAGACCGCTGGAGACAGATGCCGAACAAACAACACATTTAATTCCCAGCGAAGTAGCTTGAAAAATAGCATATATATATATATATATATATATATATATATATATATATATATATATATATATCTTAATTTTTAAGAAAATCGACGTATGGATCGGTGAGGACAATACAGATTCTCACATCCTCGATTCATAGTACTGAAACACTTGTGAAAACAACTTCAGAATATCAAGAGCTAAAGTTTCTAGACTTCTTATCTTTATGGGGTGAGCAAATAGTACTTCTTTTCTTGTTGTTGTGGTTTTTTTTTGGTTTTTTTATTTTTACGGCGTATCGGTATCTATGGTATCAGAGCTGGTTACCATCCTTTCTAAACATCCAAAGCGCTACAGGGATTTCTTCAACGAACCCATCACAGAAAAAACTCAACCTGTTGCAGACGTTACGCGCCCAACGTACATCTCGGATACGATATTCATCGCTTTCTACTATAGGGTGAACCAATTCTTGGTTTTGTTTAAAAATATCTTACTAACATCGTCTAAACGTTTCTTTCAATCGGATTCCGCATCTATAAATATTCCTAGAAGGCTATGAATTTCATTATGACATTCAGAATCCTTGACCCGCACATTTCATCTAAGATAGGGTTGTTCTTAGGAAACGACAGATTCTATTGATTAGTGACCATAATTTTGGTCCTGTACTTACTTACAACATTTTAACGAAATTGAGAGAACTTTTGAAGAAGCTAGAATTCCGGACGTAATACGGGTTCAAGACAAAATACGAGTTAACTCGGGCTTGAAGGACGCCAGACCTCCAGACGTAATAATTACGTACATTTATGTATACATGAATACACACATTTTGCTTCGTGTTAAAAAAATATCAAAGTTATTAAACACTACAGACCAGTTAATAGATATTACATTTTTTAGTAACAACTATATGACATAGAATTATGGGGAAATAAATCACAAGACAATGGCATTTTTCACTTGAATGAGAATTAAAAAGAATTCCCTCTCTATTTATTTTAGAAACATTAAACAAAATTTGAGCAAATTTAGATTTCAATGAATTAAAAAAATCAGAAATCGTATCACAGTTTTTACAGGAAATGAGTGAGCTTTTGTTAAGTAGTTTTGTTTAATTTCCTTCCAATAAAATTTCGAAAAACATCCAGCCCAGCAAAATGAATGAATTAGAAAAAAAATTCAATGCTAAAAAAATTGAAGATTTTTAGGGCATTTCCTCCCTCCCCTGAGACGCAATCAGGAAGTGCCGACAAAAATATTTCACGTTTCAAAACCCATAGATCACGAAAATAACGCTGGTGAAATTTTTGTATATATGTATGTATATGCATATGTGTGTGTGTATATATATATATATATATATATATATATATATATATATATATATATATATGTATATATATATATATATCTGTTCGCCCTTACATCAGTTCAAAAATGGACTAATTTTGATGAAATTAGGTACAAAAGTATTTCGTCTAATTTCAAAGTTCAAGTTCGTAAGCCAGGAGAATCCGTTCAATGGAACATGGTTCGCGCGAAAAAAAATTGTAACGCTTACGTTTTCGAATTATTATGCCTCCATGTACTTTTCTTATACGTGTCCTAACGTAGAGAAACAGAGCCCTTTTTGAAGGTGATATATGTAACCGTATTCGAGAAAAGTAGATAAAAATAGTTTTTCGGTTTAGGTTCTTAGAATCGTTGGATTCAATCGAAATATTTTCTACATGTTTAAAGAAGTATTTGAAAAAAAGAATATGATTATAAATATATATATGTTTATAATGTTATATATATATATATATATATATATATATATATATATATATATATATATATATATATATATATATGACCTATCTTTAAATATTTTTTTATCGGGATCTTTTCATCCGTTCAAAGACGTCATCATCTGGTTTGCGGTAAGCTTAACTTTTATTAAAGGGATGTCTTTCAATAATAACTTTTTTCTTAGTCAAAATCAATAGAAACAAGAATCAATATTTTCATAAGTCCTAAATATTTTAAGAAGCATTTTCGTCACCCAAGGACGAAATAAAAACTATTCCCAAATAATTCCTGAATAATTTTTACAAAAAAAAAAAAAAAAAAAATTAAAGATAAAGAGAAAAATTCCAACAAATGGCATGCGACAATGATAAACTTATTATATATTCAAGGAAGTTATTGAGCTATAACCTCTAATAGAGTTTCTATAAACACAGTGCTCGAATGAAACCTACCCCTGTGGTTACCGGTCAAATCGTTAACCTTCAACGTGATCCACGGTCAAACGCAAGCTGTTTAACAAAAATTTTCAGCACGATATATCCATTTTAACCCAAACATGAAATATATGAGGCCTCGATTTTTAAATCAGGATATTTCCAAATCGTAAAAGATTTCAGGGGACACAAAAAACGTATAAGCTACTATAATTTCTTTAGGGAATTAACATTTACGAGGTCACGCTAATATTCTTTTCAGTGTTTTTGATGATATTTTGATTTGAAAAAGTTGATTTAACCAATTTTTGAATTCATCGCCACATATCGCACTAGTACTTCTAAAGTGAAACAACTCAAAATAAAACTCAACTGAAAATTTGTCACTCTTGCATATGTAGGGGCGTTAGCATTAAAACTGGTGGACAAGCTCTGAAGCTACATACAGTTTTCATGGTTGATAAAGATATATTTTCCATGTCTTTCACAGTCATAACTATGACGATGTGAATAAAACCGATTTTTGAGTTGTTACTTTAGAAATACTAGCACGATATGTTGGATGGGTAAAATTATAGCAATTAATAAAACCCGTACTCTTTTGGGAGTATAATGGACATACTCCAATAGCATCTAGATTTAAAGCAAGATTTTATGCGCCACACCATACTCATTCACTTTTACACGTCAAATTACCTATAAACAGTGTACCTGGACCGTAAGCAATTTGCCGAACGGAAATCACTGAAGGAAGTTTGTAGCGGTTGACAGATACTGCTGTATATCTAACATGTCTTTTTAAACGGAACATAATATTGTTCGGCCTCCTAGATTTGAAAGAGACTCATATATATATATATATATATATATATATATATATATATATATATATATATATATATATATACATATATGATGGTCGACATCATAAGCGAGTTACCTCCATTTGGAGGGAGAGAGGCAACGGGGTACAAGAAAAAAACCAGAGTATAATAATAAATAGCATATCATAAATCACCAGGCGTTTCCTAAACATAACCTACACTATAAATATATTACCACTAAATATATTTTATTAATGAATCAATAATTAAAACAAATTAATTGACAAATATCATGACATATTTCCAAATTAATTAACGCCATGTTTTCGAAATTCACTCATTTTTCTTATCAGTTTGTAAGAAAACATACCCCACATTATGAAAATACAGTTTCATATCGGAGAATGATAACAAATTGCAGTTAGAATTTAAACCTCTTTTACAGGTTCCATTTTTAGTCATCAGAAAACTTATATGCAGTTAAAGTTTCCCACTTTTTTTTTACTTGCACCCAGAAGTATATTTAACTACACTACTATATTGGTACAAGTTGTAACTAGCCGAACATTAGAAGCCATAGAATTTATATGTTTTCTGCTAATTTGGTATTTTGAAAATTTTCAGATTAATGTAATAATGTTTTTCTTTACATTTATGGGCATGAGATTGTTTCTCAGTACATGCACAAGAAATATATGTACATCAAGTGTTAAATAATAATCAAAAGTTAATATTGGTCCTTTAATATTCTCTGAACAACTGAAATATTATTACTAATAATTAACCCCATCTGGTAGAGCTTTGTTACTTCATTTTTGACAAATGTTTTCTATGGCTGTACCTCAATTTTTTTATTTTATTTGGAGTGTTGAGCAATTTATTTTTTGTCTATATTTGTATATATGTTACTACATGATTGTTTGATTTCATTGCTTTCGACTTAGGAGCTTGACTGTTGCCTTAGTATTTTATTTAAACACACACATTACATCAAAAACAAATTGGGAAATATTTTTCTGTAGTATTAATATTTAATAAAATAATTTGTCTGAAAAATAAATAGTACCAGTAATGGTTTCCTTTTTAGTTATATATTGAAAGTGACAATGTACGGGTCAGCGGACTCTGCTCACGTGACATTTATCCAAGCCACGTGAAGGAGCATCACTCACACACATGCACAAATACACACGACATTGCTCACTAACAGGAATCACGAACGTTCGAGAGATCCCACTTGCTGCGGACACTATGGTGGCTGGCCGCCTACTGGGTGTTTCGACCTACCAACACCAGCAGCGCCTCTGTCGTCCCGTCAATAGCGCTCCATAATAAACTATTTAACATTCGCACGTCCTTAATGTAACTCTTTATTTCTTTTGGCGTGTTTCCTCCCTGGCCGAAGAGAAAGGTAATTCTCCCAAGAACGAGAAAGATCGGAAGTACCGAACCAAAACGTCACACTTTCAAATTCAAAAATGTGCCTTATTGAAGTCTTCAAAAATGGTCAGATTTAGACAACATTTGAAACAAATATATCACTAAAACGAAAGGTCATCTTCGTTTGACTAAACTTCGCCTACTAGATTAGAAAATGTAGTTTTTAATAAATACACATTTTGTAGATATGTTGTTGTGTGGAATCGAATGGAACCAACTTTGTGAGTCTGTTTTTGAGAAAAGTGGAGAAAACTGCATTTTTAGTTACATTCAAGAACAAATTATTCGAAACATTATTCTTGGGGCCCATATTTTTTAAAAATATAATATATTTTTTCGGGTGAGTTTGGAGTTGGGAATAATATCAACAGAATTTTGGAATATTATTATATAGGGGGTCCGTTTATAACAAAATAAAAAATACGAATTTAATTTTTTCAAGCCTAGCTTCAGGTTACGATCTGATCTTGACTAGGTGTCAAAAATAGAAACCTATGCCTTCCAATAAATCATTTTAATGAATTTTTTAAGCTGAAATTAGATGTACAACCAAGTTAATCAATTAATTACAAATTTATATATATTAATTACAAAGTTATGTATTTGCTGCGTTAATGAAAAACACAATACAGTATGTTAGCTATTTTTAATTATTAAAAAAAAAATGAGAATGCTACATACTACTTGAAAATCATGTTTAAACTGCCTGCAATTCTGATACTGCCTGCAATTCTGATACTGCCTGCAATTCTGAATCGGTGAGAGCAGAAACGACTTCAGTACATAAAAATTAGAAAATTCATTTTTCATTACATTTAAAATTTTCCCGGGGCCGATTTATATAGAAACTTTGAATTTTTGCATGACATCAACATAAATGCATGTTATCGCGGAGAAAAAAATGCTCGATTATTAAAACATTTGGAGAAATTATGTTTTTTTTTTCTCTTTAACTTGAAATTTTAAATTCTTGACTTATGTTGTTTCTGCACTCACCAATTCAAGTGTAAACGTTTCATAACACAAAGTTTTCAAGAAAAACGGTCTTTCTAATTGGTACTTGTATTTATATATTTATGCGCATATACATATTATAGTAGGATATGCCGAAAACCTTTAAAGAAGTGAAGATTTTGTTTTCGTTTTTAACACCGGTTGTTCTCTTTCTAGTTGACCTTTAAGTACTGAGGTATGGTCCCTGGGACCTTTTGTTTACTGAAATTTGAAAGAAATTATATATTCATATATGTGTGCAATCAAAAGGGAACTACTAGGGGGGATTTCTAGAAATGGCTACCATAAGGTCCCAGGGACCATACGTCAGTACTTAAAGGTTAAAATTAAAAGTCTTAAAGTGTTTTAATTGGACAGTGACTCAACCTTATAATTTTTGATACCTGTCTTTGTTGTTCTTTTTTTTTTTAATGTATAAGACCCTTTTTTCAAACTTATGAAAATTTGAATATGCCTTATTTCGGATTGAAATAGAAATTAATGATATTTTTATTCGAATCGCTACACAATCTTCAAGTCAACAATTTTAAAGATCAAGGCGAAAGTTCGTAGTTTAAGTACTATTTTCCAATCACAGCTATTTCAAAGGTGAGTTAGTGGTGAAAAATAATATTATATAAAAAAAATACTAAAAAAGAAAACAAATACCATCTTATTTTTGAACATCGAGTCAGAATCTCTAGAAAAAATTGATATTTTTAATTTGAAAAATTAATTTTATGTCTGCATAATCCACTTCCTCTTTAAAACTGAACGGAATTTAATTTTACGGGCAATCTTTAGAACATAACAGATTTGCCCATAATGGCAATTGAAGGTATTTAAAATGTATATATATATATATATATATATATATATATATATATATACCATTCTTTAAAGGGCACCCTATTTTTATGAGATGTCCCAATTTTCCGAGTCGGAACTTGGATCATGCTATCTGTCGACGTAATAGGTCAGTTTTGTATTTCTTTTATTGAAGAGAAAAGACGCTTAACAGATCAAATAGAATTTTTAAATAATCCCAAGATAAATTTGTCCTTTGGAGATTGATATATGTGTGATGTAGGGCTTTAGAGAGAGGAGTTAAGCCAAACTACAAACACACTCCAATGTGTACAGAAGGCTTTCCGTTCTTGGGGCTTAGCTGGTCTTGTCTTTAGCAATCTCTTGGGCTCTTTCTTCAGGTAGAACTATTCATTTCGGAAAATGGATGAAGATATTACACTGTAAATTAGTTATCTGTAACAAAATTGCTGGAGAGCGGAGGTAATAAACATAAGAACAACTGAAATTATTTTAAAAAAATAAAAATAAAAATAAAAAAGCACAGGAGGTGCAATACTAAACACATTCCTCATGTCACATTCCTGAAGAATGTGCTTAATATAACCTATATAAAAACAAAATTATCATAAGACAGTTTTACACCATTTAAACATAAATTTCTACGAATAAAATCGCTCTATAAAAAAATCACATAGAAAACTTACTTGTGGAAAATTTAACAAACCCTCAGGCTATTTTTTTTTTTCATTTTTAACGGAGCATCAACTATTTGGCTATTAGCGCCGGGCTATCTACAGGTTGCCACCCTTTTATCATGCCAACAGCACGTGGTCGGTCACCCATTCAGGTACCGACCACGCCCGACGCTCAGGCTATTGCCTTAATTCTAGCACAAAACGTTTACACTGTGTCATCCACGCCAAACTATGACCTGCAGTACAAACGAGACGTTGAGAAAATACTTATTCTAACATACTATAGCCAGTATTGGGCAAAACTTACGTTAGTCTACTAAACTAACGTTAATTTATTCCAACTAAAAATAACCTAACGTTGTATTTTTAGATTTGTATAGTTATTAATAATGTTAACTCAGAAAAATGATTTTAGTTTCATAAAATTGGACTCTGTTGGTGTATTTTCTTAATAAATTGTTGTTTTTAGTTTTAGTATCCATACTAAGTATGGTAATTAGTTTAGTTTCGCAAACGAGACCTAAATTTGTGAATTCAGTTTAGTTTTAGTTTTTAATTCACTAATTAGTTTATCAAAGAACATATGTTCGCGAATTACGAGGAAAAGCCAAATTTTCTTACTTTCCAAAGAAATAGTCATATTCTGAACTGTATAGATAAAAAAAGTGTATCAAAAATGACTAATGAGATTATGGAGAAGCTAGCGGAAGAGAAAAATGAATGTTTCAAACAGTCTGAACAAGGCCTGTAGACAGTACAAAATTCTTAAACAATGACTGAATTAGTAACATATAGATTATATTAACACCCTTCTGTTTATAATACACCTTAGGTCCGCCTAAAAGCCAAGTCTAGCTTATTCTTAAAAAAGTTCTATTAGTTATAATAATTCACTTTATTATCTAAATAACATATGATTTACATTAATTCACGTTATTTTTGTAAAGCTAAAATAAAATAAAGCTTTAATTTAGTTTTTAGTTAATTCCCAATGATTTAGTTTTAGTTTAATTAAAATCCATTAATTAGTATAATTTTAGTTTTAGAATTTCTTTTAGGTTGCAATTTTTAGTTTAGATTTAGTTTATTCCAAAAAGTGAATGTAGTTTTAATTTTAGTTTGAGTGTTTAGTTTTGCCCAACATTGACTGGAACCACCTTGCATTGAATGAAACATTCTCAATGTAGGTATTTTTTGGAGTACTAAGACAAAGAAACAGCATAACACCAGAACCTGACTAAATGTACTATAAGAACAAATCTACGAACCTTTGGTAAGCAACTGTTTATTTCAATAATTTACCCACTCACGGCTGGTTCCGCACTCGTGCAGGCTGAAAATTATATGTTTTCTTATATCAGGCTGTGCCGTATGAAATGTCAGTTTTGTTTACTTTGAAATTTAATCCTTTCCCTTTTTAGCACTTTCCTCCGAAGGAAAGTAGCTATTGAGGTTGGACTCATGACGGAATTTTTGAAAAATTTCTTCAAATCTTTATCGATCCTACCTAGTAGACACCGAAAATGACCCCCGTTAAAATTTATATATATCTATATATATATATATATGCATATATATATATATATGTGTCTGTTAACACGATAGCGGCCAGAGTTTTTGTTTTTTCGTCACGAAACTTGGTATATAGCATTCAATTAGCAAACGATTGAACGAGTTCGTTAACCACCAAAGTCGGTCCACCGGAAGGGGGGGTTTACCCCGAACCCAAAACACTAATTTGACTATGTCAGCCGTAATATTTGTTATATTTCAACGAAACTTGGTATTCGTAGTGGTAATATAGAGAGAAAAGTGAGATATAAAAATGAACTAAATCGGTTCATTAGAAGGGGGGGCTTACTCCGGACCCACAATAGCAATTCGCCACTACCAGCCGTGATTTTTGGTATATTTCGATGAAACTCGGTATTCGTAGTGGTAATCCACAGGTAAATAACTGTTGTAAAAATAAACTAAATCGGTTCATTAGGAGGGGGGGTTTACTCCGGACCCACAATACCAATTCGCCACTACCAGCCGTGATTTTTGGTATATTTCGATGAAACTCGGTATTCGTAGTGGTAATCCACAGGTAAATAACTGTTGTAAAAATAAACTAAATCGGTTCATTAGGAGGGGGGGGTTTACTCCAGACCCACAATACCAATTCGCCACTAACAGCCGTGATTTTTGGCATATTTCGACGAAACTCGGTATTCGTAGTGGTAATCTACAGGTAAATATGTGTTGTAAAAATAAACTAAATCGGTTCATTAGAAGGGGGGGGGGGTTACTCTTGACCCAAATTCTTAATATACTCATACCGGTCGTAATTTCTGCTGTATTGTAACGAAACGCGGTATACGTCGTGGGTAACTCATGAGAAAGAAGTGTTGTAAAAATGAGCTGAATCGGTCAATCGGAAAGCGGGGGTTTAATTTGTAATATATTCCAATAGAAAAGCCCGTCAGACGTAGGTTCATAAAGCCGCCGCAAGGAGCGCTTTCTACCACTAGAGTGACTGTATCATGTTCCTGCGTTAGATCAAAATACGATAATATGAGGTTTTTTGTATTTATTACGTAGTGTAATAGGTACCATATGTAAACATAACTCTGGAAGCAAATTATTAATTGATCAGTTACTCATTACAAATTTAAAAGAGAACTATTCATGTTTTTATTTTATTTATGTAGGATATTTTAAGCAAATTGTTCTGGAAAGCAATCTACACTACCCAAATTCTGAGGAAAGTGCTTAGTTATGCAGCTCCTGCGTGACGGACTTTTTATTTTATTATTTACAATCATCATTGTTATTCATATAGAATTAAAGCTCTTTTATTCCTGTTATTTAATCAGTAACTTGCGTACTGCCTTGTGAGAACGATCCTCTGAACTTAAATTATGACTTCAACGGAAATCCGTATTATTTTTCGTTATGAATTTAAGCTCGGCCATACCGCTGCTGAGGCGTGTATGAACATTAACGCGGCGTTCGGGGAGGGAACGGTGAATGAACGAACTGTTTACCGGTGGTGTTCCAGGTTTCGAAGTGGAAATTTTGACCTTGACAACGAGGAGCGAGGAAGGCCCGAAACCAAGCTTGACAATGACCACCTGAAAGAAAGGGTTGAAGCTTGTCCCTCAAAAAGCACTAGGGAATATGCCAAAGAACTCGGAGTAGGAGCCACGAGACATTTGAAGGAAATCGGCAAGTCCAAAACTGACATTTCATACGGTACAGCCTGATAAAACTGAATTCTCGCAGCGTCTAGGGGATTTTGCTAGTAGTTTCCCTAGTTTCCCACTAAATTATACGTACACGAAATGTGCTCTACGTGTGGCGTACACCCCTGACCTAGAGAATTCTGCCTGAATTCCGTGTATTGAATGTAGCGTTTTAAAGTTTTATATTATTTTCGAGAAGGGATATTTTACAGACTTATGACAAAGAGATTCAACAATCAGGCAAACATTTTGCACAGCTAAGCTCTAGGACATCCTTTTCAGCCTGGAGAAAATCACAGATCACAGATAGGAGGGGCATTGTACTTAATATGGAAGCACTCAGCGCACTTAAAGCACTAACGGACGGACAAACACATTTCTTGGCTGATTCTCATTCAAAACAGTACAGAAATCAACAAACCAAGAAATATCAATCTTACCCCAGCATGACTGAATATATAGAACAAGATACATTAATACACTGGCAAAAAATAAACTTTGTACTACCAAATATTCAATAAAATTAAATGGCCGTGTACTATCCGCGGGAAATGAAGGGATGACGCTTCTTTTTTTTTTTTTTTTTTTTTTTTTTTTTTTTTTTTTTTTTTAACTCGCTTAAGAATTGTTCATTCGCAACGTACAGTCACTCAGTACTGGGCATTATTCGAATAAATTTTTATTCGAATGATTAGTCAAATAAATTTTTAGTGAATGATTAATAATTCACTAAATCATCATATTCACATGATATATCATGAATAATTCACAGAATTATTCGTTATTCATCATTCATTATTCTTTATTTCCAGTTGTTACATACATGCACACATATCCGGCTATCGACATCATAACAAATCATTCATTATTCAATAAAATATGTTTATTCTGATTGATTATTCAAAAATAAAACGTCATACAGAGAACAATGAATAACAAAATTAATTATTCTTCATTCATGAATAAAATAATACATTTATTCATTATTTTTTATTCATTATTCTGAATAATTTTTGCCAAACACTGCAGTCACTTACATAATGACGAAACAAGAACATTGGAATACGCAATGCTCCCCTTACAACACACCTTTGAAATTTATTCAAAGATATACTCGACGACTTATGCGATTTGTTGAAAAGATAGCCGACAAATAGATTCAATACCTACACAACAATGGATTATACTACCATATTTGAATGCCACTAAATATTTCACTGATTATATGTGTACCTTCTGAACCTTCACTTTAACCCTTTCCGTGAGTAGTGTCAAAAACTCCAATTGCGACACAGCGTTCATTAAAGCTCCCAGGTTTTAACAGTCAAAAGTGGTGGACAGTGGCCATATTTTCTTACGAAAATTGGCACACTGTTGCACAAAGTGTTAGTGCACACATTTGTGAAATATCATTCACCGAGACATCACAGTTTACCTACAATCTGTAAGTAAAGTCATCAATATTCACAGATTATTCAGCCCTCGCTGCTAGTAGGCCTAGTGGTGGGGGGCTTGCCTGTGGTGACCCGCTCCTGGTGCCTATAGGAGCCCCTGCAGAGTGGAAGATACTTTGTCCCGCCAACACTGTCTCTTGACTGTCAGCTATCAGCCAGTTAGCTTGGCTCAGAGCGTCAGTTCTCGACTCCTGGCCAATAGTCAGTGGTTCGAGACCCCTAAAATTTCCTATACTTTTTTTTATTATTATTTCTCATTCTTTTTTTTTAAATCATAATGTCCACGACTATGGATAGTGAACAACAACTCACTTTTATTGAATCCACTTCTACACACGATGGTGAAAACTTTACGCTGGGGAGACAAAAACGTTTACGTAAGAAAATATCGACCAACCTATCACCCAAAGCCAAATAGCAACGAGGAATTAAAACAGCAGAAGAACAAAATGCAACAAAAATCAATAAAATTACCTCACCAGTCGAAAACATGAACCATAAGCCACCAAACATTTATGTTCGCAAAATCATTAATTATAAATCCCTCTGTGCCCGACTTAGCCAAGCCGCTGGTAAAAAATCGTTCACGTGCAGAGCACGTTTCAATGACATAGTCAACAGCTCTAACACCAGCGACGCCTACAGGGCTATTATCAGAAGCCTCAAAGAGATGGAAGCTGACTTTCATTGTTATCAGCTACCTGAAGAAAAAGCATACAAGTAGTGATCCGAAACCTGCACCAAACCACTCCTCCCGAAGACATCTCATCAGCGAGTAGGCTACAACGCTAAAAGGGTTGTTAATGATCGTCACCCTACGACAAAAGCCCAACTCCCACTTTTCTTTGTAGACTTGGAGAAGACCGAGAAAAGTAAAGAAATTTTTAAAGTAAAATTCCTACTTTACACAAAAATTTCAGTTGAAGAGCCCCGCCGGCGGAATGAATTGCTGCAGTGTCATAAATGCCAGGAATACAACCACACCAAAGGCTACTGCAGCCTAAATGTGTAAAATGTGGCGAACAGCACAAATCCGAAGACTGCTCGAAACCAACCGAAGAACCAGCATCCTGCGCCAATTGCGGAAAGAACCACCCTGCAAACTACAAAGGATGTGAGGTCTATAAGGCTCTTAGAACTCTTCGAGCTCAACGACAAAGAGCAAGCAGCGGATCTCGACAGAACCAGGTTCCGGCAACCACCGCTAAAGAGGACCGACGCACTCAGCCACAGCAGCCCTCTACATCATCCATCACATCAATCCGAAGGCCAAACGCATCTTACGCCTCTCTTCTCTCCTCCAAGGAGAAGAAGGTGCAGTTAAATCCACTTCCCAATCCTAACCCTGAACAAAAACCTCCAACCACTTCCGCACAACAAAATCCCACAAAACCCACTCCTTCAACTCCTAAAGCAGTTCCTCCCCACTCCTACACCCCAAGATCCCTTTATCTTGTTTTCATCATTTTTAAACAAATTGGAAACGTTATTAACTCCCCTCATCTCCCTCATGACCTCCCTAATTTCTGACATTCTTCCAAAGCTCCTTAAATGATTTCCTTTAATCCCAATTCCCTCTCCATAATCCTATGGAATGCTAACGGACTTATCTCACGACGACTCGAGCTCGAACTCTTACTCGCAGAAAAGAACATCGACATCGCACTGATTACAGAAACACACCTACTTACCACAAACTACTTCTCAATCCCAGGCTATGCGTGCTACAGGGCAGATCATCCCTCCGATTCCCGGCATGGAGCTGCTGTTATGGTGAAAAGTTCTTTGGCTCACTTTTCACACTCCTCTCTCTCGACAGACAACATGCAGGTAAGTACAATCTCCCTTTCCCTTTCTTCCTTCAATATGATTGTTTCGGCTGCGTATTTTTCCCCGAACTACACCATCTACCAACCTGAATTCCTCACTCTATTCCAATCCTTCGGTCCTCACTCCCTCATAGGTGCTGATTTCAATGCGAAACATCCCAGATGGGGAAGCCGTCTAACCAATCCTCGTGGCAGAATTCTGTATGACATCCTTCATTCCCAAAATTATGACACTATTTCCCCTGATTCTCCTACATACTGGCCAACCGATCCCACTCGCACTCCTGACCTGATCGACTTTTTCATCACTTCTGGTCTAAGAGGAATATCATACTCAGTTCAGTCACTGCTCGAACTTTCATCAGATCACTCAGCCGTCCCAATTGTCCTCAATACATTTCCTCTAACACGTTCCGGAAATCCCTCTCTTATTCAAGGGCCGATTAACTGGGAGTTATTTCGGCAACAACTATCTCAATCCATAAACCTCAATATACGAGGTAAGGTCCATAAGTTTCCGGGCTGTCCTGCTTCCCCTGCTTCAAACGTGCCGGGACCTGCACGCCTATGCAGGTTCATGCCTGTTCACTCCATACCCATCGCCCATGCACTTCGTCAGTCTGGTCAGTCAGTGTCCAGCCTTGAAGGAAACTCCCCATTTTTACAATGTTCAAACTCGAGTACCGTGCGGTAATTAAATTCCTTTGTAAAGAGGGTCTTGATCCTGCGCAAATTAAAGAGCGCTTGGATTGTGATACGGGCAGTCCTCCCCCTCGTATTCCACAGTGAAAGAATGGGCAAAATTATGTATGTAAGGGAGAGAAAGTCTAGAAGATGACCCACGTCCCGGTCGCCCATTGGAAGCTGTCACTTCTGAAACAATCCAACTTGTGGAATCTGAATTGCTGTCTGACCGGCGACTAAAAACCAAGGAAAGAGCAGCGAGGTTAGGGCTTTCAAAACCAAGTGTTTTGAGGATCATCAAAGAACATTTGCATATGAACAAGGTTAGTGCAAGATGGGTTCCAAAAATTCTTTCAGCTGCTCAAAAACAGGAACAAGTTCACTGCTGCAATGAATTTTTACGCGCGTATAATGGCGACCCAAGGATTTTTTTGGACTCAATTGTAACTGGGGATGAGACAATGGTTCTATATTATGACCCACTCAGCAAAAGAGAGTCCATGGAATGGAGAAGACCAGGAGAAGCGCCTCCTTTAAAGGCAAAAGTCACGCAGTCAACTAAAAAGGTAATGGCCACAATTTTTTGGGACTGTAAAGGAATACTACTGATAGATTTTAAAGAAAGGAATACCACAATGAATGATGAATATTATGCAGCCCTACTTCACCGGTTACGAGATGCCATTAAAGAGAAGAGGCGAGGGAAGTTAAGCAGAGGTGTCCGCCTCCTTCACGTCAATGCCTCTGTCCACAGAGCATTGATTTCCAAGGCCGCTGTGAAGGACTGTGGATTCCAAAAAATCTCTCATCCACCCTACAGCCCAGACTTGGCCCCTAGCGATTTCTACCTTTTCTCAAAGTTAAAATCTGACCTTCGTGGAAGGCGATTTAATACCGACGAAGAGCTCCAAGCAGCAGTGGAAGAACATTTTTTTAACAAAGAAGAAAATTATTTTTTTCATGGTATAGAAATGTTGCCAAAGCGTTGTATTAAGTGTGTTGAACTTAGAGAAGAATATATTGAAAAACAGTAAAACCAGTTTTTTTCTTTCACCTTTCCTTCTATCCCAGGCCGGAAACTTATGGACCTTACTACGTACCTCTGAAATCCTCATCTGACGTGGACGAGGCTGTTTTGACGTTCACGAAAGCGATACAGGACTGCGCCCTGAACTCCAGCAGGCCAACAACACGTCCTCCTTTCCGTCCTAAACCCCAACTACCAGACCACATCCTCACTCTCTTATCAGCTAAGCGCCAAGGAAGGGCTCGCTGGCAGAGAACCCGTTATCCACCTGACCACAACTCCTTCAACAGACTTACCCGACTCCTAAAAAAAGCATTATCCAAATTCCGATCCGAATAATTCAATGACTACCTGCAATCACTTACCACCGAAGATAATTCCCTTTGGCAAGCCACCCGCAAAATCCTTAAATTCCCTACTGTTCCCCAACCTCTCCAGCGCAGTGACGGAAGTTGGGCCAGAAGCGATGAAGATAAGGCCGAACTATTTGCTTCCCACCTAGAATCAATCTTTTCTCCTCACCCTGAAATAAACTCTTCCCACGAATCAGAAATATTCGATACCCTTAACAGCCCTCTTCCTTTATCTCTTCCTCCTAAAGCATTCCACCCTTCAGAAGTTAAATATATAATCAAACATCTTCCCCGAAAATCTCCTGGTCATGACCTCATAACAGCTCCAATCCTAAAAAATATACCCCAGAAAGCAATTACCTTCCTTACTTACATCTTTAATTCAATTCTTAGAACTACCCATTTCCCCAATCCATGGAAAGGCTCCGTCATAATCCTTATACCCAAGCCTCAGAAACCACCCAAAATTCCAGCTTCCTATCGACCTATCAGTTTGCTTCCCATTATGTCCAAGATATTTGAAAAACTCCTCCTAAAAAGAATTCTGTCCACTATCCCTCCCAATTCCTTGCCTGATTACCAATTTGGTTTTCGCTCTCAGCACTCAACCATCCAACAATGTTTTAGCGTCGTAGACACCATTTCCTATGCGCTTGAATGTAAAAATTACTGCACGAGTGCCTTTCTCGACGTCGCCCAAGCGTTCGATCGTTTTTGGCACCCGGGGTTAATATATAAAGTACGGCGCATACTTCCCAACAAATACTTCCTAATCCTACAGTCCTACCTATCAAGCCGCTCCTTCCAAGTAAAATCTGGTTCCACATCGTCTCGTTCCCGTCCAATCTTCTCAAGTGTACCGCAAGGTAGTATCCTCGGTCCTATCCTGTACCTTGTGTACTCCTCCGACATCCCTACCCATCCAAATACACACTTAACTACCTATGCTGACGATACAGCTATTTTTTCCTCCTCCCCTGACCTTGAAACTGCTTCCTCCCATCTGCAGGAACATCTAGAGTCTGTCAAGGATTGGTGCAACAGGTGGAAAATCAAGGTGAATCCAGAGAAATGCAGCCAAATAACATTCACCCTTAATAAGATGACTTGTCCTCCTGTTTGCATATTCAGCCACGAGCTCCCTATATCCAATGAAGTGCGCTACCTGGGATTATTACTGGACAGTAGACTCACTTGGAACCCACACGCCCGAATGAAAAGACAGGAACTGAAACGGAGATACGGACTCTTAAGACGACTATTGGGACCCTCATCAAAACTGACAACACAGAACAAACTCACTATATACAAAACCATCATCAGACCTATTTGGACGTACGGACTTGAACTATGGGGAACAACCAAAACTTCAAATATACAGAGAATACAGGCATTCCAATCCAAAGTCTTACGCAAAATAGTTAATGCTCCTTTCTACGTTTCCAATAAAACCCTCCATAATGACCTCAACATCCCTTTCGTTCAAGAACTTGCAAAATCCCGATTCCTAACTTTTCACTCTAAACTATCTTCCCATCCCAATCCCAGAGCTCAATCCCTCTCCTCTCAATCCCACCCCAAAAACCCTCCTAGGAGACTAAAGAGATCTTGGCCTCGTGATCAATTATGTAATTAAAGGACAAATAAAATCTCTCAATTAGGAAGTGTCAATATTGATTGGCTTCTTCCAAAGTCCTTTATTTATTAATTTTTTTTATTTATTTTTTTTTTTATCATTAGTAATTTATTTTTATGTTGTTGTTTTGCTTTTTTCTTTATTAATCTTATAATTTTTTTTTTCATATTTCTTTTCTTTTTATTTATTTATTTTAATTTTATTTGTAATTAATTTTTGTATATATCATTATCATTACTTATTTATTTATTTATTTTTAATTTCATTATGTGAGATCATAAATAAGATCCTGTATATACTGATCATACTTAACCAATGTACTTAAATATTATACAGATGTTAAATAAACATATTAAATAAAGAAAAAAAAAAAAAAAAAAAAAAAAAAAAAACCTTTCCGTACCAAAAGTTGTGCCCGGCGTAGGGTACTCCTGTATGGGATATTCGCAGCCAGTTTCGGGCCCCCTTTACAAGAAACGTTAAACATTCTTCCTCAAAGACACTTTTCCTTCAATTCATTTTAGGTTTAAATTATGTTTAAGTTGAATATTTTTGTATTAAAAAAGTTATATACTATGCTTGTAGAAAAAAAAAGTTTTCCACAAATGAAATGTACGCGTATATTTAATAAGTTTCCCATCCTCCTTTACAATCCGTGACTTTGGTGGGGAAAACATATTTTTTTTATATATGTATGTACGCATAAATAGCTCACACGGCTAAAAACTTCATTCGAGTAACCTCTAATGACAGACAAGAAAACTAGTTCGCTAAGGCAACACTAGATAGCTCTAAAGCCGAGAAATGAGATGAGGTAGAATGCGAGAAATACTTACAGCTCTTGACTGCATGAAAAGTCATCGGTACTTTTGGCCTGTATTTTCTCCGACTTGTAGACAAGTCAACGGTACACAGGGCCCAACCGCGCTCTACTGCTGGAGACGTCAACGGGTTAACAAGGTTAATAGAATGTAAGTTCAAATATACTTAACCCGGGAAAGTTAGCGCTTCTCCAAGGGTCGATTTACGTAGCGCTTCGTCACTGAGACGAAGGTGCTTAATTTTGCTTTAAATGGAACCATATAATTTTTTAAATGCAATATTATAATCTTCTCAACAATAAGTTTAACATAATATTTCTCTTTTTACGCATATTTCATTCTTAAAAACTAATAAATTTTAATTTTGATTTGCCAGTTGACCATGAAGAGCTGTATGATATCGCTGTCTACTAACAAGGCGAGTATACAGCGATGGGGTCACCGATCTTGAACATTTTTTTTCTGGTGATTCTACATCGAAAAATAGTCGTATTTATTTGACGAAATATAAATTATTGTTTAACGATTATATTTTTCCTTTAATCTACTCTATAAAACTAATGAATTGGTGAAAAAATCGTGTCAATATCATTTTCTAAACTCGATGTAAAAAATAAAGCACTTTCAACCTATTTCATTTTATTTCTCGGTTCCTAAGGTGCACTGGACGGAACGCTCGGACACGTGTCGACTATTTTTCGATGTAGAATCACCAGAAAAAAAAATGGTCAAGATCGGTGACCCCATCGCTGTATACTCCCCTTATGGCTTCGAGGTTTTTAGTTTGTACTAGTTATGACTGTAAATAACAAAACTATGTATTACCGCAATATTCAATATGTTGCAAAAAAAAAAAAAATCATAAAGATCATCGAGGAGTCTTACGGGCGCAGTTATTATCGGAGCACATTTTGTTGAAAACATTAACTCCATCTTTTGTACTGTTATATACAGTAACAATGTCTGATTTTTGGGTTTGGACCACTAATGAAGCGTTTTGATGTATACTAGAAACGAGTAACACTGTTCTATTTCCTTTGATTTCAAAGAATTAAAAAGAAATAAACTGTAAATGCATGGCATAAAGTACTGCTCCAACAGGTAAAATTAGCCTTCAAGACAGATAATTGTTATTAAAGAGGTAGTTTTCGACATTTTTACGAACGTTCAATAGGCTTCTAAAGGTTGCACTTAGTTTCCAAGACTAAAAGAATATATATATATATATATATATATATATATATATATATATATATGAGGTGGAGTTCGTCTTGCCGACGTCGTTACTTCAGAAAAATAGATCGAATAATTGACTTCCCTATGAAAACAGACCTTGACCTTACAGCATCTAGTGTGTTAGTAAGAGGTGGTAGCACAAGTAATTGGGCCATCTAGTGGTGGGGGGTCGTCTGTTTATCACACAAGTATGCGGACTCTTCGTCGTCTCGACGAGTGCTACCTTTCCCGGGTTAACATAATAAAAAAAAATGAAAAAAAATATAATATCTTACATACATATTGTAAAATATATTAACATAACGGAATAAATTAATAACCTTAGTATATGATGAATGGTAAACATCGACTTGAGTAAAAACCATCAATATCAAAATAAACTAGAAACATTCGAAATTGACACGTATGAATTAACGGATAAGATATTCTTCAATTTAATTTCTACATTGCAGTCAGTGAAAAATAAAATAGCATAAAATATCATACAGTTTAAAATTTTAAATTCTTTGCTCTTAATGGTCGATTCATAAAGCTGAATGCCCATAGAGTAAAAACAGCAGGCTAAGCACAAAGGATTCTAAGTCCTTTATTCTCGCTAAGTCCTTTAATCAAGCCCCTCCCTTGTAGTACTGTTTGCTTAGTTATCCTTAATACAAATAATCCCCATTTCAGCAAACATGAATGTGAGCATTTCAAACTTCTAGAGCGAACGAATTTAATTTTAGTGAAAACTTATGTAAACGCGGATAACAAACAAATATCTTATGATTCAAATGAAAATATATAAACCAATTACAGCAAAATATGATTTTACAGACATTTTTGTTAAAAGAAGGAAGTTAAAACTAACGATTCTGATATATATATATATATATATATATATATATATATATATATATATATATATATATATGCATAAAAAAACAGTTGTAACTGGTTATATCAGGTTCTCGCAGGGCTGCCGCTTTTCGACGAATTGAACGCGTTTCTTCGCCAGTCTCATTCTCCCTCTATTAAGTATGTATATGAATTTATTTTTGATCTAAACGGTACGTCTTCAATGGCGATTGCTTTTAGGATAACTTGCGTCGAGACCGTCTTCTCAATGGCAACGCTTTCATTATCCTGGTTTATTGCTTTTCGATCAACGTAAGCACCTAACCAGACGCTTCGAATATTTATGTTGACTCCACAAACTAGACTCCTTCAACATTTGATTTATAATAACCTGTTTATGTCGAAAGCGCTCATCCACAGCACGTGATACCAGTGCCGATATAAGATTTGCTTCATACTATTTTGTTATATCTATACAGATAACCGATTAATATTATGAAACACATAATACAAATCAATGTCTTCTCGAGATAGTTTGGAGACTATTCACTATCTAAAACGGTAACCGAAAATTTTAACATAAAATCCCAAAAGAAGGAATTTGTTCCAAGAAGCAATGTCATAATACAAAAAGAAATACTGAACGTTTCTCAAGTATTAATAATATTTACCTCGTCTTTTTCTTCCCTCTACACATTTGTCTTTAATAATTATATGTATATTTAAACAACATATTTCGAAAGAATAAAAAAAATAATTTAGAGGTATTATAAAAATCAGACGCTTCAGAAAAATCGATTATCATTATTTTACTTAACGATGCTCCACTTTGCGGTGAATTGCATCGTATGACTTTAAAGCTGTTATTAGTTTATTTAGGGCTCTGTATATTTAATATTATTAAATAAATACACAAATATGTTAATAGTTATATATAAAAGTTAAAAAGAGGAATACAAAATAAAAATAAATAGTAGAAAAAAAATAACGACTGTAGTAAAATTTCTTTAACAGTAATAATTTTATACCATTTGCAGTTGTGTAACACAACAAATTATTTTTTATATTTACTTTGCGCATTTAAATGCCTTCTGTTTGCTAGAATAGATGAAAAGTCAAATAAAAAACAAAGAAACCGCATTGTTGATCTGAATATAAAATAATAAAAAAATATAATTCAAGAATAAAATATTCTTTTCCGTTTGCCACCAACACACCAGTATTGGTGTTGAGGATATAAAAATATGAAGGAATTCGTTAACCTAGCTCATAATAAATTTCTTCAAGAGAGACTTTGGAAGGGAAGGAATATCCTGATCGGTGTGTTTTATGGAGCCATAAAAATGTTGGATCAATTTATCAGAGGATTTCTAAAGGCTTTCAAGATTACCCAATATCCCGTAATACCGAATATCTCATACATTTCAGTCTTGGCAACAATAAAACCAGAAGAGTGGTGTCTTCCGAGCAGGTGCTGTAAAAACATTAATACACGATGGATTTACAGAGAAATAAACTAAAACATTCCTGAAAAATTCTTAACAAATCTTACGCATGCAATCAAACAACAAACTAAAATCCAAACTTATTACTGAGTCTACTAAAGCAAAAGAAAAATTTATATTTCCTTACCTTTGACGGAGCCTTTCATTTCCCAAGACCTTGCATCCAAAGAGGAAATAAGATTTCACTTACCTGTAAAAAAAAAAAAAAAAAATGTTCAATATTTTAATATTAACGAAATAATATTAAATAAAATGTACCATAATTAAATCTAAATTAAATCAAGTTGACCTCTTAAATCTTATGAAGTCTTCTTGACATTTTATGTTTCATACGTCACGAAATCATCACTCGTTCAAACTTGCATATAATATGTGAAACTCTACCAAATTCCATATATGCAAAGTACGTTTACCATTTTCCATTAAAATTGGGCCTTTTCGGAGATATTAGAGCATTAACAGACCCATTTGTTATATAATGACCTGGTAAGAAGTATTTTTTTAAGAATGGGATTGGTTAACCTTTTGACGGCTACATTCAATGCAGCGGCGTTGTGAGGGTCGCACGGAATTCATTTGGCCAGGGATCATCCTACCTTAGAGTTATTATAATCACCCCTCCTGAAAACCTACATATTTTTCTCAAAGGTTTGAATTAATCCCAAGCCCGAAACCTTTTCTATTTTACCATACTATACCTAAGCCTTAGAAAGTTCACTCTGGAACCTTGAAGATGTAAACCATAACAAGGAGAAAATATTGCTTATGTTATTATTATAATGGTTATATATTAAGTTTGGATTTATTTTTATAATAGATTATACAATTCATTTCTTTCTTATTTCTTTACAATTATAAATCGTTAGTATTACAGTCATAAATAGTAATCACACAGCCCCTTGTAGAAGGCATTGGCCTAAAAACAAAGTATGTAAATAAATATATTAAAAATAAAAGTAGTTAAGACACTTAGAAGCTCAACAGCCTTTTCGTTTCCCGTCATTAAATCCGGCATATCGTTATAAACGGCATCCACATTAACGGAACTGGCTGTACTCAATTCCTGTACCTGCTTCAGAAAAGCAATAAAATAAAAAGTATTCCACACATTTGTTCTTAGTGCCCAGGAGTTCTCGCTCGAGAATTTAATCACAAAACTTGGGTGCGGTTTCCCAGACACCCGTTTCTAATTCTAATTGTACGGTAGGCCAACCAGCATAGCTTTATGATATTACGGGACTGCATTCATTTGAACGATATTTGGAAAAGGATTTTTATTTTTATTAGTGTAATTAAAATACTACCGCTAAGGAATAAGAAATAATTTTTCCTTTAAGCTAGTAATAATAAACTAATGCTCCACAATTTATATATATTTTAGTAAATTAAAGTATAAACAAGAACAATTCTAAACAAAATATAATATTTATATATTATGCAGAATTTAATGATTGTGCAGAAACATACATTGGAGAATCAAAAACAATTTTAAGTAAAAGAATACTATTTTTATATAAAATGATTTTTATATAAAATGATTTTATATAAAATGATTTTTATATAGGCCTTGTGAAAGGCTAGCTTCACATATTTTTTTTTTTTTTTTTTTTTTTTTTTTTTTTTAAGTATTTGCATGTTTTTGGGAAACAAAGCAAAACAAGATCCAAGCCATAGGCCTTTTTTCGTCCTGCATCTATTCCCGAAGTTTAGCCGTTCTTTTTTGGGGACACCCTTTATACATATATCAATGATCTGCGCTATAAATTCGACACGATACGTACATATCTAAAACCTCTAAACGGAATTCCATTATGAAACAACGAAACAACAAAATGTTTACTTTAATTTAGAAGTGGCACTACAATTTGCAAACTATTCCTTCCCAGTAAACATGGACAACTGATTGCATTTGATTGTATAAAGGGAGCAATCAACTTAGAAGATGAATGAATGCAAGCCGCTCAGCTCAGAGAGGAGATGGCCTATCCAAACACCCTATAGGCCTACTTCCTCTCAGATCTAACTTCAAAGGATGTTCAACCCTCTGAGAGATAGCTAGGGAACCCACGGGTTTACAGCTAGGCCTTCTCTGCGGCTCAATTGTATCCCGCCACTGCCATTTATTCCTTCCATCACATCACATCACTATAATAATTTTTAATAAAAAGTAACAGGCATACAAAAAGAAAGTGGTATTTCCCAAAAACACCATACATATCATTTCAAGGACAAATATGTCTATTGTCCAACAAAAAAAAAAGAAGAATTTTGTCTGCAGTTTCGTTTTTTGTAAAATAAACATATTTGTCCTTGAAATGAACTTGATTTTGCGCCGATGTGGTGAAACAGACCCCGGATTCGAATTTAGCGACCCTCAAAACCATGGAAGCTCTAGTTATTTCTTCTTTAACGAATTCATACGAAGTATGACCTTCAAATGCTCTTAAACCTGACTTGACGGGATAAAAGAACTCTGGATTCGAATTCAGCGTGTCGAAATACAGAAGAATATGTGTATGGTGTCTTTCGAAAATTCCACTTTTTTTGAGTGTGCCTGTGTAATGAAACATGTTTTACATTAGCTTTATTTATTATTACATAACAGTTTCTTCTCCACTGCCTTTTCTCTCCATCAAGGCGTTAACATATCTAGATAAGATATTGCTCGAAAGTTATTTTATTTCTTTATTATCGAAACTAGGTATTTGAAAAACATGTTTTTGTACATGGTGCTTCCTTTTAACAGGTAAAATTGAAAGTCATTCTGAGGCAAGTATTTATCGAAGTAGATACAAACTATAGTGGAATTCTCTAGTTTTCTCAAGTTTTTAGAGAGAAATTAAGAAAGGAGTTTCAGAAGATTGGAATGGATAACTAAGGTGAAAGAAGTCTCAGTCGGTTGGGATTGAGGGGATAGAAAGAAAGAGAGAGAAAGACAGAAAGAGAAGATAGAGAGGGAGGGTACTGAGTGTGTGTGAGAGTGGGAAAGGATATGTAGGAGCAGAAGTGGATAGGATGAGAGAGAGAGAGAGAGAGAGAGAGAGAGAGAGAGAGAGAGAGAGAGAGAGAGAGAGAGAGAGAGAAAGCATCCAGTGAGCCACCAGACAATCCTACCATCTCCCAGAACTCCGCCCCCCCCCCCCTACAAACCTTCTAGGAATCCAACAGAACCAACAATCCCTACTAATCCTCATTCCATCTCTGCAGGATAACATGGCGCAACAACAACAGCAATAATATGCAGCAAAATATGTATAACAATAACCAAACTTTTCCAGTCTTTCAATAATGTTCAAACAAATTTTACTGTACAAATTCAATGAATTAAATTATAATTTTGGAAATTCTGACTCATCCCAATTAAATCTTCATTTGCAATGTTTTTACTAAAAGAAATCCACAATGAAAATAATCAGCTGGAAATTGGACATCACTCAATACCATGGACGCCAAAGGACCGCAGAATACTCTATCACGGAGTACATCTAGACAAAGGGCTCACTTGGCGACATCACATTCTCAAAACACTTGAAGAAGCTCAAATGACTTGTATAAGACTGTTATACATGTAAACAATAATAATTTGAAAACATAAAATACCTGTGGTGTACTTCTAAAGAAATCTACTGTACTACTCACGCATGCCTTGTCCGATTTGGTGCTAATAACGCACTTGAAACGTCTTGCAAACCCCCCCCCCCCATATTCCCATATTTTTTATTTATTTATTTATTTATGTACATTTTAACAACAACCTTGCTCCGCTCACAGCATTACAAGGTATAAATAATTCCCATACAAGGTATATATATTCCCATACAAGGTACTCCGAATAGTGTCAAATTTGTCATAACCTGAATTTGGAACATTTATGCAGCTAAATTATTTCAATATGTTTTTTAATTTTATTCCTACACCTCTTTTACAAATATGCTTCAGTCCACTTCTTTCTTATGTACAAAGCAATAAACTTCTACAAACATTAAGCAATTGCCTTTCTCACATTGGCGACGAGGATAACGTTTTAAACATACACAAAGCAATGCCTAGGAGAAGAGGAACACACAGAAACATCGATAAAGATTGTCACTCAGTCTTGCGATCTTCTCAGGGACCAATACAGGAGGCTACGGTAAGATCGATTTATCATAATTACCCTAAACGCGATTCATTTAATGGATCTGAAGGTGAAGAACTGAAATACTGGCTCCAACGCTTTAAGATCTCTGTGAGAACATCCGGGATTAAAGATGACAGCTTACAAAGAGATATTCTGCTATCTCATATGGGTTCAGAGCCATTCAAGGTATTGGTTGACTATTTTTATCCAGAAGATGTAAGTGAACAATGTCTGGATAGCATCATTGATGTCCTAAAGAAGCGCTTTTATAAATTAGATAACCCTCTTACTGCGCTTATAAAATTTGCTCACAGGTATAGGCATGAGGGAGAGACCGTACAACATTTCATTGACGATTTAAGAAGCTTATCTTCTTCTTGTAAATTTCAGAGTACCCTGGACGAGCACATGAGGGACCAGCTCATTATTGGCATTAATAATGAGTTTTGGCAGCGGGAAATGATTAAATTACATTCTACTACAACGGCGGTTTTCGCAGACATACAGAAAACCGCAATACTTTTAGAAAATGTTGACATGCAACAAAAACAATTGCAAATTCTTAACATAGGTCAGAAAAATCAAATAAACAAAGTTAACTATAACAAACACAGTAAGAGGGTGTTTAAATTAAAAAAGGGAGTCCACTGTTTCAGGAAAAAAATTTGTAGGGCATGCCAAAGGCCTAATCATTTCGCAAAAGCTTGTTTAGTTTCAGGAAATGCTATTATTGAACGAGGAGCAGTATCAAAGTTATCTCCACGGTTGATCGCTCGTTCAAAATCTAGCTCCAATTCTTCGGATGAAGAAAGCATCAGTTCACAATCTTTCGAATCAAACATTCACTCTTTGAAAGAAAAGATTACTAAGACGTCTAAGGTTATGCTTAAGGTTAGGTTAAGTAAGAAAGTTATTAACATGGTTTACGATCCAGGAGCATGTCACTTTATCATTAGTGAATCTATTTGGAAAGCTTTAGGCTCTCCTGAGTTAAAGCCAGCAACCGACCTGACAGCAAACTCTGGGCATACAGTTACGGTATTAGGGGCAACAAAAGTACAGGTTACAGCTTTTGACCGAATTAAAATGCTACCCGTCTATATTATAAAAGGCGAAGATGATCCACTATTTGGGCTGGATTGGGTTCTCGCTTTTCGTCTTCCATTACCACCAGGAGCCACTTGATATGTACTTTGCTTTCAACAGACGCTTCAAATGTGGAACATGCAGGCCATCCAAAAAGGGGGAATTTATTGAACCTACGGTTAGACGACACACCGTTAAACAAGACAAACTTCCAGGAAACTCGACTGCAGCAGTTAGATTTTACTTACCGGTGTTCATCTGAACAAACAACCGGTAGGACGCCAGGAGAAGTTCTTCATGGTAGAAGACTCAGAACTTCTTTTGGTTTACTAAAACCTGATTTATCTCGGAACATTGACAAGGCACCAGACAAGCAGAAGCTGTATCAGGCCCGGAAGTCTAAATTTCAAGATTTTGGTGTTAAGTATGGATACGGAACACACACGGACAAGGGTTTACAGAAGGAAAAATAGTTGACAAAACTTCCCCATACTCTTACTATGGCAGAATTAAGAAGAAGCATGCGGACCAGCTTCGATTAGCAATCATAGAGCAGAAGCGCTTATCGGCGGGGGGGAGAAGATAACCTGAATTTGGAACATTTATGCAGCTAAATTATTTCAATATGTTTTATAATTTTATTCCTACACCTGTTTTAAAAATATGCTTCAGTCCACTTCTTTCTTAGGGTGGGTTTACACTTGCTAGTTATTGCAGGAAATTTATATAAGACAGAAATTGCGACTAGTGTAAACCATGAGCAATTTATGTCTGAGATATATATTTCTATCACGAGCAATTGATCATAATATCACGAGCACGCTGATTATAACGAGAGCAATAAATGTCAGGGAGAAATATCTTGGTTTCTAGCTATATTGCCGAAACTTCTGTACCAACAGATGTAAACACTGATTATTTACTAGATGCAACAGGCCCGACTTTTATCGCTGGAGTTTTAACAGTTCGTCTACTTTTCTCTTTCATTATGGGGGATAGTACAGTTTAAAAATATAGTTCGAATTAATAAAATTTCATAAAATAAAATAGTATTTCATTAAGTAAATACCTACTTACCTGATGTTAAATATCGCAATGTTATAACTAGTCGTTCTGTAACACTAATAGCGTCTCTAAATTTTGTCTCGTGCTTTGATATATGAGGAGCTATTTTACAAGCAAGTTTTTCGAAATCTGATGGTTTCATTCTTAAAAAATTCGAAAACTGCGCTGGATCCTCGATACAGAGCTCAGACATTAATTGATTGAAGAAACGTAATTTTTCCCGTCTTAAAATCCAATCACGAACCCATACAAAACATTTTTTTTTTCCCCAACATTTGTATAATAACTAAACATGCCGCTATTTTGCGTTTCGATGCGTTCTTCATTGCAAGCAGAATGGACTAGACAGGACATATATGTATGTGTCGATGACATAAATTTCTAGCTATTTCTCTCCGTATGTAAACTTGCAAGAGAATATCTATCCGACACTTATATCGTGACATATATTTCCTGCGAGAAATATCAAGTGTAAACGCACCCTTATGTACAAAGCAATAAACTTCTACAAACATTAAGCAATTGGCTTTCTCACAAAATTCATATTGGTTATTAGTTATTCACAGAAGATTGGTGGGTGCTCCAGTTTTCTAAATGCATACAGGTGAAACTATCTTCACCAAAGCTGGATAGGCATATGCAGGTAAAAAAAATATAAAATTCATTGGGTTTCTCGAAACAGTGGGATGTAGGATATAAAATAATTGTACGGATATTTATTTTTCTGAACGGGAAGAATTGTTATTAATATTCCTCCCTTCCTATATGTAATATTGAATATAACAGGACGCAAAGAAAGACGCCTATTGTTTCCACTTTTCTCGAAAACGGTTAAAGCTGTCGCCTTAAAAATGGTTTCATTCGTTTTCCTAGGCCAAGAAGCCTATGAAACAAGTACTTACAAGCATACGATGTAAGAGTAACGATTTTTTTCGCGCGAACTTCGCTCCAAAAACCATGTTCCGGTGGACGGATTCTGCTGGTTAACGAATTTGACCTTTCAAATTAGACAGAAGATTAGTACCAAATTTCATCAAAATCGGACTATTATTCCCCGACCTAGAGCACGAAAAGATATATATATATATTCTCTCGTAACATGACCTCTTCCACATGTATTTTTCCTCTTCTTTTAATAAGGCCTTATATATTATGTATTGCCCTAAGCTCCCACTCTTGTGTACGAGACAATGGATGGTGATTGTAATGTTAGATTTCAAAAATACTTTTAATTTATTTTTTGTTTGTTTTTGACGATGTTATAAATGACGACTGCGTTATATAAGAAATGTTTGTCTGTGATGGGAGGCCAAGTTGCCAGAAACTAGTCTATATAAATAAAATGATGTAAAAGAAGTGTTGAAGCAATTTTTTTTACCTATAAGGCCTTATTAAATGAAGAGAATATATATATATATATATATATATATATATATATATATATATATATATATATATATATATATATACACACACATTTGAACCATCATTATTTTCGTTCTCTAGGGGTTCTGAAACGTAAAATTTCTAGTCTTATGGAGGGAGGGAGGAACTGCGCTAACAACAAAACTTGCGTCCGCTATAATCCTAACAGACTCGCACACAAATTCTATTATAAATTCCTAAGAGCACTCAAAGATATATGGTTACGGATATTCTGTAATGTTCGAGTCATCACTTTAGAAATAGGTGTTCTAACTGTTCCATGTACTCCAAACCTCTCCTTGAAAGGTGTCGTGGAGTTTCCTAGCGTGACCAGCTAAGCTAAGCTATAAGTCGTCCACAATCCTAGCGTGATGGTGGGCGAGTCCTGACAACCTGTTGACTTCTGCGGCTCTTCACTGCCTGTAGTCATGTAAAGGCAAGGTTTTATTTTCATTTTTATTACGATTACTATACACACAGAAGGGTTTCCTGTTAATATAATCCTCTGTCATATATTAATTAAAGGGCAGATATGAAATACTTATCTCGTTCGTTATCTCAAATCAGCCTGAGGTGCAAAAGGCTTCCTACATCATGACAGATGTATATAGAGGACGACAACGTGTAGATAATACTGCTATAATAGCATTGGATGTCGCTGCAAGAAACAATTTATGAATGGACTTAAAGCAGCAGAAGTAACAGACGAGAAGAAGTCGTCCTCTGCCGGCTAAGGATAGGCCATTCGCGACTGACTCACTCATATATACCTAATGACCAGACAGGACAGACCAACATGTAAGTATTGTACTACAACTCTCAACCATTAAGCACATCCTGACAGACTGTAGACTGAGACAAAATTATAACCTTCCACAAAACATGAACGAACTACTTACAGATGACAGTCACTATATAGTACAGCTAAAAAAGTTAAAATTTTACGACTTAATCTAAACTCTATTTATGTAATTATTCTGTTCATTTTATGTTATTTGTATTTTTTGTTTTATTAATTTTTTTTTTTTTAATTTACTATTATTATTATATTCCACTCCCAGCGCATAAAATACATATAAATACAACTGTGTGAGAATCAAAAATGCCGAAAATGCTAAGTCAACATTTACACATGACAAGGAACATTTACACTAATTATATTTTATTTATATATTATAAATTATAACTAGCCATAATTGAAAATATTTCTTAGATATTTACACAGAGCTATAATCCTACAACAGAATGTTTTATTTTACATTCCATTCCGACTGAATTAATTCGTTAACGTGAGCTCAGAACTGGTCCAAAATCAGAAAGCTGGCAAATGATGCCAACCAATTATTAATATTATGAGTATGAAATATTCAACGGTCTGTTTAAACACACTGCGCTCCGGTAGATCAATACATGACCAGAAAATGTCGGAGCAAATACCGAGAATAGGAACAGAGATGAGTATTTACTTCACAAGTATTCAGAGCGGAAAAAATATGGAGGCTACAGATTGGAAAGCTTGACTTCATAAAAACGTTTTTAACGGGAAGGGCCAATCAAGGAAAAAATGGTGTTGATTTCAAACCTTTATAATATTTTTTAGTTTAAAATGTTTAAAGAGAAATTCCTTTTTGACAGCTGCTAGTTTGATCATTTATCTCATCCAACATTGGAAGTAAACATTGGCACATCCAACTTTGGCATATTCACTAAATTGTTTCACAATATTGTAAGGATACAAATACGATATTCACTTCGTCATGGTTTACTCTTTCTTGGACAAACAGACAGATTATTTTAATTGTAATAAATAAAAACACTGATATAATAGTCGGGGTACGCAAAATTATGACTTTGGAATTCATTTTATTTTTGAAAAAAATAAATAATGCCCCAGATGTCCCACCACCCACTCTGCAACACCTTCCTGATGGACAAGTCCCACGGGTAGTTCCTCAATGGTTAACCGCTGATCAGATTCCACTAGGGTTTTCAAGGCATCCCGGTCACACTTGTTTAGGCCTACCGCTTCATGGTTTGTCTGTGACATCAAAATCACCCTGGGCAAACCTCCTGTACCAACATCGGCACTTGTTTATAGCCAACAGGTCACCATAAACTTCATTTATTTTTTAAGTCGCCGTTGTCGCCTTAATTCCCGCATGAAACTGAAGAAGCATGCAGTTGAGAATATGCTCTTCAGAAGGCACGAACCCCACCATACTCTATCAAGGCACCGAACAACTTAATACGAAATGAAATGTTGAGCAAACAGACTAATCCACTGATAAATGTAATGGTATTTTTGTATACTCTATAATGATTAGTGTAGTATTATGATCGAAATACATCTTATCATATTGTTGATTACTTTTGGGTACCCCTAACATATGGGGCAAGTCTAGCTTAATGGTAGAACACTCGACTTATGTTTTGAGTTCGAAATTTGGTAGCCCACTATAGATTGTATTTTCAAGTGTCATCGTTCCTACCATCTCTAGGCTCACCCAGTCTTAAAAGTTACCTGCAAAAGGTTAACTCATACAGCCTTAGCAAAAAAACTCTAAACTGACCACACAATCTCCCTATTGTTTGGCTTATGGTCAAGAATCAGATAATATATATATGTGTATATGTTCCCTCCCTCAAAAGCACAAAATGGACCTTTCCTTGTGATACTTTTGTTACCTCTTGTTTAGTTTTATTTGCCTGTTTACTGTGTTGCCAATACCTGTCTATCTAATAAGAAAGAACTGATATGAAAATGACCTAAGTTGGTCTATTGAAGGGGGGGGGTGTTACTTTGTACCGCCAAACGTAGGTTCGCGAAACTCATCAAGATAAATAGATCGAAATGTGAATTTTTTTGTATTTAGTACGTAGTGTAGTACCCCGCATACACAAAACTCTGGAAGGAAATTAATTAAAAAAATTAATAATAGAAACAGCTGCTCATAAAAAATGCAATAGAGTAGAACAATTTATGTTTTTATTTTATTTATCTATATAGGTTATTTTAAGCAAATTACTCAGGAATGCACTCGACAATACCCAATTCTGAGGAAAGTGCTTAGTTATGCAGCTCCTGCGTGACGGACTTTTCTTGTTTTTAATTTCATTTAACAGTAAAAAAATAAATTGCGAAACATTGTTATGGGGTTTCTAAGAGCCAACATTGAGATATAATTTGGAGTAATTTCCGCTTAGGTTACAATCACTTTCCTGTTGTGGCGCTTAAAATCTAATATTATTTCTCTTTGACATGCCAATGTATATTTTTCAAGAAAGATCAGAACCTACCAATAACTACTTCTATTCCTTCACGAATGGCACTAGAGAAATCAACGGAACCACGCTAAGATTACGCAGTTCCTGCGAGTCGGACTTTTCCAATATTTCTGGAAGACAACCACAATATCCTCTGAATTTCTCAGTTACATAAGCATATCTATGGAAATAAAAATCTGCATCCATGAAGTATTGCTGTAAGCGACAGGAGTATTGATTTACGAAAGCTTGCCGTGCGGTCGGATCGTCAATCGAGTTCGAAGTCTGAAATTACCCAAAATTATTCAGGATTCAAATATAATTTTGATATTTCCTTTATGTGCCTTTACTTATGGTATCATGAAACATGTCTGCATACCTAAACTTAGAAATGATAAAGGCTTATTTTAGTACCAAAAATACTTCCCGCTGGAAGAAAATCTTAAAATTGATATTTCTCTCAAATCTCTCAAAAGCTTTTCAAACAATTTCTTTCAGTTACTTTTTATTGCTTGCGGACTAGGCAGTAGATTACCAAAGGTTGGTACACAAAAATCGAGTAATCCATAATTTCTTACCACTAATTATTTGGAAATAACAAAACTCTGTTTATATTTTTTGACAAAAGGGAGCCAATCGTTCAACCTATCCCTCAATAAACTTTCATTTCATTTGCAGAGATTGAATGCTTAATAAATGGAGAAGTTGTCCTGTAAATAGTGAATATGTTGTCCGTTAGGGGGTTGACAAAAAAAAAAAAAAAAAAACCCGCGAGAAACCTCTGTTTCATCGAGAAAAACAGAAGTACATTATTGGACGGCAGAAAAGTATCTTCTATCAATGGGTTTGGATAATTAAATCACGGGTTTCCATAACGAAATGTTGCTCTTCCCTTCGGAGTCAGACTATACCCCAAATTAATTGTTTTGTAAGAAGTTATATCCAGAATCACCTCCTAGATTTTGGATACTTAGACCTCAATCACCCTGTATGTATATATATATATATATATATATATATATATATATATATATATACACACACACACACATAAACATAAATTTCAACCACCATTAATTTTGTGGTTAAACTCATAAGCGAGTTTTCTCTCTTTAGAGGGAGGGAGGAAACGCGTTAAAAAAATGCAACTATTAAAAGAATATTAAGTCCATAAATCTGGTAAAATTATGTATATTGCTGAATTGTATAAGTCACGGTTGTTGTACTTTATTTATTACTCAAAAAAAAAAAAAAAAAAAAAAAAAAAAAAAAAAAAAAAAAAAATCTGTTTTAAATCAAACCGAAGTAACCACGTCCAACGCGGATCTCCCCATCTACATATGTAAATGAATACAAAGCTCGAAGCGTGTCGGCAAATACAATTTCAATGAACATGTTAGCTGTGGGCAGGATTTCAGCTAGGTTTACCTCTCTGTGCGGTACAATATCCCAGCAGGGGGATTGGAAAAATATTCAAGCTCTGCTGGAATCGATCCTTCTACACAGATTGCTCCTAAATTTTGGAGGCTGTTTTTTATTATCATTGAAAAAAATATTACGAAGATAATAGTAAATATAGTTTTTATTTAATTACAGGTACACAAGCAGATAGACGAACGACCGTTATATTATTGATCTATGGGATCTGAAACATGAAAATCTCGTATTAGCACTTCCGTTTGCGTCATGAGGTCAACCTCATAAGCGAGTTTCCTCACTATGGATGGAGGGAGGAACCGCGCTAAAATGCTCACTGCGATGGAAAATAAGCCCCCTGTTGTATTGTCTTACTGTTGCAGTTGCCACTCAATATACTAGCAATCAAGGTTAATTCATTTTGACTGCTAAATTTAATTCACATGCATTCTGCGAGGCACGCGGAATTCATTTTTCATTTTCCGGACGCGGTTAGCTCAGGGGTAGAGCACTACCCCCCACCCCCCTCTGCAACTAATTTGTTGCCAGAGATGGGCATAATTTTATTTATAAATAAAAATACGAATTTATTCGTACTTTATACATTTGTGAATACGAATATAAATAAATTCGTACTTCATATATTTGTGAATACGAATATAAATAAATTCGTATTCATAAGTGTGAATACGAATTTATTTTTATTCACATATATTAAATATAAAAA
This sequence comes from Gonocerus acuteangulatus, assembly GCA_946811695.1. Lineage (NCBI taxonomy): Eukaryota > Metazoa > Arthropoda > Insecta > Hemiptera > Coreidae > Gonocerus > Gonocerus acuteangulatus. Next base: position 32,230,855 of record OX328130.1, on the reverse strand, counting down.
TACAAATAAAATTTTATTCGCAAATTTTTCTGCGAATAAAAATAAATTCACAGAAAAAATTATAAATAATCACAAAAAATGTGAATATTTACAAAAAATCAAGCGATTAGAAAAAAAATCACATTAAAATATACGAATAAAAATTTATTCACATTATAATTTGTGAATAAAAATTTATTCACAATAAAATTCGCAAATAAATCATGAATTTATTCGTATTAAGATGATATTACGAAAGTTACTGAAAGTGATTTTTTTTTTTTTTTTAAGGCATTTATCGTCTAGGTTATTAGCGCCTAGATTTCTTGTTTACCCCGAGTCCGCCGCGGGACCACCAGCCATGCTGCAGGGACACAGTTTGTCATCTGTACCTCCATCAAAAAAAAAAAAAAAAAATCACCTTCTATAACTTTTGTAATATCATCTTAATACGAGGAAATTCATAATTTATTTGCGAATTTTATTGTGAATAAATTTTTATTCACAAATTATAATGTGAATAAATTTTTATTCGTATATTTTAATGTGATTTTTTTTTGTAATCACTTGATTTTTTGTAAATATTCACATTTTTTGTGATTATTTACAATTTTTTCTGTGAATTTATTTTTATTCGCAGAAAAATTTGCGAATAAAATTTTATTTGTATTTTTATATTTAATATATGTGAATAAAAATAAATTCGTATTCACACTTATGAATACGAATTTATTTATATTCGTATTCACAAATATATGAAGTACGAATTTATTTATATTCGTATTCACAAATGTATAAAGTACGAATAAATTCGTATTTTTATTTATAAATGAAATTATGCCCATCTCTGTTTGTTGCAGGAACTGAGTTCATACCTCTAACGCACAATAAATATTTTCTCTTCTAATATCGTCGTTCTAGAGTTGGATTATCGGTCCCAGGCCGTCCCTAGACCCACGCAGGTGGCCAGCTCATTTAATGGTGTCCTGTGGAACCAGGAGGGCGAAACGGGCTCCACGGGCATCAAAGGTTGCGCGGGTTGCCGTCTCGTTAAGGTTAAATTGAATTTAAGGGTTTAATTGAAGATTGGTCTCCCATTTATTATTATTATTTGGGTCTTTTTGCGAAGACCACATCCAGTTACTTTTGAAGTAGCAGTAGTGATTGTATCAGTGATTCAGCGCATGCGCATAGCTCCTTTGCCTTCCTATTGGAGGATTCCGATGAGCAATTGTATTGGTTCTTGCTGGGAGTTAAGTAACATTGAACAGTGAATTAGCTTTTGTTTATGAAAAAGCTCTGTTTATGTTATTGAGATAAGATGGGTCTTTTACAATTAGTTCGCGATGTTCCTGACAAAGAAAAAGCGATTGGTTTCTTACTCGGAAAAAATAATAGAATTCTATTAATTTTAGCGAGTTGGATGGACTAGAGTCGCTAAAATTAATAGAATTCTATTAATTTTAGCGAGTGGGATTGACTAGAGTTTTGAAATCTTTTTGAGCGAGCGTAGCGAGCGGAACGCATAGCACTTATGCCCATAAAGTTAAATAAATGTAAAATATCCAAAAAGAGAGAGAGAGAGAGAACAAAAAGAATAAAATATGTGTGTTTACAAATAACATTGTTTATGTTATCTTCATAACCTGCAAAACAATTAACTTTAATACTTAACTTAATACTAACTTTTTTCCTAGTTAAGAGAATTGATTTTGATCATATTAACCTTTTTATTCATAAATATTGCTTGCCATTATCTAATATGAATTATAATAGTAGATAACGAGTAAAGAACCTGTAAGCTAATCAGTAAGCTTATCAGCGAGTTCGAGTAACTGTTATAAATCACTACTGCTACTTCAAAAGTAACTGGATGTGGTCTTCGCAAAAAGACCCGATTATTTTAATGGGCATAAAGAAGAGTGCGTTCAAATCTTGGAGAGGCTTTGTGCGTGCATGTTAAGATTGCGTGAATATATAACGTGGAACAGGTACTGATGTTGAGTGTAATCTAGTAGGAAAGCAACAGTTGGCAAATGATCGATATGGAGCACTGCGCATGCTTGGCAATAGGGGTTGAAGGTTGGGGGGGGGGGGGGTGACTCATTCTCTCGCTGGGTTTACGAGAGTATATGCGGTAACCCGCTGACATCATGTCAGGTCGTTCACGTAAGGTGATCAAAAGGTCGTTACATGTTGTCTTTGGGTCTCCTATCGAGCGGACACGATGATAGGTTAGGCACGTTAAACTGATACGGTCAAATTATTACGACTGTAGCTGAAGACGTTTTTATTTTTTGTCCCTGTAGGTCGAGGTGCATTCGTGAACAAATTGCTTTAGAATCATTTTTCTAGAAAATTTAGTAACATTTCTAGTGTTCAGGTTCTTCTTACCACGATTTCCCAAACGGTTTTAAAATATTAAGGAGAATATTTGAAGCTCCCAATTTTTTTTCTGTTAATGCAATTTTCAAAAACTGCAGCGTAGACAGAGTTAGTTATTGACATGTGGAAGGAGGCCGTACATAACATGTTATGCCTTCCTCATACTCCCCGCCTATTACCAGAATCCATTGGAGCACAACCGGGTTTCGCAATCCTTAAGGCTCTTTAGACGGGCTTCAGTGGGCCGATCCCACTATGTAATATTGGACATTGGGGGAAAAATAAAATTTTCAATTTGGGATTTTGATTGTGTTGTTAGTAACAAATAACCCCTTTTCTATTGAGCAGATTGATTTTTATCCATATTATTGCATTAGTTTTTACATAAAGCCTGGTTGTAATTGTTATGTCAAAAAACAACTTCATGGGCGTATATAAGGGGGAGGCTGAGGGGGCTGCAGCCTCCCCCCCCCCCCCAATTTCGATTTAATGGCAAAAATGCGTCATAAACCCATTAAAAATAAAATCACTTTGTTCATAAAAAGGCGATACATTTAGAATTTCTATTCTAAGTTTTCGGAATAACACCAGGGATGTACCTCTGTGAACTTGGCATCCCACTTTCGAAATAAAAAATGACAATATACTCAAAAAATTGCAAATCGTCGGTTGTTATTTGTAGTGAAAAAAATTGTAGTTTATAGTAGTGAAAGAATTTTCGTTTCTAGTTGCCCGGAAAAAAAGTTACAGCCGTTTTTTGAATTTACAAATAACTAACCGTTTTGACACTACAAATAACTACAAACGATTTGCAATTTTTTGAGTCTATTGTCATATTTTTTTTTCGAAAGTGGGGTGCCAGGTTCACAGAGGTCAGGGATGTGCATAATATGTTAACAGGCTAAAATGATTCTGTCCTTTTGGTTTGTACGTAACAACGATTCTTGGAAATGCGGGTTCATTAATTCTTGGTAAGCTAATTGATTTTAGTTGAATAATGTAAAATCCTCTCAGATACATTTTTAGATATGGAATTGTTCTATGTGATTCCTCGCGTACCTACATCCTGTCCAGACTAATCTAATAAAGATATGACGGTGGAAAGGTGAGGATCTAATAAGAACCGGAAGCCTTTCTTTAGTCTATTCCTGGAAGATTGTCTTCAAACCTATCATTTATGGAACTATATTTGTAAGAGTACATTCAAAACTGGTGCTCTTACCTCATCAAGTTATTTTTTTTTTTTTTTTTTTTTTTTTTTATTTATTTATTTTTTTTTTTGCACGCTTTATGTAGTTCGTCTAAACTTCAAATTTTATGGAAATGTCATCAATGAGATTAAATGAGCAAATAAAATAAATGTCAGAAACCATTGACGAGACAGCTGGATTCGGAAAACTGACAATAAATTACGAACCATCAAAAATATTAGTAAAGAGTGGAAGTCCACCTATCGAGACAACAAACGACCAGGAATAGTACTAACCCTAATCAGAATTGGCCACAGTAGACTGACACGGGGATATCTTATGAAAGGAAATAACAAACCAAATTTTATGTTTTAATGCAGATTTTACAGTAAAACGCCTAAGCATAGAATGCAGAAGACGAAATCAGCTAAATACCCCACATGACATAAAATTTAAAACAACTTTGTCACTTCACATGTTTTTGTTTTTTTTTTTAATCCCTTGCTTATTAAATTACGTGGGAGGCCCGGTGGCCGTGGCGTTAAGGTGTGAGCACTTAACACTCCGTGCCAAAGGGTCGTGGGTTCGATTACCACTAAGGGTGGTGGCTTTCCTTTAGAAAAAAGAAAAGGCATCAGCCCTATCCTGGCTAGAAAAAGCTGGTATCCAATAGATAACCCGTCCTAAAATTCGTAGTTAATAATAAATTGACGTTAAAATTAAATAAAAAAATATTAAATTACGTGGAAAGATGTTTATAACCATCCAATACCTATAACCTTCCAATGTTTGTAACCTCCTAGCTACCGTTCGTATAAATAATTTTAAAATATGAATACACTATTGCTTCTCTTTTCGTAGTGTAACAGTTAAAAATTAACTGTTTTAATAATATTTATTTTTTCGGGACTGATATACTTCCAGAAGATTGATTGGCCTTTCAACTCCTACTTTATACCTTCTACATACAACATATATATATATATATATATATATATATATATATATGTGTGTGTGTGTGTGTGTGTGTGAGTGTGTGTGTGTGTGTGTGTGTATACATATTGTGTAAGGTATACATCGCCAAAAAATTAAACAAATAAATACTTCTTTAATAATAATAGTATTTTTTAAAAAGAAATATCATATTCATCTAAAAGAGCGTTCTATCCTGACATCGAGGGAAGATATATATGGTTCCTGGAGTCCTGAAGGAGCTAGAAGAAAGATTGAGGGTCCAAGACCCCAGGACCTTACTAATGGGGTCCTTCAAGTGGGCTCCTCCAATCCTTGTCCTTCAGTTCCTATCCTCTTGTACAAGTCAACTGTTGACCTATCGTTGTTACCTTTTATCTCTTATATGGCTCTCCTTTATCTCTCAAGTAGCTCAACATGAGCATGTATTTATTTTTCCCTGTAGATATTGTTATTTTCAAAAGGAACAAAAATTGTCTCGGTGATTTTTTGGGTTAATTATTATTAAATATTAGATTAATCTGTTCCACTGTAATTGGATTAGCAATTACTGAAGTAATTTTTGACCAGTCTATATCATACGTTTCAAGTTCTGTCTAGGCAGCGACCACGTGCATTTTACCACGTGCATTTGACCATTTTCTAATGTCCTAGAGTCCAGAATGTTAGTAGGTTAATACCTGAGCTATAGGGCAAAATCGTAATCGATATGATTTCATTTTCGGTACTTACGTATTAGCGTCAAAGCAGGTTAAAGAGCCGGGTCTCAGAGAACTGGATCTACACCGTGTCAGAGATCTGGATCAAGGAGTCAAATCAGATTTCGCCAATATGGCGACGGGATTATCAACGATTTAGGTTAACTAGAGTTTTGATATAACCTTTAGCTAGCGAAAACGCGTAGCACTTATATTAATAGCATAATTGCTATGCGTTTCCGCTCGCTACGCTCGCTCAAGATTATATCTAAACTCTAGTCAATCCAACTCGTTGATAATATAGATCAAGGATGGTTTTTCGCTAGATAGTGGACTGATAAACAATTTGGCATCGCTTCGAAAAAGTAGCTTTCATCCAAGCTATTCTGATGTCGCTATCTCGCACAGAAACTGAAATCGCGTAACAAAAAAAAAAACAACAACAATTGCGTGGGTAAATAAAGCACAAATGAATTGCGTTAAAAAGACAAAGGGAACAAGATGGCTACTATAAACACAATAGATGATATCTCTGATAGTATTGACCAATAGAAATGCGTTATCCATGATCCAGATCTCTGAACGAGACCCGCCTCTTTAACCTGCTTTGACGCTAATACGTAAGTACCTCATTTTCTTGCGACTTTTGAAGTAAAAATTTCTACCTGTGGATGTTTCTACCGAGGCCGAAATCATAGGCTGAAGATGGCATAATAAACGGGATTTGGAGAATAATGAGATAAAAAAAAAATGATTAGTTGTAGAAGAGAAAGTTAGACAGAAGTATATACAAACATGAGCCTACAAAACTCGAGCATAAAAGGGAGAGGGATAAAATGGAGGTTAAATAAGTAGATAATAGACAGAACGATAAAATAAATAAAACTACAAGGTAAATACATAAGTAAAGAGGATAAAACAGCTGTGCAAGCAACAGGCGTAGGATCGATGTAGCTCGCAGGGCAATGGCCACTTGGCACGTGCATACAGCAATTCCAACGAGGATATGCTTTTCACTACTTTCTACTAGATAAAATCCAACTATCTCCTTGTAATAATAAAGTTACTATTATTTCTAGCTTACACGAGCTTAGAACTTCTCGCTTAACCTTTCGTTTGTCGCGAGTACTTTTAGAAAGCCGATTGTAGCATGCTAAGCTCATAGATGCAAGATTTATACATTTTCTTCGATACAGAAACATAATTATATAATTATACGCCATTAGTTAGCAACAATGTTTTAATATAATGTGAAAAATATACAAAATACTTATAAATCTATACATACAATAAAATTCTAACGGATGTCTGTAAATGGAACATAAATGGGAACACAGACTATTGGGGGCCTTTATCAGCGCAATAGTACCCAAAACAATGATTTTTAGAAATTTTGTCTGTGCGCGCTAATCTTAAAAGCGGCTTATCCGATATAGTTGCGGTTTCACTAATATATTGTGGTATGCTTCTCTTAACATTGAGTGTTTGTTTCACGTCAATCGGTACATAAATAAAAAAGTTATGCCAATGTAAAGAATCACGACGAACATTTCATGAACTATCATTAACACGAAACGCATCAGAGGTTTTTGCTTCCACCAAACAAACGATTGAAGGTGTTCGTTAACCAGCAAAATAGGTTCATCTGGAGGATGGGGGGGGGGGGGGGGTTACTCCGCACCCAAAGTAGTTATTCGCCCATAATCTACGCAATCATTGTTGTGTTACAACGAAACTCGGTCTTCGTTGTAGAAATATTAATGGATAAACATATTCTATTTTGGGTGAAATAGCGTTTAAGTTGGCTAAAACTCATCCAAGATCTAAATTGTTAGTATTCCATACACCGGAAATGGTCTCAGCCCCCTCCGAAATTATTTTCTATATACGCCCATGCAACTCCTAGCTTTAATCTATCTGTACATGTAATAAAATTCTAAGGGATCGCAGTCTGTACATGGATCAATGCCCAAAACAATGATTTTTAGAAATTGTTGTCTTTTTGGCTTTATGTCTGCTTTCTGTCAGACACTGTACACACCAGGGTTTAACAATCCGTATGGGGTCAGCTTAGTCACGTTTAACAATCCTAGCAGCGAGTATGCTTGATCCCCCATGGCTATACACCTAATAACGTGTATAGAAAAGCATTACTGTAAAGTTTTTTTTTTTTTTAAATACCCATACGACAGCGTTTATAATCCAAAATAAACCCAAAGATATATCCGAAATTGCTGCTCTAAGTCACTATCCACGCGGACAAAGTCTCGGGCAAAGCTAGTTTGTAATATATTTATGACTTAAACATTTTTAAAGTCTGACAATGTACTTATCGGTCTTCCCATACAAAACTGAGAACTTTTTGAAAGACTAGAAAGTAAATCTTATGGTAAAATATAGTATCATGAACCAATCAAATGATCATAGAAAAAAAAGAGGTAGGTAATAACTAATAAGACTAATTAAAAAAAAATACGGGCAGATGAAAAACAACATGAGCATGGTTTCTCACATCTATGAGAAAAACATTAACGTTTCCCACACATCTGGATCTTCTGGATCACCATAGTACCTTCAATCCTAAAAGGGAATACAGAAGTTTTCTCTTCCGAAAAAAAAAAAAAAAAAAAAATCAATTGAAATACCTAGAAGAAAAAAATGACACTTCTTGTCTCATACATCAGACATATGAAAATTAACTTTTGGCTAAATTACTAATAGAATTATTTAGATAAAATAACAATCATACACTGGAAACCCCACTAAATCATAATTTAAACATGTACCAACCACAAAACATTAGTCAGATGAATTAAAAACAATTTCTTACACGAATCGTCGCATGCACCCCTCTGATGAAAATGAAGCCTCAGGGCTGTTGACGTCATGGGAAGGTAGCGGTGTGCACACTAAGCCAAGTGGGAACAGAAGTTGGGAAGGGAAAGAAAAGCCAGGCCCCCTTAGTAAACTCCCCAGGAGAGAAATAACAAATTTTTATTGTTATACCTTAAATCTGTATGAAAGATTTAATAATTCAATATTTGTAAGAACATGTGTGTTTTTATACATGTTTGCAGGGACCAGGGATGTTTATGTAGGGAATGATTTTGAGGGGAAGAGCTTAGAGCACCAGGGATTTTGGGAGCAAAGAATACTAACAACCTAGAAATTGGAATACTTAACCAACTAAAACGCTATTACACAGACAATAAATATGTGTCCATAACTAAGTGATCTTATTTGATGTATTTTTGAGATTTTATGACATATTTTAACTGTGGAAATCAAAATTTCGGGGGGAGGGCTGCAGCCCCATCAGTCCCCCTTATATACGCCAATGGCTAGGGCATGTACTAAACTCTAATCAATTCAAATGAACCTCTAAGCAGAACATGTCCCCAGAAACATGTAATCAAAAACCGAGCTTGTCAGGATGTGTACTCTCTGGTTGGGACTACACGCATGACTGTTGCCAATTCTTGGCAAATATACTATCAACTGTCTAGCAAAAAATTGGGAATCGTTGACTTTAAAACATCTTTGTTCAATAGCCTGGGTTCATTAATTATCAGAGAACATCTTCCTTAGCCATTAACTGAGAGCAAATGAAAAATATAGCACAAACAGACAAAATACAACACACACTGACAAAAACCTCCTGGTTCCAGAAGAAAGGTAAGGTACATCAAGGCTGTTACCATGAGTTATGGACAACTAACCTATGTATCGTAGAGATACTCACAAACAGGCTAAGTATGCCAGCAGTTTCTGGAGCAGATGCCCTGACAATCTGGGGTATTACTCAAATTGTTTTAATAGTATGCATGATTAACCACTAGTAAGTTAGTTTGGCTAATGATCTGGAAAATAATTTTGAAAACAATTATTCATAATTCGTGTACCTTCAATCTGAGTCTAAATTAATTTTTGACACTAGGGTTTTCTATACACTTTAAATTTTTACTACTGTTTGAGCAGAAATGTTACTGTTAATGTCAACTTAATTTTTAGGAAATGCTTTGTTAGTGATGAAGATAATTCATATATATATATATATATATATATATATATATATATATATATATATATATATATATATATATGAATTATCTTCATCATTATGATTGATCATTAGCAAAACTAACTTACTCGTGGTTAATCATGCATACTATTAAAACAATTTGAGTAATACCCCAGATTGTCAGGGCATCTGCTCCAGAAACTGCTGGCATACTTAGCCTGTTTGTGAGTATCTCTACGAGACATAGGTTGTCCATAATATATATATATATATATATATATATATATATATATATATATATATATAAAATATTTAACACAGTGCTGTCGTATCTGCTAATCGCCTAAGTTGTGGAGCAGTCATTAAATAAATAAATATATTTTTAAATGTAATTTTTAAAAAATAAAATATACATTTTTGCTTGAGTCCATCTTTTTTCTGAGACATTAGATCCGACTCCTGCTTTGGTGAAAATTTCATTAATTATTCAAAAAATGATCCTGAATAAATGACAAATTTTGGATCATTCTCCAGAGCAGAGTGGACCTTATTGTAATGACATAACTTTTTCAAAATACATGTCCCTGAGGAAATGTACCGCACAGGTTGGGAGCCGGCATACATGTTAATGTTGCATTTAATTTATGCATCAAATTTGCTTGAAGAAAACATATTTAGAAATAAACAAGGTATTTATATCAGAAATAGCTTCCTATAATTTTTCATAGTTACATTGGCAACATTTCAAATGTCTGGTGATCATCAATCAATTATTTGGAACCTGTTCAAATTACAAATTTATGTTATTAAATCTGAATCCTATCATTAATTAAGCCCCAGAGAACACTAACTCAAATAGATCTCTAAGCATGCTAGCCCTGGAGGGTGTACACAACAATTTTGGGAATTAACCCATTCAAGACTGATAGCCACTTTTGTGACGATGGGCAGTCATACTCACGACGATGGCCAGATAGCCACTTTCATTCAAGGACATTCCTTCACTTTGGGATTGAAAGCCACCAAAAGATTTTTGTGATATCTAATTAAGTTTTTTAATCTCTTATCACTTTAGTATCTGCTAGAGTTCATAATAATCCAATTTGAGCCGATTAAATAGAGGTTTCCCTTTGCTGTGCGGTCCTTTTTTGTAGTACTACTGTAGTAAGTAAAGTAGTATTTACTGATCCTTTTAAACGGCCTTATTTGTGTTTTCCAGTTGATGTGTATATAGAGATCAAGTTTGGATGATACTATACCAACGCCAAAATATCTTACAGACAAAATAATTTCAACAATTTTAAAAAAAAAGAAAGTAAAAACAATACTTCAAAATTTAAAAAAAAACATCTTTAAGCCAACAGTTATCTGGTCCTTAGCCAAGAATAAAGAAATGGTAACAGAGGACTTTATAAAGAAAGAAATAACAAAAGCGAATAAGGAGAAATGTGAAGAGACGACCGGCGGAGGCTCAGCTACTTTAATGCTGACCCTTGGAACCAGGAGGGTGAAACGGGCTCTGCTACACGGACATCTATGGTCTTGCAGGTTGACGTCTCGTAAGGGTTAATCATGGAAGTGACTCCAGTAGTAAAAGAGGAAGAAACTGCATCAATTAAAAATAATGAATATTGGCATGTTTAAATTAATTCATTAACATTAAATACAACTTTACTGTATATTTACTTTCAGTAACTGGTATGTAGCATCAATGAAAAAAAAATGTTTAATTCTTTTATGAGTGCAACCTCTAGACCTGATTCCTTCAGAAAGTGCTAAAAATAATATGGAACTAAAAATAGAAAAAGTATCTAACGTAATGCATTTGCCTTGCATTCTTTGTATGTGAAAATGAACATAGAATATTGAAAATCTATAATTTTTCCGAATATTTTATTTCTACTGAAAGTGAAACAATGAAATATCTTGGAAACGGGTAACTTTTTCATAAGGCGATATGTGCTTAAAATTGTTTGTTTTGACCTAAACTATCACTTCGCGAAGGATGTGGGTCTACTTACCAGTAACCCTGTATATTAGCTGAGAAAATTGGGGGTTTCTACAAAAAACAGGTTTTTCTAAATAACCATTAGAATGGTATATGTCTGGAACATTTAACTAAATTTTTTGTCTAGTTTCATCCCTCTCGGATATAGTCATCTACTTGCGATACACCCTGTATACAATACTCAGACAAAAACCTTGTTTTATTTATATAAATTATAGACATGTTTCTTGCACTAATCAATGTAACTATTATCTGGACCAGAACTACTTCACTTTTCTTATCAGATATGCCAAAAAAATGTGCCTTTGGCAAGTAGCATAATTTATCTCAGCTTGGAGCTACCCTCACATTACCATATAAAAAAACGACAAACTCTTGGTACCCATAAATGAACCAACAATCAATAATGTAGTAGCATTCAGTTCCCATCCTGAAATAAGTCAAAATAACATTTTTCTAAACAAGTGATGACAACCTTTTTTTTTTTTTAAATGACGATAAAAAAAAATGTATTAATTGCCTGATGAGTTTTGTGATTTGATTAGAGTGATCAGATGGAATAATTGATTTTTCATAATTCTTTTCTTTATCACAGTCTGAGACTTCAATATATAAAACAATTTATTTTCAGTCAAATTTGGTTGTGAGGTGCAATAAGATGAATCATAAATAGATGTAGGGTCTTGGTCGTCAGGATCCAATCCATTAGATCCATTGTCTCTATTTCCTTTGATGTCTTCTGAGGCTTTCATTATGTTTTTCAGCCTTTTTTCCTCCCTGAGAAGGAAAAACTTTATATCCTTCAAAGATGTTTCTTATATGTTTTTGTAATAACAAATCCAATCTACTATATATTTGTCAAATATGTACCACTCACTCACTCACTGACTTACCATCGCCCAGCCAAAACCACTTGACAGAAAAATTTGAAATTTGCCAAGGACACTCCCTCTGGGATGTAAACACTCGCTAAGAAAGGTTTTTTTCATATTCAAATTTTTAAGTATTTTTAGACGGGTTTGAATTTTTAGTTTTAAAGAGAGCATGCTCGCCTAGGCAGAATACGTTGCTAGGACGATAACAGAACAGCTGTTACGGTACTGTATCTATTTAATAGTATTATTTTTAATTGCGGTTAATTTACACTATGATGGCAGTCCTTAACTACTAGAAAAAACTGTCCCTTGCAGAGTTTACACTATGAGGGACAAAATCACCATTTTAACCATTCATTTCAACTTGTCCCCCATAGAGTTTACGCTATACCTGGTGATGGTCCATCCGAGGTAATAACATCCCGAACCCTTGCACAGCCTCCTCACCCATCAGTATCCCCAGTCAGAGCACTTCTTGGTAATGCTCGCAAATATAATGGGTGTTTCAAAATGACATCTTGTTGTTGACAACGAATTTTAACCTGTATTGGTTACACTGCTGTTACTCTTAACCTAAAGATAACGGGTTATCTCTAGGTTATCTGTTTCTTGACACTGGTCTGGAGCGCCCTAGTGTCAAGAAACATTATACTTTGATTACTTATCAATTGACATATAACATATAGTATGAGGGGAACCATGCTATAATAAACTGCAAAAAATTATATAGTAGCGTTAATTTTGATGATACATTATTTAACGCAATAAAAAGACTACTTATCTGCCATGATGAAGCACTGGCATTCAGCTAGTACCCTATAAGTGCCCTTTTTTAAAAATTATATAAGTTTTTAATGGCATGCCTTACTGTTTAATAGCCAACATTTTATAACCATTTCTACTGTTAAAAAGTAATTTCCTAGTCCAAAATGTTGTTGCAAAATCATTTGCTGAGAGTACATTCTTCCTTATTCTGATGTTTTCACCTTCTCACTGGAGGGTCATTCCAGGTCAAATCAACACAAAAAAAAATACATTTTCAACCTCACTATCTCAGAAATTGATTAAATTTGGCGAGGATATAGCCTTTGTATAGAGTTAGAAAAGTGCATTTTTAAAAAAAGAAAATATCAACTGGTTTGGAAATTACAGCTACGTAAAGTTTCAAAAATCGTCAAAACATACCGGTACCTGCAATTTTTGAATTGTGACTGTGGCTCTTACGTTAAGATAGAGAGCTGGGAGGGGTGTTATTTTAAAGCTCATTGTATGATGTTTCTTATGATATGCAATACCATATAGGTTAAGAGGGAAAAAAATTTCACAAATTCAAAAACAAAATTTTATTTTTATATATCTCAAAATGCGTATTTTTGAAAATTTTCAAAATATTATATGTTTTTCTACGTGTATTTGAGAATTGATTCCTAAATTTTTATGATGGGATTCTAATGGGTTCACCATTTATTTACATTTTTTTATTAGCGATATTAATAAAACACAAATATTTTGGATGATTTGTAAAGAACCCCCTAAAAATCCCCAATACTTTTACCCCAAGAACATTGAGAAAAGATAACAAATATTTTATATTAAGCTGATACCATTATTAAATTGTTTTGCACAATCTACAAAGTTTTATGAATATTTAAATACAAGTTTAATTTTATAGAATATAAAAATTAAATCTTAGTATAATGCAACTTTTCTGCTACATCAGTTATAGTAATATAACTCTTTCTATATATATATATATATATATATATATATATATAGAAAGAGAGAGAGAGAGAGAGAGAGAGAGAGAGAGAGAGAGAGAGAGAGAGAGAGAATGAGAGAGAGAGAGAGAATGAGAGAGAAAGAGAAAGAGAAATAGAGATATTCCATGTTTTCTAATGAGAATTAAAATTAAAATGCTACCAAAAATCTCAAACAAAGACAATATATATATATATATATATACATATATATCAGTTGTCCAAGATGGAGGACAGTGGTCATAGAAAAAGTGCTCCACCTTTCGTTACCAGTAGGTGAATTTTCAGTGCTTAAAAAAAAAAAAACTTAAAAAGTGAGGTTTATAAAGCCATAGGACTCCTTCAAGATTTACAGAAGAGTATTAAAAAAAAACACGAAGACGCTGGAGTATCTACACAAATAATGACTACAAGTGAGGTTAGCATTAAGAAGTATTATGCTAGTTCATTAAAAACTAAAATTAAACCAAAAAATAATTCTTTTAAGCTTATTGTTAAAAATAATAATGAAAATGATAGTACTGAAGAGACAAAAAAACAATTCAAAGCAATAATAAAACCAAATGAATTAAAAATTGGAATTAAAAATTTAAAATCGACATACAGAGGATATTTAATTTTAGAGACTCAAACTAATAATGATATAGAAAAAATTTACCAAACATTGCTAAATTCCAATACAAATTTAAAAACTGATTTTATTAAAAAATTGAGACCAAGGATTATAATAAAAAATATTCCTTCGGAAATTTGTGAACATAATCTATCAGAGACTATCCTATCGCAAAATGAGGAATTAGGTTTAACAAATGAAGATTTAGGACACTATTTCATAATAAAATCTAGATATAAAGAAAATCAGAGACACGCAGTACTGCAGGTTTCACCACTAGCTAGGAATGTCAGCGTGAAACGTGCAGAGAAGCTCAAGTTATTCTACACGATTAGTACCACCGATGACTTCCTTTCTGTTCGATGCAGCAGGAATTGCCAACGGCTGAACCATTCAGGACGGACTATGCCGAGGAACCCTCACCTGCCCTCACTGCACAAATAATAATATGTATATATATATATATATATATATATATATATATATATATATATATATATATATATATATATATATTTAGGCGGGAAAAATGTAATGAGCCACGATAATCCAAAGCGTTGTACATATAAACAATTTAGAATTATATTTATCTTATTTATTGTAGACTCTATCTCAGAGTGGCTCAAATTAATCGAAAAGTTAATATAATTTGTATTTTATGGGCAGAGTAATAATTATATCATGATAATAAAAACTCACTATAATGGGAGAATATACATGCATTCAAATAACAACAAATCTTACCTTTTTTATGCTGTGTGGTATAGTCGTCTCTTGCTTCTTATTCAGCGGACCGGTTTCCGGTCCTCAACAATATACACTCTCGCTATTTCTCAATGCAACGACTTACATATTATCTATTTCAAGCAATGTATAACTTTTCCGGATCTAATACTGTTAATATAACATTCACTTTTTAACAACTCGGCACTTATACAATATTCATATCACCGAGCTGGACATACACACACGCCAAAATCCCACCGCTAGGCCGCACAGTGGTCCAATAATCATAGTGCAAAAAATCAACCTTTTCTTTGTAGCAAATTCTTGTTATGCTTTTTTTTTCTAGAGTATCCCTGAGAGTTATTTATGAAGTTTGTTTTTATTTTTTGACTATTCGTTAAGCTACACTAAAGTACCAAAGATGGGTGTTACGGAGAATCTTCGTTTTGGGGTTTTTCATAGGAGGCGGGAGGAAGTTTATTGTGTCACTCACTAATTTTTTGTATAAATTCTTATTACTTACTATAAATCTATAGGATACAATGTATTTATTAGAGCTTTCATATCGTAAAATTGGATAGAATAAAACACTACCAAAACATGACCTTATTTTTACTAGTAAACTGGTTTTCAAGAAGGAATGAATAAAAACGCGCACACGATGAGACTTATCTAAGGTAGGTGGCTATGCAGGTGAGTGTAAAAAAATATCAGGTTCATCTGCATCTGTTTGTGTCTGTGGGAGATCAAGGGTGATTAGTGTGAAAAACCTTGGTATCGAGTACCTGAGACGTACATCTTTGTCCCTACCCCTCCCTCGTGCCTTATCTTCCTGGGCTTCTGGAAGGGTAAATCAGTCAGTATTGCATAAAGATTGCCTTTGTAAGTGTCAAGCAGAATTTTTGTGTGAATTTAGTGTTTGTGATTGAATTAACGATAAACCCAGAGATTTTTGGAAAGTAAAATTTTGATATTTTTACCTAAAATTATAATATATTTTAAAAAATCATTTAAGATTTTATTATTTTACAACTTTATAAACTTGTGGCTTTAACTGAAATATGTTTCTCTTTAGTTTAAGATTATAACATGCCTATAAGAAGAGAAATGGCAGAATTAATTCATGAGTCAAAATCATTTCAGGCCTTTCACCGAAGGATTGTATTAGAATATGTCATTTTACAGAATGAACTATCATCATAAGTTATCATATTTCTAAAAAAATTATTTAGGGAAATGGAAAATGATTCATAGATCTCGGGCGAGGCTGCAGCAATATTACTCATCCTGGTTAAGTGATGAAATTATTCGTGATGTGGCAAATAAAAAGATACTTCCTTCAATTAGTTCAGGAATACATGGGAGGCCTAGAAAATCATTCGAAGAAGCCAAAGAACGAACCAAGAAGGCAATTGTAAAAAGTGAAGGTGATAAAATAACAACTCCTTTGCCAGCCAGGCTGCTCTCCACTCGATTGCGAAGAAAAGGAAATACAGCGAGTTCAGTTGTGTAAAACTTTTCAGAAGTGCATCTCCTGGATCGTCTAAGACAAAGAATAAACCTAAGAAAAAGGGAAAAGATATTGAAAAATTAGCGATAGCCGTAATATAATAATAATACAAACGATGATTGGTAGTTAATAAGTAAACAAATATTACTATTATTATTTATTCATTTATTTCTTTGAAGAGCTCCACATCAAGGGTAATCTGCTCAAAAGAATAACAAAGAAAAGGAAAGATGAAAAAAAAATTGAGACTAAATATTAATAAGAAATAATAGTTTACGAATCAATTGTTCATATTCTGAAAATAAAATTAAATCCGATTAAAATTTCGGGGGGGGGAGACCATTTCCGGGGTATGGAGTACTATCAATTTAGAACTTGGAATAGTTTTAGCCCACTAAAACGCTACTACACCCAAAATAAAATATTTTTTATGAACTAAATGACCTCATTTAATTTATTTTTAAGGGATTTATAACACTTTTTACCGATCAAATCAAAATTTCGGGGGCGGAGGAGCTGCATTCCCCCCTTATATACACCCATGTAAGATCAAATTATTAAACATATTTATTATTACCTAAAACAATGTTTAATTAATATTTAAAATAGCTTTTAATATTTCAAACGCGATATTAGCTGAAAAAGTAGTGTATTTTGAGCAAGCCCCTCCTTTAAGACGGAATTTTATAAAACCAATGCAGAAGTACTTTTCAACCCTTTAATTAACATTATACCAAGTTTGAACCAGATCCATCAACTGAAAGTAATTTTTGCACCATGGTTATTGAAAAGAGACCACTAAAGGCCGTCCTGTTCAGAAGTAAAAAAAAAAAAATCCAAACCTCTGCGAGGCCTCGCCCAAGAAGACATCTTGCAAAATAGACCGATATCGCGCTAAACCTGTGCAATGTTGCCAACACAATCTAGACGAAATTCTATGCAATATATATTAAAAAAAAAATTGTTTTATTTACATTATAAATTCCTACAAAACACTGAGTCATTATTTTTGTACCAATCGTTTAATTTAGATTGATTTGTTTAGGAAATATTATTTATTTATGAAACAACATTATATTTCGTTCCACGCGTATTTGTTTTGTCCCCCGCCCCCTGCTCTATCTTTTTTTAGGTAAAATTTTTCTGTAGCATTGGCGTCTTTCTACGGCCGAAATTTGTTTATTTATTTACACCATAATAAAACACAATGTTTTTATGTTAAAAAATAGAAACACCGTAACTATTACGTTAAAAAAAAGTATATTAAAGATACATAAAATAACTCTTAAAAATGTGAAATTTTCAATATTTGGGCAAACTTTGAGCCCTATGCAGGACTTAAAGATATCAACTGATCTAAACCAAATTAAAACACAATGTTTTTAGGCTCTATTCGAAGACGTTAAAACCATTATAATACGAAATCGTCAAATTCAAAAATTAAAAAAATATTCGCAAAAAGGAAGATATTTCATATTTTGTCAAATTTCAAAGCCTATGCGCGACGGAAGATGTCAACCGATTTTGATCATTTTTATTTCTCTTTATAATTCGCAACGTTTCCGCACTATTACAACTTCGAAATAAAAAAAAATAGTTTTTTCGGCCCATCCTAGTGAGTATGCCTCTGATTTTGAGAGGTCCCCATTTTATGACCTCTCGACTATAAGCAGAGTATTTCCACGCATTACTCGATAATAAACTGTCATTATTCTTGGAGGAAGTCCTTAAGGCCATGGGCATATATAGGAAATAATTTCGGGAGGGGCGGGGAAAATTTCGGGGGGGGGGGGCTGGGACCATTTCTGGGGAATGGAATATGAAAAATTTAGAACTTGGAATAGTTTTAGGCGACTAAAGCGCTATTACGCCTAAAATAAACTATGTGATTTTTTATTAACTAAGTGATCTTCTTTAATTTATTTCTAGGTTTTTATGACGCATTTTTACCACCAAATGCAAATTTCGGGGGGGGGGGGCTGCAGCTCCCTCAGCCCCCCCCCTTATATACGCTCATGCTTTAGGCGCAGAGATTGGGAAGCTGGTTCCAAGTATACGGTTGTTCAGCCCACTACAGAAGGGCTGTCACAAGGGAGTACCTCATCAGATGGGCCTCAGGACAGATTACAGCAGAGCAATGCACAAATGCCATCCAGACTATCAATGTGCAATGTGATTCCTGGATTTCTGCAAGGTGCCAACCTTTGAACAGTTTTTAAATTGATTATTAGGAATTATTAAAAGATTAAATTGTTATTTTATAATTATGTACACGTCCAATGCTAAATTTGAAATGTTTTAAGAATTGAAAATTTATTTATATCAAGAATTAAAAGTTTTTTTTTTTTTTTTTTTTTTTTTTTTTTTTTTTTTTTTTTTTTGTCTTTTAGCACTCTCTTCTGAAGGCAAGCAGATATTTTAAATTATGTCGAACTTGCATCTTTACATGATGTCAATTAATTTTTTCAAACGAGAAGTTTTTTTATTTATTTTTTTTGGGGGGGGAGGGGGGGGGGAAGATAAAAACATATACTTTTAATTATGTTTATATAGGCATTATGAAAGAATGGCTTTTCACAAATTTGTTTTAATTTTTTGCGCATTTCTCAGAAACGAAGCAAAAACGAGATTCCTGAGTTTGGCTGTTTTTTTTTTTAGACACCCTGTAGAATCCTCAGGCCAGATCAGTTTCTCCTCTCCTCAAAGCCTTGATATTCATGCCAAAATATAGTAACTAAAAACCAATTTTTACTTTGGAATGTAATTTATTAACTATCACCCCACACTGGAAGAAATGGAAAAGCATTTCTTGTTTCGTATTTTTCAGATAAAATATATCATAATTTAATGTTGTGACCCGCAAATTTATATCTACTTTATTTATTTATTATTATACACAGTGGTTTCCTTTTACAGAAAATTTTTAAAATTTGCTCATTAAATCTCCATGTAATGAACGGGACACACCAGGCTGGGATTTATATTACAGACATTCATGATTTGGTCATAAAAGTTAAATAAAGTTACAATTAAAAAAAAATGGATTATTTGTGCATAAATATAAACTTTTTTCCAACTGATTAAAAAATATACTATTAAAATATTTTACCTTTTTTTTCCAACTCTTTTTCCCTGTTTTTGATAATATGAATATTTCTGCTATTTTGGTCTTTGTCTGATTTAGTTTTCTTTGTATAATTTCTTCATTTATGAAATTAAACATGTGTTTATATTGTATTGAATGAGTCGTTAGAGAAGTTTTATTATCCTGATGATCTAAATTTTTCTCGCCCTGCTTTATCGTCATTGCAAGAGTTTTTTTGGCCCCTGAAAGGGCACTTACCTTCGTCCACATTTTCAGTCTATTGTGCATATTCTCTGCTTAAGTAATAGTGATGACTATGACTACATTTTGGAATATATGAATTATATTTTATTTTGCGTACACTATTGTTGAGTGTATGGACGTTATAAATTAAAATCAGCTTAGTGGTTGGCACCATTTTTCTTATATACAGAAATGACATCTCCCTGGCAGAGGAATGGGTACTTTCCTGTTTAGGCTGTAAATAGCTTTAAATAATGTTGCTAACTATGGCTTTTAAACAGCAGGGCTGGAATGACTAAATACAATTTTTGAATTTGTATATTTTTACCAAATGCCTGCTCAATATAATAAGTAGATGTCCTCTTTTCAAGAAATAAAGAATATAAAAGTATTATTTTATGAAAATTATTATGGAAAATTTTAAATGACACAATGATTGCATTCAAATATTTTGAAATCGTAATAAAATAAAATAAATTGCCAACTAGAAATTCTTAAATATTGAAATTATTTAAAACTAATCAGTCATTTATCACATTTTTTAAATGGTTACAGTTTCACAATTAAAAATATACAATTGTCAACTAAAGGAATTTAAAAATTTCTAAGTTTATAGAGAAAACCTAAATTTTAAATATTAAGAATTACGATGCTACGCAGTAAAAATTAAGTTGTCTAGAATTAAAATTTAAAAAACTTAACAAATCAAAAGAGTATATTATATTTTGGACAATCCTGAAGAGTTTGGTTGGATCTATATAATTTTATCAATAATTGAAAATTAGCAAATTGAGCTCCAGACCTTTTTTTTATTTGCATGTAAAGCACGTCCTAAAGCAGAAATATTTGAATTTTACCTGCACAAATACGCTTCTCAATAACCCATTCTGCAATACATATATGCAAGAGCGTACTAGACCAAAACCTCTCATTGTCAGGTATGAAGAGTACATCAAAAACATACCTGGAGCCGATACATCTTTACATACAAGGAAATTACTTGAGATCCCTCCTTGGCAATACAAAATTTGACAATTGACAATAGTTTGACGTTCTAAAAAAAAAACGACGAAACATCAAGGCTCATTTAAAAATTAATTTTCTGGGAAATTCTTAACAGTAACCCTAGCAGCCTCTTCTCTTTCAGTGATGGCTCTCGGACTGAGTATGGAACTGGTGCTGAAGCAATTGTTGGAGGAAAGGTTTTTCAACAGAAACTATTAACAGTATCTATTCTAATGAGCTTCAGGCAATGCTGAATTGGCAACCATTATTTTGTTTACAGACTCTTTGTGCTCATTACAAACATTACAGAAGTCGTACAATACATACCCTTTGGCTACAAACATGTTAAATGAAATTATATTACTCCAAAATGTTAACAAATATGTAACATTAGTAGGGCTACAAGAACATGTGGATATTACTCAAAGCACAGACGTTGACAGAAAAGCTAAGTTAGCCACTGCACTACAGAATATAGAAATCCATGAGACTACGTACAAAGACTTAACGGAATATTGCAAAAAAGAGATACAAATTCAGTGGCAGATAGAATGGAACAACATTAAAGACAATAAACTGTGACGTATGAAACAGTCAATACTAGAATTGCCATCCAGTAATAGAAGTAACCAGAAGAAGAAGTGGTTTTAACCATACTCCGTATTGGCCATTCCCTACTTACTCACAGACACCTAATGACCGAAATTGACGTACCAATATGTAGACAGTGCAACAAACCACTGACCATAAGACATATACTTACAGAATGTAGAGGACGAGAACATTTACACGTACCCACCGACCTTACAAGTCATTACTTGGCCACAATATTTAAACACTTACATAATACAGGTAAATATTACAAAATTTTACTAAAATACACTCGTATTGTCTTTTAAATTATTATTTATTTTTGTTTTATTTTCTTTCTTTAATTATTTTTTTAGAGTTTTCTTTTTACATAAATTGATTTGATTTTTATACTTTTTCCAAAATTATATATATGATTATTATAATTTATGCATTATTTAGTAATTATTTCTAAAACCTTAAATGTTCAAAATCTGATGTTTCCATACCCATCTTCAAATTTGCGAATGACCATTGCTACAGTCAAGCAATATAAATAAATAATAATATTTGAATTTAATGATACTGCCCCAACCCTGTAGGAGCACAAGCAGTTATTATGTTTGCTTGTAGATGTTTATATTTTTGGAGATTGTGAAAAGTTTCTTTAAGATTGGTTCTTCATATTCTAAAGCTTATTCTAGTCTTTTTGGTTAACTTAACACAATTTATGAAACTGAAAAATAGCAATCCCCAACTGTGCCTCACTGAATCAATTATAACTTTGCTACAGGTAGATCATAAAAAAATATTATACACATATTTTTTTAAGCCTCCCCTAACTCAATTTCAAGAGTGAAAACAACTCCACCTTACGTTATATCATAGGGGTAGAAATATATGACTTCCGTGGTTATTTCGAGGACAATTTCATTTTTTTAATCCCATCAAACGCGAGAACCGATATCTTTATGTTCTTCGAGTAGAGTTGTTATTCTTTATTAGAAATTTGGCTTTCTGCCAACCCTATTCATCTCAAAGAGGCTTTAAGTTCGGGCGACAGGGGAGGTGTTTTGAGTTGCTGTGAAGCATTGAAGAGCAACCAATTCTGAACTCTTCATGCTGCATGTTTGAAATCGTTATCCTGTTGGATAATGAACGCTCATTGTAGATTAAACTTTGCTAAGAATTTGCTTTTAAAATGTCTATATAAACGGGCTGATCTATTACTCTGTCTATAAATTATAAGTTCCCAGCTCCTAAAGCAGAATGCACTCCTGGCCTAGACACCTCCCCATACTTCTGTCTCAATTAGGTTCCTTCTTAAGAGGTCTTTTTTTTTCTTTCTTTTTTTTTTTTTTTTTTTTTCTTCTAGTTCTTCCCCTTCCAGCCGACCAACAAATGTTAAATTTACTTTCATCTGTAAATAGAACAAGTTGCCAGAACAATAATGGTTTATACAGGGTGTCCCACATGTCATAATTTTAAGGGTTTATTCTGCACCTCATTTGCAGTTCAGGGACGCAGAAATGAGTGTCCTATCTCAACATGTAGCAGAGCTATTCATACTTTTGTCTATTTTCAAAACTATTGGGTTTTCTTATGAAAAACTGTGTTTTCCGGATTTCTGGTCTACGTATCGTAAATGACGACCACATTTTCAGAATCTACATTAAATTTTCAATAAGAAACACCAGTTATTGAAATGTTGTCATATAAATTAGGAGCTACACTAAGAGCCATATAGATGTGAACTATTATTATTAGTGTTTTCTTAATTCATTCAATATTTTCTTAATCAGCTATTTGTAGACTTAGAGGTTTGCCTCCGCCTCAAAAGTTGCTTTATTTAATAAGCTTTAAAATGGTACCCTGTTGTTTTAAAAACAAAAATTATTTAAGTCTACTTTTTTCTAATTTCTAAGTCAAAACCAATACATTTGCTTTAGTGTGAAGAAGCCAATCTGAACACATTATTTAATTTCGGGGTCTCCCGTAGTCTAGTGGCTAGCACGATGGATTCATAAGCGGGAGATGGTGGGTTCGATTCCCACCTCCGGCAGGAATTTTCTCATCTCAGGGCTCGCTGGGAAAATTCCTCGCTGCACCCTGGATGTCGGCGCTAATGACCTAGATGTAGATGCGCCGTAAAAAAAAAAAAAAAAATTATTTAATTTCACGCGAATATAGTGATGTCCCATCCTTCCAACATTAGGTACACACACTTTTTGCTCAGATTAAGGATTAGGGGACACTTTGGGAAGAGTGAAAGATGACAGAAAACATTTTGGAAATAATCACAATTATTGTTAACATAATAAATCAATATGTCATATTTTTATGCTTTCAGTGTCTTATTTTATGAAATTTCTATTTTTAAGAGTAGTATAATAGTCTTTTCATTTAAATCTATTTTTTTCGCTTTATATTTGCAGGAGAGTTTTTTTAATACAATTTATAATGAATAAGCCAGTTACTTATAAGCAATAACTTATAAGCAGATATTGTAGTGTCTAATTTTATTAAATAGAATAGAATTAAAAATAGAAATTTAATAAAACAAGACCCTCAAAGTATGAAAACATAATATCTGTATTTATTATGTTAAAATAATACCTTACAATAATTGTGATTATTTCCAAAATGTTCTTCATTTCAATAACTGGTGTTTCTTATTTGAAATTTAATGTAGATTCTAAAAATGTGGTCGTCATTTACGATACATAGACCAGAAATCGGGAAAACACAGTTTTTCATAAGAAAACCCAATAGTTTTGAAAATAGACAAAAGTTTGAATAGAGTATGTTGAGATAGGACTCTCATTTCTGCGTCCCTGAACTATAAATGAGGTGCAGAATAAACCCTTAAAGTTATGACACCTCAATGTGGGACACCCTATACAAGTGCTGTTTAGCAAATTAAAGTATGTCGATTATAGCCAGCATTTTTTGGAATCCTCCTTACAGTCTGAGGGAATACCTCGATATTATAATCATCCTGTACCATACCTGCTAAATTTGAAGCACTGGTGTTTGTTTCTTTGCCTACACTTATTACAATCGTCCACGGTCTATAGATACCGACAGCCCCTCTTGGTCTCTATTTTCAGCAGAACCCAGTTCTTTATGCCTTTAAAGGACAAACCTCACTGTAGAAAAACCTTTATTAATGGTTTGACCTATTTTTCTGTACAACTGACCAAGTCTCATTGTTGGCTATTCCAATTTAAAAAAAAAAAAGTCAATTACTGGTTTGGCACAGAATTAGCTCTGAGTTGTTACGATTAGCTAGGGAATGTTAGGGGTAGAATGCAGTCTGTAAAATCCCCTAAAATTTGATAATTTTAGGGCAGAATTATGGCTTTTCAATAGTCTGACTTTGTATGTATTTGTCTAAATAAATTTTAAAAAAAGTCAGTCACACAGGAGCTGCATAACTAAGCACTTTCCTCAGAATTGGGCGGTGTCGAGCGCATTTCTGAATAATTTGCTTAAAATAACCTATATAGATAAATAAAATATAAACATAAATAGTTCTACTCTTTTAAAAAATTTAAAGGGCAGCTGTTTCAATTATTAATTTGGTAATTAATAATACCAAACAGGTGAAGAATAACCCTTCAAAAATTTTTCAAACTTTACATTTATTTCTCCATCACAACGTTTCGGACACACAGGTCCATCCTCAGGCAATCATGTCCTGTTCATTACTATAGTTACACTAAAACAGTCATGCAATAAATAAACATGATTCCTGTAAGGAACCAAGTCAAATTACACCTTCATCAATTAGTAATCGTAATAATTTGTAATTAATTTCCTTCCAGAGTTTTGTTTAAGCTGGTACTACACTACGTACTAAATACACAAAGCTTCACATTTTGATCTATTGATCTTGATAAGTTTCGCGAACCTACCTTTGGCGGAAGAATTCAATTCAAACATAGTACAAAGTAACACCCCCCCCCCCCCTTCCAATAGACCGAGTTAGTTCATTTTTACAACACTTCTTTCTTATTAGATAGCCAGGAGGTATAAAGAGTTTTGTAACAATACAACAGAAATTTCAACCGGTATAAGGAAATTAGTAATTTCGGTCCGGAGTAAACCCCCCCCCCTTATAGTCAGCCAATTTAGTTTATTTTTATAACAAATTTGTCTCTTCAGTTATCCACAACGAATACTGAGTTTCGTTGAAATATAACAAAAATTATGGCTGGTATTGGTAAATAACTACTTTGCTCTGGAGTAACCCCCCCCCCTCCAGATGGACCAATTTTACTGGTTAATGAACTCGTTCAATCGTTTGATGGGGGAATACTACATTCCATGTTTCGTGGTGAAAAAACAAAAACTCTGCCCTGTATCGTGTTAACGGACAATGTTAAAAATTATATTTAATTTTTGTTTATTAAAATACATTAAATTGTGTAACAGAAAGTGTGAATTTTATTTCCAATATCTTATGGAATGCGTCATTTTTTCACAATGGAAAAACTTGCACGTGCAGAGACTTTTGTTACTAAGTGAGTAGATACATACATATATATATATATATATATATATATATATATATATATATATATATATATATATATGTATATATATATATATTATTTTCCACGTATTTCTGAACTTTATTATAATTATTTATTCTTTATAATAATGTATAATTATTTATTCTTTATACCAGGTCATTCAAAAAGTCCTGTCGTTTTTTTGGGGGAAATTATAAATAAATAAATATTTTCAAATAATCACCTTTATTCATCAAAATATCCACCGTTACAGTCGGTAACCTTCTCCCAACGAGATGGTAAAGCCCAAATTCCTTCCTTAAAAAACTGTTGATTTTTACTGCAAAAATAAGTGGTCAGTTCGTGAATTAGGTTGTCACGGTCTTGAAAACATTTCTGTCTCAGATTGTTGTCGAGATCTCTGAATAGGTGATAATCAGTGGGTGACAGGTCAGGGGAATATGGTGGGTGAGGCAAAACTTCCCAGCCTATTTCTGTCAATTTTTGACAGAAATTTGAAAAATTGACAGAAATTTGAAAAATTGACAGAAATAGGCTGGGAAGTTTTGCCTCACCCACCATATTCCCCTGACCTGTCACCCACTGATTATCACCTATTCAGAGATCTCGACAACAATCTGAGACAGAAATGTTTTCAAGACCGTGACAACCTAATTCACGAACTGACCACTTATTTTTGCAGTAAAAATCAACAGTTTTTTAAGGAAGGAATTTGGGCTTTACCATCTCGTTGGGAGAAGGTTACCGACTGTAACGGTGGATATTTTGATGAATAAAGGTGATTATTTGAAAATATTTATTTATTTATAATTTCCCCCAAAAAAACGACAGGACTTTTTGAATGAGCTGGTATATGGCCAAGGTCAAAAGAATAGTACTCCAATTCTCTTCGTACTATTTATTGTTTGTACGCCCTACACGTTTCGTGGCCTTTATGCCACCTCCTCAGGGGCCATTACATCCTAAAAAGTTTTAACAAATTTTTAATAACATATTTTTCATTTTCGTAAATCCATTAAATTTATGTCATTAATATATTATAAACGAATCAAATTACATGTTCTATACTAAATCCTAACCCTAAATCTATTGTTAAAGTATAATAAAAATAATGTTATATTGCACATACCCTATGTGTGGATAGCTCGCCACCCATTCTAAGACTGAGGCAAGCTAAATCATCTGTGTCGAGAGGCTTAGTAATCAGCTTATTACGATAAGTTCTATAAAGGCCTGTACTATTGTTTTTTTTACTGGACTGTTCGCTATTTTCTAAAGTTATTGTAAAATATTTTATTTAAAAATAAATAAAATAAACAATAAATAGTACAAAGAGAATTGGAGTACTATTCTTTTGACCTTGGCCATATATAAAGAATAAATAATTATATATATATATATATATATATATATATATATATATATATATATATATATATAAATACAAGTTTAAATTTATTTTGACACCTCTGCTGTAGGCGTATCTGATTCTTGACCATATGTTCACACTAGGGAGATAGTGTAGTCACTACTATCCTCTAATATAACATGTTATTATATAATATGATTAAATTCAATCAAGTACAAAAATTGAAGGCGAATAATTTAAATTATTTGTTAACACTGAAAGGCTCAGCTGTTTTATTTGCAAAGGTAATCATTTAGCTGCAATATGCCCTGTGCCACATAAAAACAATGTTGAAATACATCACCAAGTTATTATTATCAAAGTATCTCCTACAAATACATATAATTTTAACAACTACAAGAGCCTCAGATATGATAAAAGAGTTTCATAAAATTCAAGCTCATTCTAGGAAGATGAAGGTAATATGACCTGACTAAAATAAATAGAAGATCATCAATACTCTATCAATTCTGAAAAGTGTGTTCTCTAGTGGTACGAGCTCACAGAATCATGCTCTTTTAGAAGAAATTATTAAAATAAAAAAATTAAAAAAAATAAGTTAATGTTGAGTCACATAAACGAGAAAATAGCTGAGTGACGGGAAATTTTAGAAAAATTGGCAGGAATTAAGTCTCCTTAGAGATATTTTAGATCTCCCCCCAACAACTCTTGAAGGGAATCTACTAGTATGATCAATGGATGTGAGGAAAGCCACCCAAAATAAAATCAAACAAGTAGACAAGCAAAAATATTAAGAATTAAAAAATTCCAACTGACATTAGTGGAGTCCACCATAGAACCTAAAAACCACAGGAACAGCCACTAACTAAATGATGACACAAAATATTGAAAAATTGAATAGATGTAAATAACCTGCCTCAAAATATACTGTTGTAATATCTTTTGGTGGAGGCCGTCGTCACTGGCATTGGTGAGAGTACTGTGGGCCGATGCCAGTAACAACGGTCCCCTCCAACAGGTATAACAACAGTAACTAAACGTGATTAGTGTTTTGTTTTTGTATTTTTATAGTGAGTACCAGTTTGTTGAGAACATTGGTTTTGTGTAGAAAATTATAGGGGTAATATTCTGTTTTCTTTGTTTCGGTTTGTTCTGAAATTAGTTTCATTGTTTTAGTTTTCTTTTTAAATATTTCCTTTTTTAGTTTAAAATAAAAATAATAGATTTAATTTTTTTGATAAGGATACTTCCATTATCTTTTTATTTTGACTTTCTATTCATGACATTTCATGAAGCAAATCACCTGCGCTGCAGAACTCCTCAAATAAATCTGTTTGTTGATTGCTTCTGCTTTTTATGCACTCATGGGATAGTTTCCTCTTCTAAAATTAATTATTATTTTTTTATGTTCAATGTAAGCAAAGTTACATTTGATTCGATGAGTAAAAGTTAGGTAGAATACTAGTCAGTCTTTCCAATACCCATTCTTCACGTCAATCAAATAACCAAAGAAATAAAACTTAAAACGTAATAGTAAAAGGGCCAACGGCCATAGCCACGTTGAGTGGACCGGTTCCCGTTGATCACCGAAGTTAAGCAATATTGGGCGCAGCCAGTACCTGAATGGATAGCCGATCACATGTTGTTGATATTATAAAAGAGTGGCAACCCTTAGATAGCACGGCGTTAATAGCTCAAGTGTTGATACACCGTTAAACACGCACACAAAAAGTAAAAGTTGTTTGAAAAAAAATACTGATTATAGGAACTAATTAAAATTTACAAGGAAACGGTTTTAAAAGCTCTTGCCCATGAACTTCTGGGGCACTTAATAATAGGTTTCAAATATTCTTTTTCTTTAGAACCATTAAGTCAGGGATTTATATATAAGAGATATTTAGGATGTGGTCTTAACAGTTAAATAAAATAACATAAAAAAAAATGTATTATGTAGGCATAAATCTAAACTATTTTCTTTTTTTAAAATGTACTTATATTCACTTATTATTATTATCAAACCCTGGCTATCTCCATAATTGTTATAAATTGTAAAAACAAGGTGTTAGAAGAATATCCTGTCAGGAGTCACCATTACAAAAAAATAAAGTCCGTCACGCAGGAGCTGCATAACTAAGCACTTTCCTCAGAATTTGGGTAATGTAGACTGCTTTCCAGAAAATTTGCTTAAAATATCCTACATAAATAAAATAAAAACATGAATAGTTCTCTTTTAAATGTGTAATGGGTAACTGATCAATTATTAATTTGCTTCCAGAGTTATGTTTACACATGGTACCTACTACACTACGTAATAAATACAAAAATCCTCATATTATCGTATTTTGATCTAACGCAGGAACAGGATACAGTCACTCTAGTGGTAGAAAGCGCTCCTTGCGGCGGCTTTGTGAACCTACGTCTGCCGGCTTTTCTATTCAAATATATTACAAATTAAACCCCCGCTTTCCGATTGACCGATTCAGCTCATTTTTACAACACTTATTTCTCACGAGTTACCCACGACGTATACAGCGTTTCGTTACAATACAGCAGAAATTACGACCGGTATGAGTATATTAGGAATTTGGGTCCGGAGTAAACCCCCCCCCCCCTTCTAATGAACCGATTTAGTTTCTTTTTACAACACATATTTACCTGTAGATTACCACTACGAATACCGAGTTTCGTCGAAATATACCAAAAATCACGGCTGGTAGTGGCGAATTGGTATTGTGGGTCCGGAGTAAACCCCCCCCCCTCCTAATGAACCGATTTCGTTTATTTTTACAACACATATTTACATGTGGATTAGCACTACGAATACCGAGTTTCGTCGAAATATACCAAAAATCACGGCTGGTAGTGGCGAATTGGTATTGTGGGTCCGGAGTAAACCCCCCCCTTCTAATGAACCGATTTAGTTCATTTTTATATCTCACTTTTCTCTCTATATCAACACTACGAATGCCAAGTTTCGTTGAAATATAACAAATATTACGGCTGACATAGTCAAATAAGTGTTTTGGGTTCGGGGTAAACCCCCCCTTCCGGTTGACCGACTTTGGTGGTTAACGAACTCGTTCAATCGTTTGCTAATTGAATGCTATATACCAAGTTTCGTGACGAAAAAACAAAAACTCTGGCCGCTATCGCGTTAACAGACACACACATATATATATATATATATATATATATATATATATATATATATATATATGCATATATATATATATATATATATATATATATATATATATATATATATATGCATATATATATATATATATATATATATATATATATATATATATATATATATTTTTTTTGTTTTAAATTGCATCGCTGGGTATCACATGTTTGTGTGGAACGGCTTCTTTCTCCAGCGGTGTCGCTCCTCTCTCCATCGCAATATTTCGTCGGGTTCATCTCCGACTTCTTCAGGCTGCTAGTGTCGTCCTCGGTGGTTGTCAAGGGAAGGGTTGTCATTCCCTTGACAACCACCGAGGACGACACTAGCAGCCTGAAGAAGTCGGAGATGAACCCGACGAAATATTGCGATGGAGAGAGGAGCGACACCACTGGAGAAAGAAGCCGTTCCACACAAACATATATATATATATATATATATATATATATATATATATGCATATATATATATATATATATATAAATTTTAACGGGGGTCATTTTCGGTGTCTACTAGGTAGGATCGATAAAGATTTGAAGAAATTTTTCAAAAATTCCGTCATGAGTCCAACCTCAGTAGCTACTTTCCTTTGGAGGAAAGTGCTAAAAATGCACTTAATTAATAGCACATGAAAATATTTTTAAGTAATCAATTTTCTTAGAATAGACGAAAAACAGTGAAATGGTACTTTGCAGGATGTTGCTGATGAGGCACTAAATGTTTGAAAGTACAGGACTGGGATTACTAAATAAAATATTTTAATTTTGTTTATTTTTTTACCTTCTACTTGGTTAATATATTAAGGGAATTAATATGACTACTTTTCAACAAACACAGAATATAAAAATATTAAAATAATTAGTGACCCAAATCTCACCAATTTTTCATGTGTAGGCAGAAGGTCAATGAATAAAATTAGAAATTAAACTAATAGTCAATTTATTAAAATAGCTCAACATGATTCGCATCATCTGATCGCCTCTTCGGGAGCCTAAAAACTAAGTACAGCCTAAGAGAACGTAGGCTAACCTGGGTCCGTGCAAAATTTCAAATTTTTGTGTCAAGTGTTTTGGGATATTATTACCTCGGATGGGACATCACCATTATTAAGAAGTTCCTCATCGGCTCAAAATTGGTTCGATTTTGATAACATTGGGTAAAAAAATCTTTCTTCTTATTTAAAAGGTCAAGTTAATTAACCAGTTGAATCCGTTTACTGGAACATGGTTTTTGGAGCGAAATTTGTGCGAAGGAAAACGAATGAAACCATTTTTTAAGTGAGTTCTGTAGCCATTTACCAGAAAAATTGATAGAAATACTTTTCAAAACTAATTTTCTGTTTGGGTATTCAGGAACGAAGTATATGGAAAAAAATTGTATGAATAGTGGTACAAAGTTTTCGGATCTCAGTATATTTTCTAAAATATCTCGAAAACAGTTGGGAACTCGTAGTTAGTGGAAGGTGGCTTTTCGAAAGGTTACTAAATTCTCTACAATAAGATTCTGTTGTAATGTTCGGTGGGGCGATGTCAATCGAAGAGATAAGTGCTTAAAACTTCAAATTTGTTAGTTTTATGCTTTTCAACGTGTATTTGTCTCTGATTACCTAACTTTTTAAGCGGTTGTTGTATTTTTTTTTTTTTACTCTCCAATGGAAACAAGCAAGGTTACCACATGGTGTTTCCTGGGTAACTTTAAAGTCCGTGCAATAATAATCTGTACAAAATTATGTAGTAGCGTTAATTTTGAACATATCTTATTCAACTCAATATAAAAAATACTTATCAGCCATGTTGAAGCACGGGTATTCAGCTAGTAGTTTATATAATTATTATTGAGAACGACCAATGGTTAATTTCTAAATTTTCTATTTCTAATATATAACTAGATTTTAAATATTGTCAAACATTTGTTGCCCCAGAAAATGCCAATGCACCTTAGACTATAAGTAAATTTTCCGCTCCGTTCAGAGACAAATTTATTTAATTTTATTTTCAGAGAAATGTGAGTTTGATCTAATTCCATTAATAGTTTTTGGTAATGTTAACGGAGGGGTGTGGGTGGGAGCTAAGGGGCCTCGTGATGTTATTTGGACAGGGGCCCGTAATTACTCTCAGAGGCCCTAAACATTCCATATAAGTTAAATTAAAGACACATTTTTTAGTCTTATTTGACATATTTAAGACGTATAGCCAGTTTTGTGACATTTATTGTAAATCATGAATTTACAATAAAATATAATGTTGACTTAATCGTGGAAGATATATATGCACATATGTGTACACATGGGTGTATGTGTGTATATATATATATATATATACATATATACACACATACACCCATACGTATGTACGTATGTGTAGGTGTATGTTTATAATAAGTGGTGCACATAGTGTAAAAGAAGTAATGTATATGTATGTGCTTTTGTCTGCATGTGTGTATACATTTAGTGTATTTATAAAATAATTGATCACTCTATATAAGAGAGTACATACATTATAACTGTTATATTAATTTGTTTTTACTTTATATCAATAAGAAAAGATTTGTAATTAAAGAGCGATTCATCTCAGTTGTTTTATGCTTGAACATTATATAAATTAAATTATTCAAAATATCTCGCCTTAGTGAATAGAATGATCAGTATAAATTAGAGTTAAATATTGGTAAGGAGTCACCCACTTTTGGAAGATTGGAAAATACCCACTTTTGGGTGATACCAGTAGCTATTTAAAAAATTAAACAGGTTTATTGTGTCTCCTGAGAAAAGAGGAAGATGGATTAGGTTGTATGAGATAGTATAAATTTACTTAGATACAAACCTCAAATCACAACAAAAATGAAAAAAATATTTATTGAATAAGATATTTGAGCTATTTTTCTATGAACATATAAATAATATAGTTAATAAACATTTTCAAAATAAATAAAATAATATGTTTTTAATTTTTATTTGGATGCTTTCGAATTTTAAAAAGGTGACTACTACAGAGAGCTCAGTGTTGTGAAGCATATGGTCTTCAGTTGAGACGTGGCCATTGTAGTGGAAGGTTAGCCCATGTTCTCTTAGGCTGAACTTAGTTTTTAGGCTCCTGAAGAGGTGATTGGATGATGCAAAACATGTAGAGCTATTTTAATAAATTGACTATTAGTTTAATTTCTAATTTTATTCATTGACCTTCTGCCTACACATGAAAAATTGGTGAGATTTGGGTCACTAATTATTTTAATATTTTTATATTCTGTGTTTGTTGAAAAGTAGTCATAATAATTCCCTTATTATATTAACCAAGTAGAAGGTAAAAAAATATACAAAATTAAAATATTTTATTTAGTAATCCCAGTCCAGTACTTACAAACATTTAGTGCCTCATCAGCAACATCCTGCAACGTACCATTTCACTGTTTTTTGTCTATTCTAAGAAAATTGATTGCTTAAAAATATTTTCATGAGCAATTAATTAAGTGTATTTTTCTCATACTTAAAAGAGGATTTTCCTGTTTTATAATGGTGACTCCTGACAGGCTATTCTTTTAACACCTTGTTTTTACAATTTATAACAATTATGAAGATAGTCAGGGTTTGATAATAATAATAAGTGAATTAAAGTACATTTAAAAAAAAGAAAATAGTTTAGATTTATGCCCACATAATACATTATTTTATGTTATTTTATTTAACTGTTAAGACCACATCCTAAATATCTCTTATATATAAATCCCTGACTTAATGGTTCTAAAAAAAAAGATTTGAAACCTATTATTAAGTGCCCCAGAAGTTCATGGGCAAGAGCTTTTAAAACCGTTTCCTTGTAAATTTTAATTACTTCCTATAATCAGTTTTTTTTTTCAAACAACTTTTACTTTTTGTGTGTGTGTTTAATGGTGTATCAAAACTTGAGCTATTAACGCCGGGCTATCTAAAGGTTGCCACTCTTTTCTAATATCAACAGCATGTAGTCGGCTATCCATTCAGGTACTGGCTGCGCCCAATATTGCTTAACTTCGGTGATCAACGGGAACCGGTCCACTCAACGTGGCTATGGCTGTTGGCCCTTTTACTATTACGTTTTAAGTTTTATTTCTTTGGTTATTTGATTGACGTGAAGAATGGGTATTGGAAAGACTGACTAGTATTCTACCTAACTTTTACTCATCGAATCAAATGTAACTTTGCTTACATAGAACATAAAAAAATAATAATTAATTTTAGAAGAGGAAACTATCCCATGAGTGCATAAAAAGCAGAAGCAATCAACAAACAGATTTATTTGAGGAGTTCTGCAGTGCAGGTGATTTGCTTCATGAAATGTCATGAATAGAAAGTCAAAATAAAAAGATAATGGAAGTATCCTTATCAAAAAAATTAAATCTATTATTTTTATTTTAAACTAAAAAAGGATTTCAGAACAAACCGAAACAAAGAAAACAGAATATTACCCCTATAATTTTCTACAGAAAACCAATGTTCTCAACAAACTTTTTATATAGTGAGTACATAAAAATACAAAAACAAAACACTAATCATGTTTAGTTACTGTTGTTATACCTGTTGGAGGGGACCGTTGTCACTGGCATCGGCCCACAGTACTCTCACCAATGCCAGTGACGACGGTCTCCACCAAAAGATATGACAACAGTATATTTTGAGGCAGGTTATTTACATCTATTCAATTTTTCAATATTTTGTGTCATCATTTAGTTAGTGGCTGTTCCTGTGGTTTTTAGGTTCTATGGTGGACTCCACTAATGTCAGTTGGAATTTTTTAATTCTTAATATTTTTGTTTGTCTACTTGTTTGATTTTATTTTGGGTGCCTTTCCTCACATCCATTGATCATACTAGTAGATACCCTTCAAGAGTTGTTGGGGGGAGATCTAAAATATCTCTAAGGAGACTTAATTCCTACAATTTTTCTAACTCTTCCAGTCACTCAGCTATTTCCTCGTTTATGTGACTCAACATTAACTTATTTATTTATTTTTTTTTTATTTTAATAATTTCCTCTAAAAGAGCATAATTCTGTGAGTTCGTATCTCCAGAGAAGGCACTTTTCAAAATTGATAGAGTATGATCTTCTATTTATTTTAGTCGTCATATTATGAGCTTTAATTTTATGAAACTCTTTTATCATCCCTGAGGCTCTTGTAGTTGTTGTTAAAATTATATGTATTTGTAGGAGATACTTTGTTAATAATAACTTGGTGATGTATTTCAACATTGTTTTTATGTGGCACATATTAGCTAAATGATTACCTTTGCAAATAAAACAGCTGAGCCTTTCAGTGTTAACAAATAATTTTAATGATTCACCTTCAATTTTTGTAGGTACTTGATTGAATTTAATCATACTATATAATAATATGGTATATTATGAAATCGTGGAGGATATATGATTAGAGTTGACATTTGGATAAAGAAATACCTGGCCTTTTAACTAAAAGGCCACTAAATATTTTATCTTTTTGCGTGTTGTTGTTTAAAAGTTGGATTCGGGATCGCAGACCACCCCGAGCCTTAAATTAATTTCATGAGTACTTGCAAATGGTAAAATCATGGAGCCAGATGATATTAGTGACTACACTATCTCCCTAGTGTGACCATATGGTCAAGAATCAGATACGCCTACAGCAGAGGTGTCAAACTCAATTTAAACTTGTATTTATTTAATTATATATATATATATATATATATATATATATATATATATATATATATATATATATATATATATATATAATTAAATAAATACAAGTTTAAATTATACAACCGTATGTATGTATGTGTATATTCACTTAGTAATAAAAGTCTCTGCACGTGCAAGTTGTTCCATTGTGCAAAAATGAATCATTACATAAGATATTGGAAATAAAATTCACACTTTTAGTTACACAATTTAATGTATTTTAATAAACAAAAATTAAATATAATATCTTTTTTTTTTTTAATTTATTGAGAGAGATACATAAACAGTCAGACTATTGAAAAGCCATAAGTCTCTGCACGTAGGGAAAGATATCGGTTCTCGCTTTTGATGGGATTCAAAAAATGAAATTATCCTCGAAATAACCACGGAAGTCATATATTTCTACCCCTGTGATATAATGTAGGTTGGAGTAGTTTTCACTCTTGAAATTGAGTTAGGGGAGACTTAAAAAAATATGTGTACAATCTCCAAAAATATAAACATCTACAAGCAAACATAACAACTGCTTGTGCACCTACAGGGTTGGGGCAGTATCATTAAATTCAAAAATTATTATTTATTTATATTGCTTGACTATAGCAATGGTGATTCCCAAATTTGAAGATGGGTATGGAAACATCAGATTTTGAACATTTAAGGTTTTAGAAATAATAACTAAATAATGAATAAGTTTTAATAATCATATGTATAATTTTTTGGTGCTAATGGCCTAGATGCAGATGCACCATTATATAATAAATAAATAAAAAATAAAACATAATTTTGGAAAAAGTATAAAAATCAAATGAATTTACGCAAAAAGAAAACTCTAAAAAATAAATAAAGAAAGAAAATGAAACAAAAAATAAATAATAATTTAAAAGACAATACAAGTGTATTTTAGTAAAATTTTGTAATATGAACCTGTATTACTTAAGTGTTTAAATATTGTGGCTAAGTAATGACTACCATTAGTCAGACATACTGTAAGGTCGGTGGGTACGTGTAAATGTTCTCGTCCTCTACATTCTGTAAGTATATGTCTTATGGTCAGTGGTTTGTTGCACTGTCTACATATTGGTACGTCTATTTCGGTCATTAGGTTTCTGTGAGTAAGTAGAGAATGGCCAATACGGAGTATGGTTAAAACCACTTCTCTCTGGTTACTTCTATTACTGGATGGCGATTCTAGTATTGACTGTTTAATATGTCACAGTTTATTGTCGTTAATGTTGTTCCATTCTGTCTGCCACTGAATTTGTATCTCTTTTTTGCAATATGCCGTTAAGTCTTTGTACGTAGTCTCGTGGATTTCTTTATTCTGTAGTGCAGGGGCTAACTTAGCTATTCTGTCAACAACTGTGCTTTGAGTAACTTCCACATGTTCTGGTAGCCCTACTAATGTTACGTATTTGTTAAAATTTTGGAGTAGTATAATTTAATTTAACATGTAATTTCATTCAACATGCCAAAGGGTGTGTATTGTATGTCTTCTGTAATGTTTGTAATGAGCTCAAAGAGTCTGTAAACAAAATAATGGTTTCCAATTCAGCATTGCCTGAAGCTCAGTAGAATATGAACTAGATACTGTTGCTAGTTTCTGTTGGAAAACCTTTCCTCCTACAATTGTTGCAGCACAGGTTCCATACTCAGTCCGAGAGCCGTCACTGAAAGAGAAGTGGCTGTCAGGGTTACTGTTAAGAATTTCCCAGAAAATTAATTTTTAAATGAGCCTTGATGTTTCGTCGTTTTTTTTTTTTTTAGAATGTCAAACTATTGTCAATTGTCAAATTTTGTATTGCCAAGGAGGTATCTCAGGTAATTTGTTTGTATGTAAAGATGTATCGGCTGCAGGTATGTTTTTGATGTACTCTTCATACCTGACAATGAGAGGTTCTGGTCTAGTACGCTCTTGCATACATTTATTATAGAATGGGTTATCGAGAAGCGTATTTGTGCAGGTAAAATTCAAATATTTCTGCTTTAGGACGTGCTTTACATGCAAATAAAAAAAGGTCTGGAGCTCAATTTGCCAATTTTCAATTATTGTAAAAGTTATATAGATCCAACCAAACTCTTCAGGATTGTCCAAAATATAATATACTCTTCTGTTTTGTTAAGTTTTTTTAAATTTTAATTCTAGACAACTTAATTTTTACTGCGTAGCATCGTAATTCTTAATATTTAAAATTTAGGTTTTCTCTATAAACTTAGAAATTGTTAAATTCCTTTAGTTAACAATTGTATATTTTTAATTGTGAAACTGTAACCATTTAAAAAATGTGATAAATGACTGATTAATTTTAAATAATTTCAATATTTAAGAATTTCTAGTTGGCAATTTATTTTATTTTATTACGATTTCAAAATATTTGAATGCAATCGTTGTGTCATTTAAAATTTTCCATAATAATTTTCATAAAATAGTACTTTTATATTCTTTATTTCTTGAAAAGAGGCCATCTACTTATTATATTGAGCAGGCATTTGGTAAAAATATACAAATTCAAAAATTGTATTTAGTCATTCCAGCCTTGCTGTTTAAAAGCCATAGTTAGCAACATTATTTAAAGCTATTTACAGCCTAAACAGGAAAGTACCCATTCCTCTGCCAGGGAGATGTCATTTCTGTATATAAGAAAAATGGTGCCAACCACTAAGCTGATTTTAATTTATAACGTCCATACACTCAACAATAGTGTACGCAAAATAAAATATAATTCATATATTCCAAAATGTAGTCATAGTCATCACTATTACTTAAGCAGAGAATATGCACAATAGACTGAAAATTTGGACAAAGGTAAGTGCTCTTTCAGGGGCCAAAAAACTCTTGCAATGACGATAAAGCAGCGCGAGAAAAATTTAGATCATCAGGATAATAAAACTTCTCTAACGACTC
Source organism: Gonocerus acuteangulatus (assembly GCA_946811695.1). Classification (NCBI taxonomy): domain Eukaryota; kingdom Metazoa; phylum Arthropoda; class Insecta; order Hemiptera; family Coreidae; genus Gonocerus; species Gonocerus acuteangulatus. The sequence goes on along the minus strand of OX328130.1, from coordinate 32,191,536 downwards.
AGTCAATACAATATAAACACATGTTTCATTTCATAAATGAAGAAATTATACAAAGAAAACTAAATCAGACAAAGACCAAAATAGCAGAAATATTCATATTATCAAAAACAGGGAAAACGAGTTGGAAAAAAAAGGTAAAATATTTTAATAGTATATTTTTTAATCAGTTGGAAAAAAGTTTATATTTATACACAAATAATCCATTTTTTTTAAATTGTAACTTTATTTAACTTTTATGACCAAATCATGAATGTCTGTAATATAAATCCCAGCCTGGTGTGTCCCGTTCATTACATGGAGATTTAATGAGCAAATTTTAAAAATTTTCTGTAAAAGGAAACCACTGTGTATAATAATAAATAAATAAAGTAGATATAAATTTGCGGGTCACAACATTAAATTATGATATATTTTATCTGAAAAATACGAAACAAGAAATGCTTTTTTCCCATTTCTTCCAGTGTGGGGTGATAGTTAATAAATCACATTCCAAAGTAAAAATTGGCTTTTATTTAAAATATTTTGGCACGAATTTCAAGGCTTTGAGGAGAGGAGAAACTGATCTGGCCTGAGGATTCTACAGGATGTCCCAAAAAAAAACCCCAAAAAACAGCCAAACTCAGGAGTCGATGCAGGATGAAAAAAAAAAAAATACCTTTGGCATATACCTCGGTTTTCTTCATTTCTGAGAAAAGTACAACAAAAACTAAAACACATTTGTGAAAAGCCATTCTTTCATAACGCCTATATAAACATAATTAAAAGTATATGTTTTATCTTCCAACCTCTCCTCTCCCCCATAAAAAAAAACTTCTTCAAAAACAAAAACCTTTCAATTCTTGATATAAATAAATTTTCAATTCTTAAAACATTTCAAATTTAACAGTGGACGTGTACATAATTATAAAATAACAATTTCTTCTTCTAATAATTCATAATAATGAATTTAAAAACTGTTCAAAGGTTGGCACCTTGCAGAAATCCAGGAATCACATCGCACATTGACAGTCAGGATGGTATTTGTGCATTGCTCTGCTGTAATCTGTCAGAGCCCCATCGGATTAGGTACTCCCTTGTGCCAATGGGCTCCCTGCAGTCCAAATCTTTAATGTGTCTCCATGCCCAGAAATCCAAGGGCATGAGGTCTGAAGATCGAGCCAGCCAAGATACCGGCCCATCAACGCCTTGGATAGTTAGTGTCCACCCGATTTCGGACAGCCACAAATAAAACAAAAATGATCAAAATCGGTTGACATCTTCCGTTCGCCACGGGCTGCAGCCCCCGACGAAATTTTGATTTGATCGGTAACAATTTTATAAAACCCTTAAAAATCAATTAAATAAGATCATTTAGTTCATAAAAAATATTATATTTTGAGTGTAATAGCGTTTTAGTTGGCTAAAACTCTTCCAAGATCTAAATAGTTAGTATTCCATACATCGGAAATGGTCTCAGCCCCCTCCGAAATTATTTCCTATATACGCCCACGCCGTTCGCGCATAGGCTTTGATATTTCACAAAATATGAAAAATCTTCCTTTTTGTGACTATTTTTTTTAATTTGATGATTTCGTAATATAATAGTTTTTTACGTCTTCGAATAGAGCCTAAAAACATTGTGTTTTAATTTGGTTTAGATCAGTTGATATCTTTAAGTCCTGCATAGGGCTCAAAGTTTGCCCAAATATTGAAAATCTCACATTTTTAAGAATTATTTTATGTAATTTTTTTTTACGTAATAGTTACGGTGTTTCTATTTTTTAACATAAAAACATTGTGTTTTATTATGGTGTAAATAAATAAACAAATTTCGGCCGTAGAAAGACGCCAATGCTACAGAAAAATTTTACCTCAAAAAAGATAGTGCAGGGGGCGGGGGATAAAACAAATACGTCGGGGAACGAAATACAATGTTGTTCCATAAATAAATAATATTTCCTACACAAATCAATCTAAATTAAACGTTTGGTACAAAAATAATGACTCAGTGTTTTGTAGGAATTTATAATGTAAATGTAACAACATTTTTTTTTATATAATGCATAGAATTTCGTCTAGATTGTGTTGGCAACATTGCACAGGTGGCTTTTAGCGCGACATCGGTCTATTTTACAAGATGTCTTCTTGGGCGAGGTCTCGCAGAGGTTTGAATTTTTTTTTTTTTACTTCTGAACAGGACGGCCTTCAGTGGTCTCTTTTCAATAACCATGGTGCAAAAATTACTTTCAGTTGATGGATCTTGTTGAAACTTGGTATAGTGTTAATTAAAGTGTTAAAAAGTACTTCTGCATTGGTTTTATAAAATTCCGTCTTAAAGGAGGTGCTTGCTCAAAATATCACTACTTTTTCAGCTAATATCGAGTGTATAATTTCTTTGAAATATTAAAAGCTATTTTAAATATTAATAAAACATTGTTTTTTTTTTGGTGCATCTACTGCTGAGGTCATTAGCACTAAAAACATTGTTTAAGTAATAATAAATAGGTTTTTTTCGGCGCTAATGGCCTAGATGTAGATGCGCCGTAAAAAAAAAAAAAAAAAAATAAATAAAAAAGAAAATAAAAAAAAAATATGTTTAATAATTTGATCTTACATGGGTGTATATAAGGGGGGCTGCAGCCCCCCCCCCGAAATTTTGATTTGATCGGTAAAAAGTGTCATAAAACCCTTAAAAATAAATTAAAAAAAGGTCACTTAGTTCATAAAAAATATTTTATTTTGGGCGTAGTAGCGTTTTAGTGGCCTAAAACTATTCCAAGTTCTAAAATGATAGTATTCCATACCCCGGAAATGGTCTCGCCCCCCCCCCCCCCCCCCGAAATTTTAATCGGATTTAATTTTATTTTCAGAATATGAACAATTGATTTGTAAACTATTATTTCTTATTAATATTTATTCTCAATTTTTTTCCTCTTTCCTTTTTTTTAATATTTTTTTGAGCAGATTACCCTTGATGTGGAGCTCTCCAAAGGAATAAATAAATAATAATAGTAATATTTGTTTACTTATTAACTACCAATCATCGTTTGTATTATTATTATATTACCGCTATCGCTAATTTTTCAATATCTTTTCCCTTTTTCTTAGGTTTATTATATGTCTTAGACGATCGAGGAGGTGCACTTCTGAAAAGCTTTACACAACTGAACTCACTGTATTTCCTTTTCTTCGCAATCTAGTGGAGAGCACCCTGGCTGGCAGAGGAGTTGTTATTTTATCAGCTTCACTTTTTACAATTTACTTCTTCTTGTCCTTTTTATTTGCCTCATCAAGAATAATTTCATTGGTTAACCAGGATGAGTAATATTGCTGCAGCCTTGCCCGAGATCTATGAACCATTTTCCATTTCCCTAAATAATTTTATAGAAATATAATAATTTCTTTTTATTTAGTTCATTCTGTAAAATGCCATATTCTAGTACAATCCTTCGGTAATAGGCCTCAAATGATTTTGACTCGTAAATTAATTCTGCCATTTCTCTTCTCGTAGGCTTGTTATCATCTTAAACTAAAGAGAAACATATTTCAGTCAAAGCCACAAGTTTATAAAATCGTAAAATAATAAAATCTTAAATGATTTTTTAAATTATATTATAAGTTTAGGTAAAAATATTGAAAATTTATGTCCCAAAAATCTCGGGTTTATTGTTAATTCAATCACAAACACTAAATTCACACAAAAATTCTGCTTGACACTTACAAAGGCAATCTATACAATACTGACTGATTTTCCCTTCCAGAAGCCCAGGAAGATAAGGCACGAGGGAGAGGAAGGGACAAAGATGTACGTCTCAGGTACTCGATACCAAGGTTTTTCACACTAATCACTCTTGATCTCCCATAGACACAAACAGATGCAGATGAACCTGATATTTTTTTACACTCACCTCCATAGCCTACTACCTTAGATAAGTCACATCGTGTGCGCTAGTGAGCGTTTTTATTCATTCCTTCTTGAAAACCAGCTTACTAGTAAAAATAAGTTCTTGTTTTGGTAGTGTTTTACACTACTCTAATAAATACATTGTATCCTATAGATTTATAATAAGTAATAAGAATTTATACAAGAAATTAGTGAATGACACAATGAACTTCCTCCTGCCTGCGTACATCTTTCGTACTTTCCTCTCAGGGATACTCTAGAATAAAAAGTAGATATCACAAGAATTTGCTACAAACAAAAGGTTGATTTTTGGCACCATGATTGTTGAAAACGGACCCCTGTGTGGCCTAGCGGTGGGATTTTTGGCATGTGAGAATATTGTATAAGTGCCGAGTTGTCAAACAAGTGAATGTTATATTAACAATATTAGATCCGGAAAAGTTATACATCGCGTAAAATATATAATATGTTAAGTCGTTGCATTGAGAAATAGCGGGAGTGAATATTGTTGAAAACCGGAAACGAGTCATCCGCTGAATAAAAAGAAGAGACAACTACACCACAGCATAAAAAAGGTAAGATTTTTTGTTATTTGAATTCTCCCATTATAGTAAGTTTTTATTATCATTATATAATTATTACTCTGCCCATAAAATATAAATTATATTAACTTTTCAATTACTTTGAACCAACCTGAGATAGAGTCTACAATAAATAAGATAAATATAATTCTAAATTGTTTATAAAACGCTTTGGATTATCGTGGCACATTACATTTTTCCCGCCTAAATGATTGTTATTTTACATGAGTTGAGATGAAGACATAGTATATTCCATCTAATAAATAGCAAAGTATATTAAAAGAGAAGTATATTCCATCAAATAACATCTTATTCTGTGAACTGTATACTTAATGAATGCAATTTTTTGTTTAATTTAGTGAAGTAGGAAATATATATATATATATATATATATATATATATATATATAGAGAGAGAGAGAGAGAGAGAGGGAGATAGAGAGAGAGAGAGAGAAAGAGAGAGATTTCATGTTTTCTAATGAGAATTAAAATGAAAATACTACCAAAAACCTCAAAGACAATGAATGTATGTATATATATATATATATATATATATATATATATATATATATATATATATATATATATATATATATGCATATTTTTTTCCTTCTAAAAGTATCCCCTTTTAGAAGGCTGTTTATTGTACTACCTTGTATCATACAAGGTACAGTATATCACATGTATGTTTTTTTCTTATCTTAGTTATTTTTGTTCATTTCAGTATTTTAGTTATGTTTACATATATATAATTCACGTTCAATTAAAACAATTAGTATACAACAAGGAGTATGAAAATAAACTTATATATTCAGTAAGGTCCGCTTTCCTTCAATAAAAATGCAATTTTTCATTTTTCGCTCTTTGCATAATGTTGAGAATAATTTGTAATTATTAAAAAACAATTTATTTTCTTTAATAGGCCAATTGGTTATTTTCTTTTTAATTCGGTTTCTGTATTCGTTGAAGAGTGTACAATTGTATATGATGTGGTGTGCTGTCTGTTCTTTATGTCCGTCACAGGGGCATGAATTTTCTCTTTTTATTTTAAATCTATTTAAATAGGACAGAAACACCCCGTGTCCAGTGAGTACTTGTGTTGTGTAAAAATTTGTTTGTACGTTTTTATTATAAAAGCTGTGTATGATTGGGATAAATTTGTATAAATGGCGACCTTTGTTAGATATATCCCATTTTTGCTGCTATTCTGTCATTGTATGTATATATATATATATTTTTTTTTTTTTGTGGTAGGAGGAAAATCCACCATGGACACCTGGAAAACCTCCCCCCCCTTGTTCTTCGCGATCATGATGGAAACCGCTTACGCATTACTAATATATATATATATGTGTGTGTGTGTGTGTGTGTGTGTGTGTGTATATGTATATACTTGTATATATATAAGGAGACAGGTATGAAGACTTTCTTGGACCAAGACTCTGATATACACGGTGTCCCCCAAAAAACGGCCACACTTTGGGCATCGATGCAGTATGAAAAATTAAAGAGAAAAAGTCTTTTGGCATATATCTCGTTTTTGCTTCCTTTCCAAGAAAAACAAATATATATATATATATATATATATATATATATATATATATATATATATATATATATATAAACACATATATATATATATATATATATATATATATATATATATATATATACCCACACACACACACACATATATAAAAGGGAGTCTTTCATAACAGTCCAGGCAACAAATCCTTAAAAACAGCTATAGGTGGAAATTTTTGGAACACAATTTTGGACTTCGTAACTTTGTTTAAACTGTTAGGTGAACATATCAAAAGTCCTCGCCCGTAGCCTTTGTGCCGGGGGGGAGGGGGGTTTAGAAGGTAACATTTTTCGGGTTTTCACTTATATCTCGGAAACCCTGCGTCCTAGCGACATGACTATTCTATAAAAAATGATAGCTTATTAAATTTCCTACAAGTTCTATTCTATAAAGTTTTTCGAGATATCTTTAGTTTTCAAAATGTCTGCTCTTGAAAGTCTGTCATTTTGGGGTATCACAGTTTTGCCGCCTATTTTTTCCCCGTTTTGACGGGATAACTCTTCAATGATGTACCCAAAAAATTAAATAACGGTTATAGGGTTGTAGAGTATTGCATTCCCTTTTTTATCTCAAATATAGCTAATTGTATTCACCAATTTATTATCAAGTATTTGGCCATCAATAACACTCACATACTATTTGTCTAGATATTTATTTAAGTTATTAATGCTTATTGGACAACAAATTCTCTAGTATGATGGAAGTTTTCCATAATAATCTTAATTATAATAATACTTATATTAACATAAAATATGATTGGATTAATTGCAACTAATACTTCACCTTTTTAATAAAATATCTCAACTAATGTTTAAATTTATTTTAAATTTAAGATATTTATTTATATAGAGCGAATCGTCTTGCTAGCGGATGCACATCAATAAATAAATAAAATATTTATACACGACTGCGTGAATGGTATGCCAAAAGAAATAAAATATTCAGACCTGGATCATAAGTAGATAAGACTTCGTCAATTAAATAAAACAGTTCCATCTAGTTTATTATTTATTTTTAGTTAATCCTCATATACACAACTGGGTGAATAGTAAAAGAACACAATTAACAATTATTCAGTTTTGGATTATAAGTACATAAGACATTCACAGGGCCTCCGAGACGAGGGCAAGGAGGTCAGTTGGCCAGGGGCCCGTGGTATCAGCAAGGCCCGGCATAATTATTTTTCACGCATGATAATTTGAAATAACAAAGTAATATACCTAAGTATCTACTGTATATTTGTCAAATACCACTCAATCACTCACTGACTCACTCGCTGACCTATCATCCCCCAGCCCAAACCACTCGACAGAAAATTTTGAAATTTTGCATGGACACTCCCTATATAACGTAGGTACTCACTAAGAAAGGATTTTTTGATATTCAAATTTTTAAGTATTTTTAGAGGGGCTTAAAGTTTTAGTTGGTTAGAGCAGGCAAGCCTGGGCAGCATGCGTTGCTAGGACGACAAAGAACAGCTGTTACCGCACATTATCTATTTCATAGTATTATTTTTAAGTGAGGTTAATTTCCACTATGATGGCAGTCCTTGATTATTATTATTATTTATTTATTATAGAGCTCGCATATGTAGCGACTCGCTCTTATCCAGATGTTCGATGTAGATACCAGTAACAGTTAAACAAGTTAAAAATATAAGTATTTGCAGTTATTCTTGTAAACAAAAGGTTAAAAAAGTTTAGAGCAACCAAGAAAAAAAAAAAAAAAAAATAATGAATAAAATGAAATAAAAAGAGTAAAAATTTTACACTATTGAATTATTCCAAAATTTAGAAGGAGGTAATACGTGAATGTGTATTGCACATTTTAGGTTTTAAAAAACTGTGTCTATTACACAACTTCACGTTAAGTCATACATATTTTTATAGATTTTATAATGTCTATATTTTAAATGTAATTGTAAATGTTTGTATCTTTAAGGTAAGTGAGAATTGTGTTTATGTGTGGACTGTTTTCCGTCAAGAGTTCATTCATGTTGTTTGGTAGATTTAATCCGTTTTTTGCAGTCAGTTAGTATGTGTTTTATGGTCAAGTTTCTGTTGCAAATGTCACAAACTGGTCCGTCCTGTCTCGTCATGTGCAATGTGTCAGTAATGTATGCCCGATACGCAATCGAGTAAGGACAACCTCGTCTCTTCTGCTCGATCGGTTGCTGGAGGGCCAAACACAAACGGTTTTCTTGATTTCTTTTAGTTTGTTGTTTGTCATGTTCGTCCATGTTTTTTGCCATTCGTTTTGTAAGTAAGTTTTTATGTTAGTGTGTAAGTCTTGTACCGTCAATTCTTCCACGTCGACTGTACATTTTTCTGTAACTTGTTTTGCATATTTGTCAGCTTCTGTGTTCTCTAAGATATCCATATGTCCGGGTATCCATAGAAGCAGTCCTTGAATTACTAGAAATAAAATGTGATTTTGTCCCTCATAGAGTTTACTCTATGATCCAGGTCTGAATATTTTATTTCTTTTGGCATACCATTCACGCAGTCGTACATAAAGATTTTATTTCTTGATGTGCATCCGCTAGCAAGACGATTCGCTCTATATAAATAAATATCTTTAATTTAAAATAAATTTAAACATGAGTTGAGACATTTTATTAAAAAGGTGAAGTATTAGTTGCAATTAATCCAGTCATATTTTATGTTAATATAAGCATTATTATAATTAAGATTATTATGGAAACCTTCCATCATACTAGAGAATTTGTTGTCCATTAAGCATTAATAACAAAAATAAATAACTAGACAAATAGTATTTGAGTGTTATTGATGGCCAAATACTTGATAATAAATTGGTGAATACAATTAGCTATATTTGAGATAAAAAATATATAAGGATTCGAAGAAATAAGATTTGAAAGTGTTTTTATGTAAATAGAATTTAATTCTTTTGGTGCTATGTTCTAAGGAGACAGGTTGCCATGCGATCTAGCGGAAAAGTCAGGAACTAACTCACCATTTGCCACACCAATGGCGTCAATTCAAATATTACTTATATGTGCAGATTCAAAATTTCAGAAGGAATTTAATATGATATACCTTTGTATATAAAATTCTTCTGTGGGTGTGTTTATAATAGAGCTCCTTCTTTACGGCTTGACCAATTTTGATGGCATTTTGTGTATGTAATGCAGTAGATTTGAGAATGGTTTATATTTTGTGTATGTAATGCAGTAGATTTGAGAATGTTTTATATTTACTATTTTATCCGATGGACAATGTTTTTTTTTTGTTTTTTTTTACATTTTTTTCTTTTGTGTATGTATTGGTTAAGTGTTTGGATCGTATATTAGAATTAATTTCTTCTTTCTCAGCCCCCGTAGGTGGTGCTTCGATCAGCTTTATATTTATATATATATATATATATATATATATATATATATATATATATATATATATATATATATATATATATATATATATACATACATACAGTAGAACTTGGATAATTCGAACCCCTAGGGACCGATAAAAAAGTTCGAATTATCGAAAATTCGAATTACAAAAGTTTTTGAAAATAAAGGGGTTAAAAATCGAATTTAATATTTTTACATTTTTTAATTAAAAATACATACATTCATTTTATTTAGACAATAACAAATATTTCTTAAATTGATGATTACGTACATAAGTAATAAATAATTTATCAAAAAAGTAAAAAAAAAAAATTGTTTTGAAAAAAAAGTCATTTTCAAAAAACCTTTTTCTTTATTTTTCAGGTAAGTTCATAAAGTGTTGGGAGGAATTCCTTGACATTTTTATATTTTTTCTTTATTCCCTTTTCAACTTCTTTAATCACAGCTATTTTCTCTGACAACGTTAAAGTTTTATAACTTCTAGGGTTCGACATCCTAAATCAACAACTCCACTGTACACCAGAAATTCAAGGCACAAACAATACAACAGATCTAGGCGCCGACTGACATAAGAAATGCAGATCGGGGGGATGGTTGGAGGGAATTCTAGGATAAAACGGATGTAACTATAACCTCTGCGAAGGAGGAAGCGCGACCCACCACTTTGCAGAACTCCTAGAGTCCAAGAATACCCTAAGGGTATTCTAAGGGTACGTTCCTAGACTCCAAGAACTAGACTATGAGACCGCCGCGCTTCTTGTGCCGGAACCCCTACATCCGTATCTTACTATCCTTCTTACCCGAGGGGAGAATATTTTCACAAGATTTAAGATCGACCACTTCCCATTGGAGGTACAGACTAGTAAAAAATTCGAATTATCCAAAAAAATTTTCGAATTAACCACGATTTTTTTACATTGTTTGTACCCTAAATTCTAGGGACCGAGAGAAATATTCGAATTAACCACGATTTCGAATTATCGAAGTTCGAATTATCCATGTTCCACTGTATATATATATATATATATATATATATATATATATATGCCTTGTCACACATCAGTTTCCTGTACTTAACTATCTATAATTTAATCCAACTTAAAATATAGCACAGTTTTATCTCATTTATTGCAAATTAAATGTTTATTATACGACAAAAGTGTATATTTATCGGGTAGTTTCATGAATTTCTAATAGTTGGCGGTATAAGTTAATTAATGATACAAGTCGTCTAACATTGTTTGAGATCTTGGTTGCATAGACATCCTGTAGATGGCGTTGTGTTGCCATTTCCTGATAATACATTCTATTCCACGATCTATTTCTATTTGTTCACGATATAACTTCATTATTTATTTTATTTATTTATTAATGTTTACGCAACTTTGGCAACAAACATTTTGAGAATAATAATAAAAAATCCACAATTTTCTTGAGGTAATATGATGTAGGAGCGTTAATGTAGGTATTACAAGTTTTCAGTTATAGGATTTATATGTGAAATGTGTTTGAATGTAAGTGATATGTATGGGTTCAAGTAGATAGTAATAATAAGTAAAAAATTTGGTAGTGAGTTGATGTCGTAAGTCCAGTAGTTCTATCTTATCCAAATGTTATTAGGTTAGTATGGTATTCTGTCGATACGTTTTTCTTACTTAACAAATCTACAAAAATTGAGACTTTTAGTATAAGTTTTACTAGATGGTATACATATCAGTTTTATATAGTCATTCGAAACTGTGCGATAAGGATTAATTTGTAAATTTTGAAAAGTAATTATATGTTGTCATATTGTTTAATTTGTTTTAGGTATGGCAGTGTTTTTTCTATATATTGGCTGCTGTCACTGAGTAAGGTAACTTCATTATTTTAATTACATTGTAATTATTACACAGTCACACACACAAAAAAAAGTTCGGACCCAGAGAGCATACTATACTATATATGTTTTTGGAGTCGCTGAATCCGAATCCGGGGTCAGAAAAACCCCTGCAGTTTTTGTCTACCCCCAAAACTCATAATTTAGGATATTTTACACTATAATATTTTTATTCAAGTCGTTTAGAAAAATAAACGACTATTTTTTGTGTACTGCCTTTTAATAATTAAAAGTATTAATTTTTTGAGACCTCAACGAACTCGATTTGTCCATTTTGAGCGAAGTTACAGCCCATTAAATATACGACTTTTCTAAAAAAAATCCCTTATCTTTATCATGTGTGGCTGTATCCAGGGCGTACATTGCCAGCAGTGAAAGATGTTGAATGAGATAACACGGAATTAAGACTTTGAGTATTTGTCCCGAATACAAGTACCGCTTGCCCTATTAAAACTTCTCTCAGCAAGATTAGGTTTGCTGTTATGTATTTCTTGCTTGCTTATTTATTTGTATATTATTTTTTTAATCTGTTAATTGGTTCATTCATTAATTTTGATTTAATTTATTTGAATAAAATGCCTATGTTGGTTTGAACTTAATTTCAGCATTCCGCCGACTGTATCTTCTACTTAAGCAGATGCAATACTATTAATGAAACCATAAATTTTATCTTAATTAGACTTAATGCAAATTCGTTACTTTGTTTTTCTATAATTTATAATTATATTTCTTTAATTTTTGAGAGTTTGCTACAACGTATGTACATCTTTCCAACAAAAATCAGTACAGATTGAAAATGAAAAATGCGTTTTTTCACATTCCATACTTTGTATTTGTATCGGAGATATTATGGTACCACCTCATGAGTTTTCTAGACCTTACAAAATTCGATAAAAAATCATCTTTGAGGATACAATTTTGGAAACTGTGAAACAAAAAA
>OX328130.1:32141285-32179093 GCA_946811695.1 Gonocerus acuteangulatus | reverse complement strand
TGAGCCAGCTGCTTAAAATGTAGTCTATTCGTGTTTATTTTGAACTTATATAGGTTATTTTGATCAAATAGTTCTGGAACGCAGGTTGCAGTAACTTAAGTGTAACTGGAATGCAGTTCTTACGTGACGGTTTTCATTCTAAGCAAAACTATAATCCCCCCCCCCCCCGTTCACTTCTATACCTAGGGAACGAAAACATAATTTTATTTTTTTTATTCATTTTTATTTATTTTTTTATGTTTGCCTATGTGGGCTAAAATTGTGGTTCATTTATCCCGACAGTCAGCATATGGCGTTCACTATTTTAATTAGAAAAATACTTTTTATATTAGAAGTGTTTGTTTATGTGGAACCAGTGTTGGGCAAAACTAACGTTAGTAAACTAAACTAACGTTAGTTTTCCCTAACTAAAACTAAACTAATGTTATATTTTTAGTTTTAGTTTTAGTTTAGTTTTAGATTTGTATAATTATTAATCATATGGACTCCGTTTTTAGTAATGCAATTAGTTTAGTTTAGTAAAAGAGACCTAAATTTGTGATTTTAGTTTAGTTTTAGTTTTTAGTTAACTAATTTAGTTTATCAAAGAACATATGTTTTCAAATTACGAGAAAAAGCCACAATTTCTTATTCTTAAGCAAGTACTATTAGTTTTAATAATTTACTTAATTATCGAAATAACATATGATTTATATTAATTCATGTTATTTTAGTAAAACTAAACTAAACTAAACTAAATTTAATTTTTAGTTTAGTTTTTAGTCAATTCCCAAAGATTTAGTTTTAGTTTAGCTAAAATCCATTAATTAGTAAAATTTTAGTTTTAGTTTTTTTTTAGGTTGCAATTTTTAGTTTAGTTTTAGTTTATTCCAAAAAGTGAATTTAGTTTTAATTTTAGTTTTAGTTTTTAGTTTTGCCCAACATTGTGTGGAACCCAAGAGTCAAGACAATTTTTTTAATGTATGTCTGGTGAGCGCAATTTTTACTTGTTTACATTGAAATTCACTATTCGGACTTATTAAGTGAATGAGATTTATTCTAATATAAATATTAAAATCGAATTCATTTTTTTTTCTTTTTTGTATTTGCAAATCTAAAAATATTTGAAACGAATCTCAAATAAGAGAAAAATAAAAATATTAAATTTACATATTCCTTGATAATCGAATACTAAATGAACTCAGACGTGCAACGATATAAATATGGCGACTATAAGTAGATGCTGAGTAAGCTTATTGCAAGTTTCTGATACATAAATACATTATTGAACCATTATTAACAAGCGAACGTCCGCCTGCATGCTTATCAAGGAGGAAAAATGGGTCTGATATTGATGCAACCAGGGCAAAGAGGTTACTTGGGTAAAATATACAATCCCATTTTAATTACTTATTTGTTGCTGATCCTGTATTTTTTTTTTTTTTTTTTTTTTTTTTTTTTTTTTTTTTTTTTTATCATTTCTTTAAATTTTTAACGAAAGGTAACGAAAAAAAAAGGTTTATATTCTAAGGCGTCTAAATGCCGCAAGGGAATTAGACGGAAACAAGCTTAGATCCTGCAATACTGACTTTTCCTTAATCCTTTTTGGTCTGGTATCAAGTACATTGTAATAACTCTCGTTTAATTTATTCTCTTCTTAATATAGACGTTAAGGACTCTCCAGACTCAACGACAGAGAACGAGCAGCGCTTCCCGGCTCCCACAAGCTTCAACCAGCAAGCATGTCACTCAGCCATCCACGTCAGCTACTTCACCTCGGAGGCCAAATGTCTCGTATGCCTCTCTTCTCTCCTCTAGGCAAAAGAATGTGCTGGTAAGTCCTCAACCCAATCCAATGCCAGTACAAAAACCACCAACCACCTCAACCTCAGCACAAAACCTCACACCTCCTTTCCAAACTTCCCAGAAGAATATCCCATCAGTTTCCTCTCCTAAGCCTATTAATGCTCCTCCTGTTCCTCCCACTCCTACACCCCAAGATCCCTTCAACCTCTTTTCCTCGTTCCTAAATAAGTTGGAAACATTATTAACACCTCTTATCTCCCTTATGACCTCCCTAATATCGGACATTCTTCCGAAACTTCTTAAATGACTTCCTTTAATCCCAATTCCCTCACCATAATCCTATGGAATGCTAACGGACTTATCTCACGACGACTCGAGCTTGAACTCCTACTTACAGAAAAAAACATCGACATCGCACTGATTACAGAAACACACCTACTTACCACAAACTACTTTTCAATCCCAGGCTATGTGTGCTACAGGGCAGATCATCCCTCCGATTCCCGGCATGGAGCTGCTGTTATGGTGAAAAGTTCGTTGGCTCACTTTTCACATTCCACTTTCTCGACAGATAGCATGCAGGTAAGTTCAATCTCCCTTTCCCTTTCTTCCTACAATATAATTGTTTCTGCGGCGTATTTTTCCCCAAATTTCACCATCTACCCTCCTGAGTTTCTCACTCTATTCCAATCCTTTGGTCCTCGCTTTCTCATAGGGGCTGATTTCAATGCGAAACATCCCAGATGGGGAAGCCGTCTAACCAATCCTCGTGGCAGAATTCTGTATGACATCCTTCAATCCCAAAATTATGACTCCATTTCCTCTGATTCCCCTTCATACTGGCCAACCGATCCCTCTCGCACTCCCGACCTTGTCGATTTCTTCATCACTTCTGGCCTAAGGGGTATATCATACTCAACTCAGTCACTGCTTGAACTCTCATCCGATCACTCAGCCATCTTACTCGTCCTGAATACCTCTCCTCTACCACGCTCCAGCAATCCCACTCTCACACCAGGGCCTATGAACTGGGAGTTGTTTCGTCAACAACTCTCTCAACTCATAGACCTCAACGTTCCTCTGAAAACCTCATCCGACGTGGACGAGGCTGTATTGATGTTCACAAAAGCCATACAAGACAGTGCTCTGAGCTCAAGCAGGCCAAGAACTCGTCTTCCTTTTCACCCTAAGCCTCAACTCCCAGATCACATCCTTAATCTCTTGTCAGCTAAGCGCCAAGCAAGAGCTCGTTGGCAGAGGACTCGTTACCCATCTGACCACACTTCCTTCAATCGACTTACTCGCCTCCTAAAAAAAGCCTTATCCCAATTCCGATCTGAATCCTTCAATGATTACCTCCAATCACTTGCCACCGAAGACAACTCTCTCTGGCAAGCCACCCGTAAAATCCTAAAATTCCATTCCGTTCCTCAACCTCTTCAACGCAGTGACGGAACTTGGGCTAGAAGTGACGAAGACAAAGCCGAATTATTCGCTTCCCACCTGGAATCCACTTTTTCCCCTCACCCAGAAACCAGCTCCTCCCAAGACCTAGAAATACACGATTACCTGAATAGCCCTCTTCCACTCTCCCTTCCACCTAAAGCATTCCATCCTGCAGAAGTTAAATACATTATCAGACACATCCCAAGAAAATCTCCCGGTTACGACCTTATAACAGCCCTAATCCTAAAAAATCTACCTCACAAAGCAATTATTTTCCTCACCTACATATTCAATTCAATCCTAAGAACCACCCACTTCCCAAATCCATGGAAGCACTTAATAATAATCCTTATACCGAAACCCCAGAAATCTCCCAAGATTCCATCATCGTATCGTCCTATCAGTTTGCTCCCAATCATGTCCAAAGTGTTTGAAAAACTTCTCCTAAAAAGAATTCTGTCCACGATCCCTCCCAATTCCTTACCTGATCACCAATTTGGTTTTCGTCCTCAGCATTCAACCATCCAACAATGCTTTAGCGTTGTTGACACCATATCCCACGCGCTTGAAAGTAGAAACTACTGCACGAGTGCCTTTCTCGACGTCGCCCAAGCGTTCGATCGTGTTTGGCACCCGGGGTTGTTATACAAAGTAAAGCGCATACTTCCTCACACATATTTCCTAATCCTGCAGTCCTATTTATCTAACCGCTCCTTCCAAGTAAGATCTGGTTCCGCACTGTCTAGTTCCCATCCCATTTCCTCCGGAGTACCACAGGGAAGTATTCTTGGTCCCCTCCTTTACCTTTTGTACACCGCAGACATCCCCACCCATCCCAGCACCCACTTAACCACATATGCTGATGATACGGCCATCTTTTCTTCTTCTCCTGATCCCATAACTGCTTCCTTTCACCTACAAGAACACCTGGAGTCTATCGAGCACTGGTGCAACAAGTGGAAAATTAAGGTGAATCCTCAAAAATGCTGCCACATTACATTCACCCTCAATAAGAGAGCCTGCCCACCAGTCGTCATATTCAGCCACGAACTCCCCATATCCAACGAGGTGCGCTACCTGGGATTATTACTGGACAGTAGACTCACTTGGAACCCTCACACCCGACTAAAAAGACAGGAACTGAACAGGAGATACGGACTCTTACGACGACTACTGGGACCTTCATCAAAACTGACAATACACAACAAACTCATTGTATACAAAACCATAATCCGACCTATTTGGACTTACGGACTTGAACTCTGGGGAACAACTAAAACTTCTAACATACAGAGGATACAGGCATTCCAATCCAAAGTCCTTCGCAAAATTGTCAATGCTCCTTTTTACGTTTCCAATAAAACTCTTCATAATGACCTAAACATCCCTTTCGTTCAAGAACTGGCAAAATCCCGATTCCTAACCATTCATTCCAAATTGTCCTTCCATCCCAATCCCAGAGCACAAACACTTTCCTCCCAAACCCACCCACAAAACCCGCCTAGAAGGCTCAAGAGACATTGGCCTCGTGACCAGCTAAATGACTAGTGGAGAAAAAAATATATTCCAAAACTAGGAAGTACCAATATTGATTGGCTTCTTCCATAAGTGTTATTATCATTATTATTTGTTATTATTATTATTTTTTCTTCGTCTTTACTTATTTATTACTTAGTTATTTTCATTTATTTTATTATGGTTACCATTTATTCATATATTTACATTTAAATTATTTTGTTATTTCTTTTTTATTTTATTTTATTTATTTTTTTTTATTTTATTTTATTTTTTATTTTATTTTTATTTTTTTATTTATTTTTTTTTTTTACTTTGTTGTCAGTTGTATTAATCAACTTTTGTATATATCATTAATCATATTTGTGAGCAAACTTAACCAATGTACTTTAAAATGTACAGATGTTAAATAAACGTATTATTTAATGTTTTAAAAAAAAAATATAGACGTTATTGTCATTTTCGTTAGAGAGAAAAAGTGAATTTCTATTTATTGCTAAATTGTATTAAGGACCCTTTTTAGCACTTTCCTCCGAAGGAAAGTAGCTATTGAGGTTGGACTCATGACGGAATTTTTTAAAAAATTCTTCAAATCTTTATCGATCCTACCTAGTAGACACCGAAAAATTTATATATATATATATATATATATATATATATATTTATATATATATATATATATGTATATATATATGTATGTCTGTTAACACGATAGCGGCCAGAGTTTTTGTTTTTTCGTCACGAAACTTGGTATATAGCATTCAATTAGCAAACGATTGAACGAGTTCGTTAACCACCAAAGTCGTTCCACCGGAAGGGGGGGTTTACCCCGAACCCAAAACACTAATTTGACTATGTCAGCCGTAATATTTGTTATATTTCAACGAAACTTGGCATTCGTAGAGGTAATATAGGGAGAAAAGTGAGATATAAAAATGAACTAAATCGGTTCATTAGGAGGGGGGGGGTTTACTCCGGACCCACAATACCAATTCGCCACTACCAGCCGTGATTGTTGGTATATTTCGACGAAACTCGGTATTCGTAGTGGTAATCTACAGGTAAATATGTGTTGTAAAAATAAACTAAATCGGTTCATTAGAAGGGGGGGGGGGGTTTACTCGGACCCAAATTCCTAATATACTAATACCGGTCGTAATTTCTGCTGTATTGTAACGAACCGCGGTATACGTCGTGGGTAACTCATGAGAAAGAAGTGTTGTAAAAATGAGCTGAATCGGTCAATCGGAAAGCGGGGGTTTAATTTGTAATACATTTCAATAGAAAAGCCCGCCAGACGTAGGTTCACAAAGCCGCCGCAAGGAGCGCTTTCTACACTAGAGTGACTGTATCCTGTTCCTGCGTTAGATCAAAATACGATAATATGAGGTTTTTTGTATTTATTACGTAGTGTAATAGGTACCATGTGTAAACATAACTCTGGAAGCAAATTAATAATTGATCAGTTACTCATTATAAATTTAAAAGAGAACTATTCATGTTTTTATTTTATTTATTTAAGCAAATTGTTCTGGAAAACAGTCTACACTACCCAAATTCTGAGGAAAGTGCTTAGTTATGCAGCTCCTGCGTGACGGACTTTTTCGTGTAGTTGTTACTTTCTTGACATTTATAAAATATATAGATAAATACTTCAATAAAAACTAATAATTGCAAATCATGGAATAATTCGTATTTGTAAGTTTAAGTAATGTTTCTGTTGATAGAAATATATAACAAGTTTTTAGATGAGTCATGTGCAACATCAGGTTTTGGGTATGGAAAGATCAAAGTTGGTGGATAACAGGCGAAATTGAACAAACGGTAGTGGCCATGTTCACTGATTTGTGTAAAGTAGAAAAAAATATTATTCCTTACATTTCTAATTGTAGATATATATAAACATTGAGTATTTTTTGATCTTTCATATTACACCAATCACTTAAATGTGGCGGACTAATATTATTACTGGAGAGGAAGAGGAAATTTTATTTACAAATGTGAATATACAATAAGTACATTTAGCTTTACATGCAAAACTAGTTACACAATGAACATAAGTATTGTTTTGAAAAAAAAAGTGATACAAATAAAACCAAGCAAAATACAACTTTAGTACAACTACATAATTGAAGCATTCAGAGTAAAATGTGACTAACCCACAATTAGAAAAAATCTGAGAAAATTACAGTTAAAGTTAAGAAGAATGTCAGGAACACAATTTTTTTCATATTCTTTTTAATTCTAACTCCATTTTTCTCAGTTATTTCTAATTGTGGGTTAGTCACCTTTGGCACTGAGCCCTTCGAATATCTTGCTTACTAGGATGAGCTGTCAAGAAGTATATGTATGTTCCGTTCGTGCTTATAACGCCTGAGAGTTTCTTTGTTATAATAGCTTATTTCAGCTATTAGTGGGTTGTCCGATGCTTGTATTGAAAGAATAATTTATTCGTGAGTGTGTGTATATAATCTGTAATTGTTGACAAACCAGCCTTGTATATCTGTAATCCTAGTGTACTTAGGGTAGTCATTTAAATTTTGGAGACAAAATAAAGTGTTTTAATAGTTGTTTGAGCTCCAAAAAGGACAAGCATATAACAATACAAGTCATATAATAATTTTATTTGTAATTTAATTTTTAGGGTTTAATTTAGATTGTTTATTAAAATAGGGGAGGCTCGTTTGCGCGCTCTAAAAGACTAATAAATAAAAAAACAAAATAGGGGAACATATAGTAATTTCATACAACTATCCCGCTTCTGGTTTATGTGAAGGTGAGATCTCTATCCTAAGTTAGTCCTAAATATTTTGTATGGTTTGCCCATAGAAATACATTGTTTTGAATTTTCATAATAAAATGGTTCGGTATTGCTAAGTTAAGTTTGGTCTTGTTTTTAAAAACAATACCAGAACGAATACCAAGCCAAATTTTCTACTAAATGTATAGCAAAATATGAGATAAATATTTACACTCATTTCGGATGAGCTAAAAGAGAATTTTACATTGCCCTCTACCAAAACCTGAGGAAAATGCAAATCGCTACCGAAGCGTTTCCTAATATAAAATAATAATAATAGTAATAATAAAAAATGCTTCTAATGAAATATTGATTAAATCAAAAGTTAGTATGTCTTAACAAATTTAAAACCACATACTGTTGCTGTATGACACAGGTTTTTATGTATACCGAAGGTTTGAAAACCAAAAAGTAATTTTGAAGATTAAATCACAAATACATGCTTCATTAAAAGTCATTTTTTTTTTTTTTTTTTTTTTTTACACAAGTTATTTTTCTTGGAACGATAATATGCTTTTCACATGTGCGTAAGCTATTAGTTGGTTACACGTGATTTTATTTTATGAGAATTTATTTTCTATTTTTTTTTTCTTTTTTTTAAATTCATATTTTTCATAAGATATATATATATATATATATATATATGGGGGCGAGGTTAGCTCACAAGGGGAGTATACAGCGATGGGGTCACCGATTTGGACAAATTTTTTTCTGGTGATTCTACATCGAAAAATAGTCGATACGTGTCCGAGCGTTTCGTCCAATGCGCCTTAGAACCGAGAAATAAAATAAAATAGGTTGAAAGTGCTTTATTTTTTATATGGAGTTTAGAAAATGATATCGTCATGATTCTTACACCAATTAATTCTTTTTATAGAGTAGATTAAAAGAAAAATATAATCGTTAAACAATAATTTATTTTTCGTAAAATAAATTAAAAAATATGCTTACGCTTTCAGGTAAACTAGTATTAAACATTTTTTTACACCAAAAATAATAACAGATTTAAAATCAGCACCCCAAGAAACTCTAATATAGTGAATATCATTGAAAACAAAAAATAAGGATTTTTCCCAGTCTGGAAGAGACTAGACATTTGTAAATGAAAAAGTAATGTGACGTTTTGGAATTCAATATCTCCCCTTGAAATAATCCGATTTTTACATCATTGAAATCTTTCGAAAGACTCCTTTTTCTAACCAAATAAATGACTATTGTATTATCTCAAAAGGTACTTGCGAAAAATGGTTCTCAAAATAAAAATAAAATGTAAACTTTTTTTGCATATAACGTCAATTCCAGAACACGTAGAATCACCCCGATTGGACGGAAATGTGTCACATTATGGCCTTTAGCGACCCTCAAAATTTGGTTTGAACCGGGTAAATATTCTTTGAAATATGGCCGGATTGTTGAATCATTAACAAAATTTAAAGGGTCCCCCCTTAGGGAAATTTAAAATACATTTTTTTTTATTTTTATAATATTCCCAAAATTTAAATTTAGTGGCTTTCCAATGTGCTAAAAACGAATCTGACATCCGTTTTTAAATCAAAAATTGTTTTACATGCTCGACTCTATAGAAGTCATTATTCTGCCAAAATATTCCATATACCTACATTTAAGAAGTTATCAATTATAAAAAAAATTTTGATTCAAAATAAAAGTTTACATTTTATTTTTATTTTTAGAACCATTTTTCGCAAGTGCCTTTTGCGATAATAAAATAATAAATAATAAAATAGTTAGATTTATATGGTTAGAAAAAGGAGTCATTCTTCTTTCGAAAGATTTCAATGACGTAAAAATCGGATTATTTCAAGGGGAGATCTTGAATTCTAAAACGTCACATTACTTTTTCATTTACAAATGTTTAGTCTCTTCCAGACTGGGAAAAATCCTTATTTTTTGTTTTCAATGATATTCACTATATTAGGGTTTCTTGGGGTGCTAATTTTAAATCTGCTATTATTTTTGGTGTACAAAAATGTTTAATACTAGTTTACCT
The DNA here is from genome assembly GCA_946811695.1 of Gonocerus acuteangulatus. Taxonomy (NCBI): domain Eukaryota; kingdom Metazoa; phylum Arthropoda; class Insecta; order Hemiptera; family Coreidae; genus Gonocerus; species Gonocerus acuteangulatus. Next base: position 32,169,539 of record OX328130.1, on the reverse strand, counting down.
GAAAACGTAAGCATACTTTTTAATTTATTTGAGAAAAAATAAATTATTGTTTAACGATTATATTTTTTTTTTTAATCTTCTCTATAAAACGAATGAATTGGTGTAAGAATCATGATGATATCATTTTCTAAACTCGATATAAAAAATAAAACACTTTCAACCTATTTTATTTTATTTCTCGGCTCCTAAGGCGCATTGGACGGAACGCTCGGACACGTGTCGACTTTTTTTCGATGTAGAATCACCAGAAATGGTGACCCCATCGCTGTATACTCCCCTTGTCAGTGGTGGAGCGCTGGACCCATATGCTGGAGGACTTGAGATCAAATCCCGAGCAAGCTCTAAAGATTTTGTCTTTCATTCATGGGTTGAATTCGGCCACCCAGACCGTCCCTAGGCCGACCCAGCCTGTAATTAATTTATTAATGGGTACCTTGGTACCAATGACTCAAGCAGTCAAAGCAGCAAGGGAAAAATCAGACGGCCAGAGCATAGTACTGACCACACTATCCCCCCAGGGCCCTCGTGGCCTGTCACGGGACAGATTTATATATATATATATATATATATATATATATATATATATATATATATATATATATAGTAATAAGAACTGCCACATTTATTGATTAAATCACTGTTCCGCGTACGAGATTTCCTTCAATGTCCTTCCACATGAGAGCCTCTTCCTTCAGATCCTACGACAACCCTTCACTTTATCCAATACCCTTCAAATATCCCTTTTCCTTTTCTGGACCTACCAACTCCCATCTAGATAGGCCTATTGGGGCAAGAAACATTTCTTTATCTTGTGTCTGCCAGAAGCGGCATTTTGGGTCAAATGTTTTATTATTTCATATTTATTTATGACATATTTTATTCGATCATTGAAATTTAGTTGGCATTTTCAAGGGACCTGGGGAACCAGAATTAAGTGTACTTTTTTTTGCTTCTTTTATTCAATAATTTGCTCGTACCGGCCGCAAAAAAAGTTTCCAGTAAACCAATTGAATTAAAAATATGCTGTCAAAATAAGCAAAATCGTATATTGTGAGTGTATGCAAACTAAAATACATTGCCAGCTACAATGAAGAAGTATATGGGAAGCATATGTATTTGTATATTTATATAGGGGAAGGTGACCTCTGACCACTTTGCAAAATTGAATTTTTTTTAGCTTAAATATTACGCTAAATTATTTTTTTTTATTTCATTGTCATTAGTAATGTATTGCTTATCACATTTAATTTTTACCTGGTCAAAGGAACAACAACAAGTCGTGGTCAGTGTTACAACACCCAGGTAGTAAAAATTAAAAAGTATGCTAAACATTTTAGGGTTAGGATAAATCAATTTTCAGAGACTACACCATGTTTCTTATTGTAATAGCTACTTGGTCAAATGATTTCCATCTAAAGAGACATAATACAAAAAATATTATGAGGCAAACTTACATTTTTATGATAGAAATGGATAAGTATTTTTCGCAAGAATCCTCTTTGACCAGAATAATCCAAAGTAGGTTACACAAGCCCTCTAGGGAAGGAGCTAAACTCTAATTACACCAAAATGTATAAAATGTTGCTACATGCCGCCACAGCATCGGTGGTCAAAGGTACAATATATATATATATATATATATATATATATATATATATATATATATATATATATATATATATATATATATATTAGGTTAGTCAAGAAGTTGGCGCTCTTTTTTCGCCAGTCATGTATCGAGGGATTTTTCTCTTCATTGAATTATCACGATTTTAAGACCAGTTTTCGAAGGTTTTTTTTTTAAAAGAGAATATAATTCATTTTCGAAAAAATTAATATATCCTAAATATAATAAATACTTTTCTATATTTTACTTTCTTCTTTAAAAATAATTTTAATTTTTCGCTCTTGATTGCCGTCTGCAGACTATCGCCCTGGAAAAAAGAGGGTTTCCGTTCATCAGACAGAGCACCGCCATTTCGTTTTCGAAGAATTATTTTTTTTTTGTTGGTTACTTTAACATCGCATGTAAAACTTATGACGTAAAGAATTGAAAAATATCGGTTTATTTGTTATCCATAAATTGGAGAACATAGTTTTGACTTGACCACACTAAGTAGTATTTTATATATTTTTTTAATTTTACGGCGAATCTACAACTTGGCCATTAGCGCCAGGCTATCTACAGGTTGCCACCCTTTTATAATGCCAACAGCACGTGGTCGGTCACCCATTCAGGTACCAGCCACGCCCGACGTTGCTTAACTTCCACACTCTGTAGTATTGCCACTTAACTACCATAGACAGCTGGTCAGTTAGTCGTGTCATACCCAAGTTCTTCCCCTCCTTTTCGCCATCCCCTACGACGGTTGAATGAAGGATTATCCCATCGTGACTAGAGTACAGTAGCATCGAGCTCCACTGACCCAATTTCAGGGCTGATGGATCGCCTCGGAACTTCATTAGTGAAGAACCACTAAATTGTCTGCTATCCTGTAATTAGGACTGGAAGTATCCTATACTAGCTCCTTCTACTTGAAGGATTTCAGAACTTACTTATCTGATTTTGTATTTGATTTTTTTTTTTTTTTTTTTTTTTTTTTTTTTTTTAACGCGTTTTCTCTTTCCATGTTTCGAAAGGTATCAGTTTCTGAGGTCGAACAATGTACGGAGTCGGATAGTTGTACCTCACAAAAATACTATTTGTTTAAATTTACACACACACACATATATATATATATATATATATATATATATATATATATATATATATATATATATATATATAAACGCAAAATCATCAGCTTTTCAATGTTTCACCGAACAAAATGGAAAAGTCTGCTGGTTAACAACTTCGACCTAGATATTCTTAGAAACAGTATATTACTAAGATAAGTTAGTTTGTTCGTAATTCCATTGTATTAGGTTGTACGGAAAATAATGCAGGATTTTACGTTGTTTTTTTTTTTTTTTTGTTTTTTTCTGTTTTTTTTTTAAATCCTCTTTATGCAAATTTGTTTACGTTTACTAGATTATTCATTTGTATGAATGTCAACCCCTACTAATCCTCTTCTAAATGATAATGTTATCTCTGTAGCATTTCGCTACAGAAATAATTGAGTCTTTCCTAGGATGTCACACCATGAATTTCGTACGATTTTCTTTTACAAGTTTAAACTCGACCGAAGCGGAGCCCAGACGGCTAGATACATAAACGAAGTCTGGGGTGAGAGTAATTTTAATGAGTGAACTGTTCAAAGGTGGTTTAAAAAAATTTTTGGATGGAGACGTCAGACCTGAAGATAAAGAAGGTCGCGGAAGGCCTTCCTCTGTTGATGACGATGTTCTGCGATCATCGGCGGAAGAAAACCCCAGAATAACTGTTCTGGAACATGCAGAAAATCCTAAAGTTAGCAAATTGACCCTCCATGTCCACACTCCTCCATGCCAATTATATCACCGCTATGAAGTTTGTGCTGCACGTTTTGCCGAAACAAAAATGACCCTTTTCTAGCCGAATCTGCCCTACTCTCCGGATATCTTGCCTACCGACTACCATTTTTTTAGACACATGAACCATTGCTTAAAACACAAAATATTGTTGGATCGAACGGAATTAGAGAATGTGTTTACTTTATAAATTCTAAGAATTCTGAATTCTATTCGGACGGTATTAAAAAGTTACCAACACGGTATATATATATATATATATATATATATATATATATATATATATATATATATACACATACATAAATATATTGCCTACAAAATACTTTATAATAGAACACACGTCAAAGTCGTTAACCTGCAGAATTTCGCCTATTCTTGGCAAAAACTGTCAACGCTGATGGGTTTGCGTTGATAGGCGTCCAGGCGTTTTAAAATAAGTTTTAATGAACTTTAATTTTTTACAGAAGTTTTCAATTGCTTTCTTATGGTTTCTGGGGAGTCGCCATTTATTTGAAGCACGAGTAGTAGAAGCTAATGCTATCAGACTAAATATGCTTTGAAGACAGAATGCATAGCTTTGACCAGAGAAGTCTCCGAATTGGGCACACTTGGTTAATACGAGAATTCCAAGAGCGGTCGTCTGACAGGGCCTTCCATCAAACATTCAACTAGTAAGCTATATCAGGCCAACACAACTGCTCTGACAGCTCAAATTGGACTAAAGGATCCTGTTCCTTGCGAATCTACATTAGACAATAGTATTTCTAAAAGTTAACTGTAAACCTTTGAAAGTTAGGTTTAAAAATTTCTTTTCCCATCAGCATTGTTACATTGCCACTACTGGTTCGATATATTTTTGTACAAAATACTACAAAGACAGAATCATATCCCTTTCATTAAGGTTGCAGACATTAGACATACACAATTACATCCGTTAACATTTTAATGAAGGGAGATAAGAATTTGATATTTCCTTTGTTTGGGCTTAAGCACATTTTTAGCACTTTCCTCCGAAGGAAAGTAGCTATTGAGGTTGGACTCATGACGGAATTTTTGAAAAATTTCTTCAAATCTTTATCGATCCTACCTAGTAGACACCGAAAATGACCCCCGTTAAAATTTATATATATCTATATATATATATATATATATATATATATATATATATATATATATATGCATATATATATATATGTTTCTGTTAACACGATAGCGGCCAGAGTTTTTGTTTTTTCGTCACGAAACTTGGTATATAGCATTCAATTAGCAAACGATTGAACGAGTTCGTTAACCACCAAAGTCGGTCCACCGGAAGGGGGGGTTTACCCCGAACCCAAAACACTTATTTGACTATGTCAGCCGTAATATTTGTTATATTTCAACGAAACTTGGTATTCGTAGTGTTAATATAGAGGGAAAAGTGAGATATAAAAATGAACTAAATCGGCTCATTAGAAGGGGGGGTTTACTCCGGACCCACAATACCAATTCGCCACTACCAGCCGTGATTGTTGGCATATTTCGACGAAACTCGGTATTCGTAGTGCTAATTCACAGGTAAATATGTGTTGTAAAAATAAACGAAATCGGTTCATTAGGAGGGGGGGTTTACTCTGGACCCACAATACCATTTCGCCACTACCAGCCGTGATTTTTGGTATATTTCGACGAAACTCGGTATTCGTAGTGGTAATCTACAGGTAAATATGTGTTGTAAAAAGAAACTAAATCGGTTCATTAGAAGGGGGGGTTTACTCCGGACCCAAATTCCTAATATACTCATACCGGTCGTAATTTCTGCTGTATTGTAACAGCGGCAGACGTAGGTTCACAAAGCCGCCGCAAGGAGCGCTTTCTACCAATAGAGTGACTGTATCCTGTTCCTGCGTTAGATCAAAATACGATAATATGAGGATTTTTGTATTTATTACGTAGTGTAGTAGGTACCATGCGTAAACATAACTCTGGATGCAAATTAATAATTGATCAGTTACTCATTACAAAATGAGAACTATTCACGTTTTTATTTTATTTATGTAGGATATTTTAAGCAAATTGTTCTGGAAAGCAGTCTACACTACCCAAATTCTGAGGAAAGTGCTTAGTTATGCAGCTCCTGCGTGACGGACTTTTTAAAAAAAATATTCACCTAGCGAGGAATGCACTAAAAATGCAGAGTTTATATGACGGACTTTTTTTCAAATGTTAAAACCTTGTCTTGTGCTTGCCATGTGAAATCGCCCTCCGAATGCAACTTCTAGGCGATAATGATTCGAATGGGCTCCTCTAAAAGCCTCATTATCACTATGAACATTGCGCCACGAAAGTACGTCCCTGAATGAGTCATTCATAAGTTAAACACCCAATTGACCACTTCAAACCGCACTGTCCACTTCCCGGGGACAATTTGTGTGACATTTCCAGACCTTGCCGTGTAGTTGAGAGCTTCCTTTGTGTCAGAATATGTTCTCCGTGAAGTTTAACCTTTGACACTTACTTCACGGGTCACCACAACGTGTAGGATATTAACTCAAGTCTGACACTTGGCTCCTGCAACTATTCCTAAATACATGCTCTTACACATAATCTCTCATACAACAAGAATTCTATTGTAATATGGTCAAATAGCTTCAACTGTACTACGTTGTAAACCGGTTACAAAAGGTTAACGGTTATACATACCCCTATACGTCATCTTAGCGCGTTTCCGTTCTTATTCCTAGAGTCTTTTTGACCCTAGTTGTGTCTTAATCTTTCGAGAAAAATGTAAACAGAGGTAAAGATTTATAATAAAATCTCAAAGTGAAACAAAATATTACGTGCCACAGCAAGAAATTGACAATATCCTAAGCTGAAATTACTCCATTTGAGAACCGGTTTCTCCGATCGTGCTATCAAAAATCGAATAAAAACCTTATTATTTGTAGAAAATTGTATAATCTTTCGAATAAATATTTTACAATTACTAAGATATCCCAGCCAGTTTCAAGATATATAGCGATATCGTCTATACAAAAGCAAAGTATCGAATGTGAAAAATGGTTGGTACCTTATAGATTACTTTATATATATTTTATCCTATGATATACTTTAATTAGACTTAATACAAAATCGTTAGTTTGATTTTCTGTAATTCATAAAAAAAAAATCAGTCCCGTAACAGGCCACAAGGGCCCAGAGGGGCAGATACTGTAGAGGTATCTGATTCTTGACCATTCGGCACACTAGGGAGATAGTGTGGTCAACACTATGCTCCGGCCGCCAGATTTTCCCCTTGGCTGCTTCGACTGCTAGAGTCATTAGCACCCAAGGTACCCATTATGAATTAATGGTTAGGTGAGCCTAGGGACGATCTGGGACCCCAAATCCAACCCTCGAACGGCAGCACTAGAAGAAAAAATCTTTAGTGCGCGCTCGGGTTTTGAACCTGGTCCTCCAGTTCATTAGTCGAGTGCTCTACCACTGAGCTAACCTCGCCCCCTCTGTAATTTATAATAATTTTTATTTAACTTTCGAGAGTTTGCCACTACTTAAATCAGTCCAACAGCAATCAGAAAAATAGAAAACGAAAAAGGCGTTTTTTCACATTAGATACTTTGCATTTGAATCGACGATATATCCAAAAATATTAAGAAAGGTCTGGGTTTGTTTCTTTTTTTCTCAACAACGGTTCTGCATATGCTTTTGGAAATGGTTTCATTAAATTTCAAGTAATAAAGTGACTTATAAAACGTGTATTAGGAAGGATAGTAACGCAAAAACAAGAGGATTATTAACTGAATGTTGTTTTCGTACAAGTGGTTTTCGTAATAGATTATCATGATAAAACAATTTAGAATTAAAAAAAAAATATTCGACCTATAAATTTATTTTAGCTTTGTTACTCCGAACGACACAATAGCGAAGATTAATTGAGATAAAGGGTTTTATCGATTTTTCATATAGACACAATGGACTGCCTCGTCAATTCGTTCTAATTAATTACGTTCAGCATCTAGGCGCACGGTAGTGCGCCAGGCCAATGTTCCGGCCTAAGCATACTGTGTGTATATTACAGGCGGTCATAGAGCCGATTTTTACCCTCTCATAACTTTCAACCAGGTAAAGATAAAGTTATGAAATTTTACACAGGTATTATACTACAAGACGTGAGTAAAACTGGAAATTTCTGAGATATAAGCGATCGAAATTCGGGATTTATAGGACTCACTCACTCACTGACTCGTCAAAATTATTAGGCACTTCCCATGATGCTAGAGACTTGAAATTTTGCATGAAGATAGATATGAAGACGTTATTAAAGGAAAAAATCGAAAAATCGCGAAAAGTTGTGTTTGACTCCGCTTCCGGGGGGGGGGGGCGTGCCAGTTTTGAACTTCCTTCGGAAACCCATCATTCCGTCCGAATCCCATGATGTGGGGTATCAAATGAATTGTCTCGGTATGAAGAACCTATATTTGATGTTTTAAGAAATAATTAGAAGCTTATAGGCTCGGTAGAAATCTTATACCAGCTGTCTGTCTGTATGTTTGTTCCTCTTACAAATCCGTACCGTTTGACCGATTTTGACCAAACTTGGGACACAGATGGGTCTTGATAGGGGGGAATCATAGGCTAGGTTCAATTGCCTATCAGCTGTCTGTCTGTCTGTTTGTTCCTTATACAAATACACACCGTTTGACCGATTTTGACAAAATTTGACACACATGTCGGTCTTTATCCGGGTAGTGTCATAGGCTAGTCAAAATCGTCTATCAGCTGTCTGTCTGCATGTTTGTTCCTTACACAAATTCACAGCATTTGACCGATTTTGACCAAACTTGGCACACAGGTAGGCCTTGGTCCGGGGAATGCACTAGGCTAGGTAAAAAAGGTCTTTCAGCTGTCTGTCTGTATGTTTGTTCCTTATACAAATTCACACCGTTTGGCCTATTTTGACCAAACTTGGCACGCAGGTAGGTCTTGATACGGGAGTGTCTTATTATCTATGACGTTTTCTACTTTTTGTTCCATCGAAATGCCATCATTCCTTCTGAGACCCATCATGTGGGATATCAAATGAATCCTCTTGGTAGGAGAACCTATATTTGATGTTTTAAAAAACATTTCGACGCATCTTAAAAAAACAGTTATGACTTCTTTCTTAAATGTAGTAAATAAAGTCGTAGGGGTTCACTGCATAATATACTTCAAAGCAGATACTAAGTTTTTCAAAGTCGAGCCATCTAAATTACAAAGTTTAGGATCACAAACCCAAAATGTATCGTCTTTGTTCTTATATTTTTCTTAAAGGCCTTCTGCACTTTCTCTATTGTGATCTTTATCCTCGGGATAAGGTTCCTTTGTTTTACAGTGTAATAGTTTAGTTAAGAGAGCAGTCAATTTGTCCTCTAGAGTAATGTCATCTGGAAGAGCACCTAACTTTTCGAGTCTAGTGATTAGATGTATGTAGGTTGATTATTGGTATCAAATATCAAGCAGTAAGGAGAACCTTATGCAGAATCCAAAGACCCTGCTTTTATATGAAGTACAAAAGCCAGTAGGTATGCGGCAACTTAATTCTATTTAATACTTAGAAAAAAGTAATGAGATCCCCAAAAAAACATAAGTGTGAAATAGAGGCCAAGTTCCTGCCCCCACAAAGAAACACTCCCTTCCTCAAAAATATCCCCTCCTAAAACCCCCCAAAAACGCCTTACCATTCTACACTCCAAAAAAGTAGTATGAGTTGGTGTATTAATTCAACCAAAAATATTTGCCAATACAAGAGATGTTACAAGAAAGAAATGTCCAAGTTCAGTACTTGGAAGACCTCATAGTTCCTTACTAAGAACAGTAAAGACACTTCAACTGACCTTTAAAAACAACAATAAAAATACTTATATCCAGTTACTAAAATATTACTTTCCTCAACCAGGTATATTCTTAAACTTGGCAATGTTTAGTTTTTCTCCAAAGATAATTTCGGCACAAAAAAAACATTGCCAAGTTTTGGGCAAAGGTAAGGCGTTTGTGGGGGGGGTTTTAGGAAGGGATATTTTTGAGGAAGGGAGTGTTTCTTTGTGGGGGCAGGAACTTGGCCTCTATTTCACATTTATGTTTTTTTGGGGGTAGTATTTAAGGCACGTAACAGCGCGTTTCATGCACATATCTCCCTCCATTGGGAGGAAACCCGTTCATGATGCAATCAGGTGTTTCAAATTTTAATGTGTGTGTGTATATTATTTCTTGCGAAACCTAACCCGATATATATTTTCCACTTTTTCTTGTTTCTTTTTCTGGCGTAGTACTACGCCTGTCTCAAGCTAGACAACATGACGAGAGGACTTCCTGATATGGAAAGCCCCAGAAGAGGTGCGAAAAGCACGAAACATGTCGGCCGAAACATACCACATAAAGTAGTAAATGTGAACCAAGAGTGTACTGCTTTATTGACCCCTGCCAGAAAAAGAAACAAGAAAAAGTGGAATATATATATATATATATATATATATATATATATATATATATATATATATATATATATATATATATATATATGTATAAAGTGGTATGTGGCTGTTCACACTAATAGTCGCCTCAATAAATAACCTGCATTAAATTAGGTAACAAAATACTTGTATGATATCAAAGGTCAATTTTTGTCAAGTCGCAGAATCCGCCTACCGGACGGAAAAACGTTTTTTCACGCGAAACAAAGTAGTAACGCGTATGTTTTTGCGTTTATAATGTTCTGTAACGTAAGGAAACAAATAAAACCATTTTTAAATGAACTTGTTCAGACATTCGTTGTTTTTATCAGTTAATTTTTCAATCTAGGACACAGGTGTGTCTGTACCTCGCCCCATGCTAAAATATAATTTGCACAAATGGAGTAAAATTTTCTGTTTAAGAAAACAATCTCTAAAATATATGAAACTAATAAGTAACAGAAAATTATTAAATAATTGACTGAGATGTTTACAAAATGTTTAAACATCCATACTTTGATATATATATTTTTAAGGGCCTCGAGAAATGTTGAATGTACTGGAGTTTTACTAATGGCACACAACAATAGAGAATGGATTTAATGGTTTCTCATACATTTTCTGTCAGACATCTCTCTATAATTTTCCGTTAAAGGTAGAGATTCTTCAGGGATTTTATTGAAAGACAGGTTTTACATTAAGGAAAATACTGACAATGGTTTTGTAGCACAAGGCTCAATGTATAAATCTTTATTTTTTTAGAATTTATAGATGATGTTGTTGTCATTTAAGGAGGTTTTATTTATTGATCTTGTTAGGTGCGTCCATTGCTGGAATCTATTTAACTAGCTATGAATTTAGGTTTCATACGTTAAACTATATATAAATCTCCTCTTACCGAATACATGGTAACGAGAGGACTTCCTGGTAAGAAGTGCCCCTGAAGAGGTGCGAAAATATGCACGGGCCTATTAAATAAAGTATTATGAAGACAGGAAGACTGTTTTAACCACCCCATGCCTCCTAAGATCAAAAAGAATATATATATATGTGTGTATATATATATATATATATATATATATATATATATATATGTTTGATGTTTTTTTTCGTCGCTGGGATAGTATTTTTAGATGGAACGGCATTTTTCTCCAGCGGTGGTACTCCTCCTTACTTCTTCCCGGAATATTTCGATCGATTCATCTCCATCTTCTTCAGCCAGGTACTTGGTCCCTGGCTACCACCGAGGAAGAAACAAGTACCTGGCTGAAGAAGATGGAGATGAATCCATCGAAATATTCCGGGAAGAAGTGAGGAGGAGTACCACCGCTGGAGAAAAATGCAGTTCCATCTAAATATATATATATATATATATATATATATATATATATATATATATATATATACATACATACATACATAAATATAGAGATATATTATGTATTTGTAGATAAAAATATATAAAACTGCCAAAAAAACACTCCACCACTTAGATAATATAGTCTCCATACCAACATATGAGATGTTGCAGATACAGAGGGCAAACTCAACATCCGGTCTAATGTTTTTCCCCCATCCGAATCTAGACTCTTGCGAGAATCTACAGGTATATTTGTCATATTGAGTTCGCCCTTCTTTCCCTCTCAAAATATACCGAGAATAAAGAAAAGTGGGCTGGAAACTATCATGGAAAGGCGGGTACGAATTGTTATGATATAAATAAAATTCTCTTAACTAACAGAGGCGTATATAGGAAATTATTTTTGGGAGTGGGGGAGGGGTGCTAGGAGCATTTTGGGGGTGAGGAGCATTTAAGGGGTATAGAATACTTACAATGTAAGCCACGGTCATAGCCCCGTTGAATGCACCAGTTACCGTGGATTACCGCACTTAAGCGGGGGCGTGGCCAGTACATGAATGGGTGACCGACCACGTGCTGTTAGCATTACAAAAGGGTGGCAACTTACAGATAGCCCGGCAATAGCAATGTTGGGCAAAACTAAAAACTAAAACTAAAATTAAAACTAAATTCACTTTTTGGAATAAACTAAAACTAAACTAAAAATTGCAACCTAAAAAAAACTAAAACTAAAATTTTACTAATTAATCGATTTTAACTAATCTAAAACTAAAACTAAATCTTTGGGAATTGACTAAAAACTAAACTAAAAATTTAGTTTAGTTTAGTTTTACTAAAATAACATGAATTAATATAAATCATATGTTATTTCGATAATTAAGTAAATTATTAAAACTAATAGAACTTGCTTAAGAATAAGAAATTGTGGCTTTTTCTCGTAATTTGAAAACATATGTTCTTTGATAAACTAAATTAGTTAACTAAAAACTAAAACTAAACTAAAATCACAAATTTAGGTCTCTTTTACTAAACTAAACTAATTGCATTACTAAAAACGGAGTCCATATGATTAATAATTATACAAATCTAAAACTAAACTAAAACTAAAACTAAAAAAATAACATTAGTTTAGTTTTAGTTAGGGAAAACTAACGTTAGTTTAGTTTACTAACGTTAGTTTTGCCCAACACTGGGCAATAGTAGCCCACTCATTGATAAGGCGTTCAAAAATATAAAATAAAAATAAAATTTAAAAAATATCTAGAATTTGAAATCGTTAGCCAACTAAAACGCTATTACATACAAAAATAAAAGTCCGTCTCGCAGGACTGCATCATCTTAGCGCGGTTCCGTTCATATCCCTAGTCTAATTTGGAAAGATATAAATAGAAGCAGTTATTATTTTGGTTCCACCAGTCTTTTTTTTTAAATTAATTATTATAATGGCGTGTCAACCCTTAAGGTCACTAACGCCATTCCTGTGAGTAGTCTTGAAAGGTCATGATTTACAATCTTACCTGGAAGGGTCCGCTACACTAGAAACAGACCCGCTAGTGACAAGGTCTTGGAATCTTGGAAATCTGTATTTCTAACAATAAATTGTTTTTGTTATTTTACTTAACCAGTTATATTGTCAAATACATTATCCAACTATAAGCAATTAAAAAATAACAAGAAATAAAACAGACAAAAAGAACCATTGGAATAAACGAAATCAATTAATTTAAAGCTTTAAGCACTTTTTTCTCCGATTGACATCGCCTAATTAAAACTTTCTTTAGAACCTTTTTTGTAGAGCATTTAGTAAGCTTCCGAATGGTAATCTTTCGCTTCACAAGATTGCCAACGGTTTTCGAGATACTAACGAAATTATACAAAGTTACCAAAACTTTTTTTGTCTGTTAATAAAATATTTTATTCTAACCCTTCCTTTACTCTAAACGTAACAAAAATTTCAACATATTAGTGTTGATGAAACTCCAACATGCAGAAAATGTTTCAACTGTATCCCATAATTCTAAGTACCAAAATCAAAGACAAAGAACCCTCCCTAGGAAGGACGCTAGGCAGTTGAAAAGCTATATATCTTGGAAATCCATATCTCTAACATTAAATTGTTTTTCTTAACCTATTTTATTTTCAAATACATTATCCAACAATAAGCAATTAAAAAATAACAAGGAATAAAAAACAGACAAAAAGAACTGTTCGAATAAGCGAAATCAATTACTTTAAAGTTTTAAGCTCTTATTTCTCCGATTGACATCGCCTAATCAAAACTTTCATTAGAACCTTTTTTTTAGATCATTTAATAAGCTTTCTAGTGGTATTCTTCCGTTTACCAAGATTCTCAACCTTTTTCGAGATATTAAGGAAAGTAAACAAAGTTACTAAAACTTTTTATGTCTGTTAATAAAATATTTTATTCTAACCCTTCCTTAACTCCAAACGTAACCAAAATTTCAACATGTTAGTTTTGATGAATGTAGAACATGCAGAAAATGTTTCAACTGAATCCCATGATTCTAAGTACCCAAACTAAAAACGGTATTCAAAAAATATTTTCTCGAAAACGGTTACAGCTATCGCCTTGAAAATGGTTTCATTCGTTTTCCTAGCCCAGGAGTCATATAAAACGAGTACTTAGAAGCTTATGAACTCAAAAACGTAAGCGTTACGATTTTTTTTGCGCGAATTTCGCCCCAAACGCCATCTTCCATTAGGCGGAATTTGCTGGTTAACGAACTTGACCTTTCAAATTGGACGAAGGATTTTTGTACCAAATTTCATCAAAATTGGACCATTCGTCTTCTATCTAGAGAGCGAACAGACAATATATATATATATATATATATATATATATATATATATAAATATATACATATATATATATATATATATATATATATATATATATATACAAATTTGAACCACCGTTATTTTCGGTCTCTAGGGGTTCTGAAACGCGAAATTTTCTAGTCGGCACTTCCGGATTGTATCATTGTATCAACCCTATAAGCGGGGTTCCTCCCTATGGGGGTGGAGGAACCGCGCTAAAATATAAAATAAAAATAAAATTAAAAAAATATCTAGAATTTGAAATAGTTAGCCAACTAAAACGCTATTACATACAAAAATATAAAATAAAAATAAAATTAAAAAAATATCTAGAATTTGAAATAGTTAGCCAACTAAAACGCTATTACATACAAAAATATAAAATAAAAATAAATTTAAAAAAATATCTAGAATTCGAAATAGTTAGCCAACTAAAACGCTATTACATACAAAAAAATAATATTCTGAACGAATTGATCTTCAATTTATTTTTAGAGATATTATGACATATTTTTACTAATTAAATCAAAATGTTCGCAGGGCCTCAGCCCTCCCCCCCCCCACCTTATATACACCAGTTCACACTAATTCTTGGTCGATTATCATATAATTTGAACAATGAAACATCCCACAACGAAAAAATGAATAAACTCTAGTGGAGTTGGCCCTTATGGAAAAAAAGTATTCTGAAAACTACTTTTTGTTATGTTCGCTCTTCGTATCCGCAACCTTATATTTATAACAACTACAGAAATTCTAAGACCCCACACAAACATAACAAATGAAAAAAATCTGACTTCAGTTTTGCTTAGACAGAATGTTAACAATATTGATTGGAACTATAAACGATTGAGTAAATATTTAAATCCAGCTTACTAAATGTAGAGAAACTAGTCTAATGTTGGTAATCTATGGAAACATTCAGTTTATACAACTAAATTGGCCAATTAATTCTGTGTTTTATGTCCTTATTTACATAGAATCAGTATAGAAGCAATTAGGTTTCCCTGCAAGATCTTAGATTTTAGATTTCTCTTAGGCAAGAAGTTCAATTCTGAAGACAAACATTTCCGTGATTTGAACTTTATATATATATATATATATATATATATATATATATATATATATATATATATATATTAAAACACGCCCTGTATAATTCTATTTTAATTTTTTTTTTTTTCAGAAAGAGGGCTTGCAATGATTTATCAAACCATTTTTATACCGTTAACTCTGTGTCCATAGAAATTATGTCTTCATTAACAGAAATAGTCATCATAAATATAGCATTAAGCGCATTTCTTTTCACTTCCCAAAGAGGGATTCGCTTATCGCGCAACAGACCTTATAGAAGACAATTTCGTCTACAGGGTGATTCAGGTCTAAGTAGCCAACCTTCAGGAGGTGATTTTAGACATCATTTCCAACAAAAAAGTTCATTTAAAGTATGGTCCGATTCCGAATGAAAAAGGAACTATGTCCAATTTTCTGGGTTTTTTTTTAAGGTAGACATATTTTACATTGAATACGAAAGAATCGCTCAAAAACCGTTAAAGATAATTAAATTCTAATTATGCCCCTATAAAATACATAAAACTTCCTCAGCCCCCTAACGGACTACAGATTTAAAACTTACAGGAAAACTTCTATATTTAGTTAGCATTAAATCTATGCAAATGAGGTGGAAGCCTATTGGCTCCTTTTTGTCAAAAAATGTCGAGTGTATTTTTGTTTCTGTCAAATACTTTGTGTTAAAAAATTATAAATTATTCATTATTTACTGGCCAAACTGTGGGAACCCAGTGTCCAGTCCGGAAGCAATAAGAAGTAACTGGATAAAAAATATTCGAAAAGTTTTTCAGTCGTGAGAGATATGTCACAGTTTGTGTTTTCTAAATTTTCATTGATTTACCATTTTCTATTTGCGTGATGTATTTGGCTCTCACATTTTGAGGGGGATTATTCAAAATCATTTCAGGATAGTTAGAAAATTGTATAACTACCACATTGCGTTGCGGGAGGATACATTTTAATCCTCAGTTCGGCCTCAACATTTTGTGGACAGACAAGACCAAATTCACACGATATGGAACATTTAATAGTCCCAATTTGCATAATTTGGCTCATGCTAATCCTTATGGTGCGGTATTTTGGCCGAATATCTTCTTCAGCCAACCACGATTCCCGACCGATCGACCTATTGCATTGGAAAACGTTCCGCTCTCACACGGGATAGATTCGTGGTGCTTATGGATTGCTGTCCCCCGTCCAAGCTGACAAAAGTCCAATTGCAATTTCGGAAATTTTTAACTTTTTAAATAAATTAGCAAATGTTTTAGTGACAACTATTAATGAAAATTGGAAATAGACAAAATGTGACATATCTCTCAAATGAAAAACTTTTACAATCATTTTTTTCAGTTACTTTTTATTGCTTCCGGACAGGACAATGGGTTCCCACAGTTTGGTCAATAAATAATGAATAATTTATAATTTCTTCACACAAGGCATTTGAGAGAAACAAAACTACATTCGACATTTTTGACAAAAATGAGCCAATCGTTCAACCTATCGCTCAATAAACTTCCACTTTATTTGCACAGATTTATTCCTAACTAAATGTAGAAGTTTTTCTGTAAGTTTTGAATCCGTAGTGCGTTAGGGAGCCGGGGAAAGAATTTACGAAAAACCACTGATTCATCGAGAAAAACAGAAGTGCGTTATTGGACGTCCAGAAAGTATCTTTTATCAATGGGTTTAGTGAATCAAATCACCGTTTTATTGAAGGAAATTGAGTCTATTTTATGGTGGCATAATTAGAATTTTATTATCTTTAACGGTTTTCGAGAAATTCTTTCTTATTCAATAAAAAAGATGTCTACCTTAAAAAAAAAAACAGAAAATTGGACATAGCTCCTTTTCCATTTGGAATCGGATTATACTTTAAATGTACTTTTTTGTTGGAAATGATGTTTAGAATCACTTGCTGAAGTTTGGCTACTTAGACCTGAATCACCCTGTATATATATTCGAATACACAGAAATACTTCGACTCAACCAATTGTTCATGCTCATGTTAACCAGTAGGAATCCTGTTTTTTGGGCAACATTCGCGCGAAACAAATCGCGAACATTTACGTTTCCAGGTACTCGAACCCATGGGGAGACTCAATTCAACTATTATTAAGAAATTTCTGAAACATCTCGAAATCGTTTGAAAAGTTGTAGTGTATGTAAGGAATATATTCGAAAGCTTAATATATTTTCTAAAAAAATTATTTGTATGCAATTTTTGATAGAATGAGATCATTGAGGGAAATCGGTACTTGAAATTCAAAGGTATCGGATTCGTTCTCGTTTTTTGCCTCTCTCTTAGGTTTTCATGTTTGTTTTCTTTTAATTACAGTAAGATGAATATATTAGTAAAACACGGTAGATAAAGGAGAAACATATTTATAATCGTGTTTTCCTAAAACGAATGTTGAGAAAGCTGATTGAGTTATTTTCACTTAGGATACCGCCAATTTCCTCTGCATTTTGTTGTCCAAAATAATGTTGTTTGTTGTTTGTTTGTGTTTAAGGACAAAAAACAACAAGTTTACCATTGCCCGAACCTCTAAAATAATGTGTTTCATTGAGATTTCATTAGAGGAAGTGTTTATTTTTTTTCAGCATGTTGGTTTCCTAGCAAGGCCATTCAGAAGATACTGTTCGTTTTGTTATCGGCAATGAAGTGGAACACTAAAAAAAAAAAAAAATAATAATAAATAAATACTTTTTTCACGGAAGATAGAAAAAAAAATATGATCCAACCTTTTCAAATAACGCTACGAGCTGCATCAGCACTCTAAACGTTGCCTTACCCATTTAGTTCAAATCTTAATGCCGGGACTGCTCAGTTTGGCCTCAAGGTTTGGACTGTACAGATAAAGCACACACACTAAGTTAATAAACCTTAAGGCCGGGATTGTACAGTTATAGTGGACTTTTTGAAGCAAATATCCTGTCGTCCATACAAATCAGACCTAGCCTGCACAGTTCCGGCCGGCCTCATTGGACTGTACTGTTTATCTATTGGGGTTTTAATTGTACTTCGATGGACTGTACAGTTCAACTCTGGCCCCGAAGATGTCCTATACAAGGTAAGGAATATCTCAAGATTTGGACTGCGCAATCAAAATCTTAAGATATTCCTCACCGAGTGTGGGCATCCTTACAGGACTCATCAGAGCGGATAGACAAATTGAGGGAAATATTAAATCATATCAACCAATATGATAAAATGTAATATAAAAAATAAGAAGAAGGTAATAAATTATTTATTTATTTTATTAATTAAGCTTATCGCAACTCAGGCGACGAAACTACAGCTTGAAAGAATTGAGGTAAGTAGAAGAAAGTCAATAGTATAGTCAGTGATAAATTGTAAAATAAATTAAAAGTACGAGTCGTAAGTAAAGTAGTACTTATTAGCTGAGAGAAGTATATTTACTTCTAGAAATAAAAAGGGGGGAAGGAAAACAAGAGGGGAGAAAAGGCAAAAATAAGACAAATAAATAGACAGATAAAAGAAGGAAGGAAAAAATAAATTTATATTATATATAACAAAAATAAACAATTGAAACAAGGGGAGAAAAAAAAAAAAAAAAAAAAAAAAAAAGGCGTTGCTAGATATTATCCAGAGTTTTGATGTTGGAAAGGAATTGGAATATGTCTGAAATATGTTTGCTGACATCTGAAAGTAATTCATGCATGTTTGATGGTAAGTCAGTGTTTAGCCTGAGTCTACAGTCTTTCAGTAAGTGTTTAACAGTAAGTGTTGTATTGCAGTACTGGCATATCGGTCTGTCTTGACGTGTCATAAGGTATGATTGAGTCAGTAGGGAATGGTAATAAATTAAATAGCCGATGAACCAAAACAGATCCACAGACGTCATCAAAGGCCAGAATAACCCTGTAGTTGATCGCCCACGAATAAAAACTGTATCTATATTTTTCCAAATGACACAAGGTTTAAGCAGGAAATCGCACTAAGATAAAGCAGTTATTGTTACTTTGCATTTTTTATGTTGTAGCGAAGAATGCTTCAAATACCAGCGAGATAGAAATTTTATTAAAAACATTTTTTCCTTTCTACTTAGGAATCCCTTAGGTATTTTTCCTTTTATAGAGTCTAGATCTAAAAACACAATAAAAGACTACTGCATTATTCTGTCTGTATCTCCTTCTATTCGATCACTGCAGGAAAATATAAAAAGGATCGAGACAAAAATATGTATATCCGAATATATGTATGTATTGGGTTGTATTCCTCTGTAGGACCTTTTATGCCTTGAGATATGTAAATGCACAAAGTGTAGAGACATAAAATCAGTATATATACATCTTAAATCGTCTGGAATGATTAGATAACGTTACAAAAATGTATAATGCACAAAAATATTTTCTTTTTTCCTGAAACGTCCATAAATAAGATAGACAAATGCTAATAATATAATAGTTGCTTGCATGAAATTGACGTGTACGTTTTGTGATTTAAATAATTACATTGAAAAAAATACATAAAGACGTAGTACAGTGATGTTGATAATTTATAAAATAATAAAATAAAAGAGGGGCAAATACTATAGGTATTTGATTCATGACTATACGGCACACTAGGGAGATAGTCTGGTCAGTACTATGCTCCGGTCGTCTGATTTTCCCCTATGCAGGTACCTATTAACAAACTAATAAAAGGCTGGGTTGGCCAGGGATGGTCAGGGAGGCCGAATTCATCCCACCAACAAAGATACTAGAAGATAGAAATCTTTAGTGCGTGCTATATCTTTAGCTAAACTTTGCCCTTATAAATAAAAACTCCGTCAGGCAAAAGATCAATCATTAAAAAAAGGTTCAAGTTGATAGACACATTATTTACACCAAATGCAGATGGTTAGCCGTTGAGATGATTATAATTCAAAGAATTTTTGGGATTCGGCTAAGAGAAAAACGCCAAATCATCAGAAAAATCAAATATTTGAACGTTTCGGCGTGTGAGCGTTTTTAGCAACAAGTGCCTACACCAAAAAATTGGACCCTTATACTTATCCATGGTCACCTGAAAGATCGTACTCCTCCATACCCCTCTTTGACACTGTGTATTTATTAAACACGTGAAAATAATCGATTCGTATTTTTTTTACATCGGCCCAATCGCACGTTTAAGGAGTGATAGCAGCCTTCCAAAGTACACCTCAAATATTCTAACAAGGGGAGTATACAGTGGTGGGGTCCCCGATTCGGTCCATTTTTTTTTTTCTGTTGATTCTACATCGGAAAATAGTCGACACGTGTCCAAGCGTTCCGTCCAATTGTCCTACAGTTGAACGGTTGTTCGGTTCTCAAATTCATTATGCAGAATAGGGCTCTAAAACAATGAATTTCCTACATCAAATCACTAAAATTCTGATAAAATATATAGTATGGGGAATTCCATGCATTTAGGAGTTAATCTATTAGTTGATGAGATGTGATAAGGTCGAGTTGGGGCGGGGTAGGATATTGCCAAGACGTGCTTAAGCATGAGTTATCATAGCAGGAGTTGATGTGCCCCTAGGGGTATCCAACTTAATATGCAGAACTGGGGATGTGCTGTCATGTACAAGAAATTAGTTATTTCATACTACCTGTATGAGAATATGCATTTATTTAATAGTTATCGCAAAAAAAAAAATAACGCATTATTCCAGTGAAATCATAAAATAGTATGTGCATAAAAAAAAGAGACAGATTTGCATAAGTTCTATACAGAGTGTATCGCAAGTAGATCACAAAACGAGTGAACTACACCAAAAATGTACTTAACGGGTAATACTACCATGTAACTTTTTTACTGCAATTTTCTTTTCTTATGGGCTTAAATAATCAAAAATGATATCTAGGAGTGTTTATGTGGCGGAAAAGTTTTTTTATACTCCAAAAATTTGATTTTTCAACTGGAGTCCGAATACATTTCAAAAATAAAATAAAAACTTATTTATCAGAAATAAATGATTTTATCACTGACTGATTTTATCAGAAATAAATGAAATTTATTCTTGATGAATTTGATTATTTAATAAATGAAGTAAGTTTTACGTTTAATTTGAACTGTGTGCTTAAATTGAAGATCCTATTCTATGTTTTTCAAATCCCAGCCGGAATAAGGAAATACGCTAAGATGAAACAGTTCCTGCCAATTAGTCTTATTTTCTATTAATTTCCTACTGTTCTAGTCAATTACATTAAATGTTTCGTTGATTAAATAATTTATTTATTATATCTTAGATTTATTATAAACCGAAATATTTTTGTAGTATTTATTCTCTTTCCATGTTTCAATATTTCCTTTTGGATTCTTTAAGGCAACAAGTTTTTCCCCTTCTGGATTTAGACCTCCTGCTAGAAGTTTTTTTTTGTGGACAAACTTTCTTCAGAACAAACTTCTATCCCTGAGTAAGCCAGTCTAATCTGTCCATTCTTTATGTTGGCTAAAAAAAGAAACTTTTTTCCCCGTTTCTTAGCGTGTTTTCCTCCCAATATTGAGGGACAAAACACGCTCTCTAACAGCTTCAAAAATGGTCTGATTTTGATAAAATTTGGTGATTTCAAAGATTAGGTTCGTTAACCAACGGATCTATTACCGTAACATAGTTTTTTTTGGTGAAATTCACGCAAAGAAATCATAACGCTGACTTTTTTGCGTTAATAGGCTTCTAGGTGCTTTAAAGTAGGGAAACCATTTTTAAAGTGAAGTAACCGTCTGTAAACGTTTTTAAGAAAAGTAAAAAAAAAAAATGTTTTTGTAACTCATATTAGGTTGGGTACTTAGAATCGTGGGATTCAATTGAAATATTTTCAATGGTGTTAAGAGAAAGCTAAGTTTACTAGATCCTCAACAAAAAAAGTACTTAATAAATTTTCCATGGTCGATATCAATCGGAAAAAGTCCGTCACGCAGGAGCTGCATAACTAAGCACTTTCCTCAGAATTGGGTAGTGCCGAGTGCATTCCTGAATAATTTGCTTAAAATAACCTATATAGTAAAATAAAATAACATAAAATAAAATTTATAATATAAAAACATAAATTGTTCTACTCTTTTGCATTTTTTATGAGCAGCTGTTTCAATTATAATTTTGTAATTAATTTCAATACACAAAGCTTCACATTTCGATCTATTGATCTTGATGAGTTTCGCGAACCTACGTTTGGCGGAAGAATTCAATTCAAACATAGTACATAGTAACATCTCCCCCCCCTTCCAATAGACCGATTAAGTTCATTTTCATATCACTTCCTTCTTATTAGATACCCAGGACGTATAAAGTGTTACAATAAATCAGAAATTACAACCGGTATAAGGGAATTAGTAATTTCTGTCCGGAGTAAGCCCTCCCTTCTAGTCAACCGATTTAGTTTATTTTATTTAAAAAACTTCTCTTCAGTTGACAACAACGAATACCGAGTTTCGTTAAAATATAACAAATATTATGGCTTGTATTGGGAAATAACTACTTAGCTCCGGAGTAACCCCCCCCCCCCCCCACACATGGACCGATTTTGTTGGTTAACGAACTCGTTCAATCGTTTGTTGGAAGAATACTACATTCCATGTTTCATGGCGAAAAAACAAAAACTCTGGCCTGTATCGTGTTAACGGACATATATATATAACTATATATGCATATATATATATATATATATATATATATATATATATATATATATATATTTGAACGGGGGTCATTTTCGGTGTCTACTAGGTAAGATCGATAAAGATTCGAAGAAATTTTCCAAAAATTCCGTCATGAGTGCAACCTCATTAGCTACTTTCCTTTGGAGGAAAGTGCTAAAATAAGTGCTTAAAACTTTGAAAGCGTTAGTTTTGTTCTTTTGAACGGGTTTTGTTTAACTCCTTTAAGTTGATTTTTTGTAGTTTTAAGTTGCATTTATCAACAAAATTAGTATTTCCGCTTAGTTTCAGTTTTCTGTTGTGGCGCTTTAAACGTCCTTCTCTTTGAGCTTTTATTTTATATTTTTAACGAAAAATCAAACCCCACCTGCTTCTATTACTTTACTAATGACACTAGGGATATTAACGGAACCGTTCTGTGATGATGCAGTTCCTGAGAGTCGGAATTTTATATATCTATATTTGAAATCAATTAATAAAGATTAGAATTATATATTTAAAATGAAGAAAATCCTGAAAATAAAAAACAAAAAGCGTTTTATATTTACAAATAGCTAAAAAGGCAATTCAGGAGACAGCTGCTGATTAGTAAAACCTTCTGAATGATAATGGAACCTGATGCAATTATATTTTATCAGTTGATTTATTTTATTTTTTTTAATATTATTTTTTTTTTATTTATTTTTATTTTTTACGGCGCATCGACAATTCTTGGCCATTAGCGCCGATTGTTTTTATTATTATTACTTTTTATTTTATTTTCCTTTTAGTTATGATTTTTTTTTTATTCTTATTTATTTTTATTTTTTTTTTTGTTTGTGTAATTCAATTTAAGTATGTACTATTTTTTACTGTATTCTCATTATGTAAAATCATAACAATTTCTTTACTTATCACAATTAACCAATGTGCTATATTATTTATGCAGATGTTAATAAACTTTTTATTATAAAAAAAAAAAAAAAAAAAAAAAAAAAAGAAAAAAAAAAAAGAAAAGAAAAAGGAACCTGATAAGAAGGCTTTGATAAGAAAATAGCCCGGGTATGAGTAAGTTTATAAGGGACACGTCATAGCCTTCCATAATCCCTATCCGTAGATTATCATATTATAGCAATTCAACCTGTTTATCCATCCAATTTATACATTTATTTCATTATTCTATGTAGTATGTTCACTTTTCTTGTGCTTGCCGCTTTGTGACTTACTTGAAGGCCATATTTGCCAGTTTACATCTCTTTGTAAATATATTATGGTCTGTTAATTTCTTTTAAAGCGAACTTGGTGAGTTTTTTTTTTTTTTTTTTTTTTTTTTTTTTTTTTTTTTTTTTTTTTTTTTTTTTTTTTTTTTTTTTTTTTGGTTAGTTTTCTAACCCACCAAGACCAATAATTTCTACTTTTTTTTCGTACGGTAGCTGTTTTAGCATGAGAGTCGGCCAACGAACTTTTGCCAAAGTTTTCGTGACCTGGTAGCCAGTGAATGGTAATGTGTCTCTTTAGTGTGTGAGCTTGAAATAGTATTCGTTGGATGATGTATGTAATTTAAATATATAAACAACTAGCTGACACGTGGTCTAGTGGCTAGCGCCTTAGATTCATAAGCGGGAGATGGTGGGTTCGATCCTCACCGGCGGCAGGAATTTTCTCATCTCAGGGCTCGCTGAGAAAATTCCTGACTGCACCCTGGATGTTGGCGCTAATGGCCAAGAATTATGCACTTCGTACCGCCTAACAGCCCATTCTTTAATTTTTCATTTTTTTAATACTTTTTCTTCTATTTGGGACACCTGGTCAGCTATTAGGACAAAAAAAGAAAAAAAAACTTAATAAGTCAACAATTACATTATGACAAAAAATAAAAATTATAAAACACTTAAAATTCTTTTAATAGCCACTAAAAAATCAAAATTACAATCTCAGATTTCTTATTATAATATCTACTTATTATATTTCATTTTTTTTTTACTTATTCTAAATTAAGTTTCGTTTTTATTGTAGTACTTAATGGAGCACGATATTTTTTGTTTTACTACCTGACGCATAAATAAACAAAGCAGATGGTTTTCCAACACGGGAACAGGCAACATACAATTTACCATGGGAGAAACATGGGTCTTCCAAATTAATACCAAAAACACTTAATGACTGCCCCTGGGATTTGTTTATAGTCAAACTGAGTTCATAGGTCCAATAGCAACACTGCTGCAGCTGAAAGACTGTTTAACTACGCTTCAAAGAGTAATAATCGTAATAACGAAAATTTTGAAATTAGAGTAGGTATTAATGAAAGTAAATGCAAATGTATTTTTTTTACAAATTCAAATATTTCGTCCTATATTGTATTTTGTTTTTTAAAAGTTATAATAGTATAAAAACTTTGGCTTTCCTAATACAAATTCTTTCTACAAATTTTAATATCTCGTTTCATTATGTTTTATTTGTTATGAAAATATGATTACTAAAAGCAAAATGTTTTCTTCTCTTGTCTCCAATAAATAACCCAAATATCTACGAAATTATGGATTGTAATCATAAAAAAAAGTTTTCAGTACAAGTGAAATAACAGAAAAGTTGTGATTACGGTTATAATTATGGCTGCTTTCAAGCCCAAAACTGGAAAGAATAATCGAAGGTTTTTTTTTATTATTAATTATTCCTAAATTTGTATGAGGTTAATCATCAATCATAAATTAAGCCCTTTTATAGGATTTAATCTGCGTAAGGTTAGTCATTAATCATTAGTCAACGTTTGTTTTAATCATTAATCATCAACCATAGGCTAAAAAGGCGTTAGTCGTTACTCATTAGTCATGGAGAAATATGATTGACCAATCGTTAATCCTTAGTCATTTACTCGTACTCATTTAATCATTAGTCATTAATAAAATTAATTACAGTTTGCTTCGTCCTAATAATTATCTTGTATTTTAAAGAGATTTATATTGGGAGCATGGATTATGACAACCTTCCATATGAGTTATTAGACATGATATTCAAGAATCTGGATGGTTTAGACTTATGGCGATGCCTCGGAGTGTCGAAGAGGTGGAGAAGTGCAGCTAATACTGACACACTGTGGGAGAAACATTGTCTGAAATTAGGAATTGATGAAGCACCACTCGATCCCTTACAAGGTATGATAGCAAGATCCTAGGTTTTTTTTTTTTTTTTTTTTTTTTTTTTTTTTTTTTTTAACGGCGCATCGAACCCACCATCTCCCGCTTATGAATCGTGTCTGCATGACCACGGGAGACCCCAAGATCCTAGTAGTAAACTCATTCATGTATACAAGACTAACATAACCATAAGGAAACATTCGTTATCTCTTTTGCATTTGGTTTAAGGTGTGACAATTCAAATAAAGTGAAAATTTTAAAATTAATACTATTCGGTGATTTCACGGAGATATCAAGAATTTTATCAGAGGAACTACTTTCTAGGGCATTGGGAGGAAACTATTTTATGATGTTGATCTCATCACGCTATCAAGAAGTGCCGACTAGAAAATGGCAGATCCCATAGATAACAAAAATATAAGTGGTTCAAATTTCTATGAATACATATTTGTCTGTTCGCTCCCTCATACAGTGAAAATGATCTGATTTTCATGTAATTTGGTACACAAATCTTTAGTCTGACTTCAATAGTTCGTTAAACATAAAAATCCTTACATCGGAACATGGTTTTTGTGTGAAATTCGCGCGAAAAGAATCTTAACGCTTTCTGGTACTCTTCTTATAGGTTTTCTCAAGTCGGAAAACGAATGAAACCATTTTTGGAGCGATATCTGTAAACCTTTATGAGAAAAGCCGGCACACACATGCTTTACTAACTAATTTTCATTTTGGGTAATCATACTTGTCCCAGACGTTTGAAAATCTAAACTAAACTATTAAAATTTGGAGCTAAGGAATTATTAGAAAAAAAAAAAAATGTATCTGTAGATTCTCTGAAGCGTCTAGATTCGGATGGCGTGGAAAAAAGAAAGTGACCCGATGTTAAGTTAGCCAAGTGTGCTAACAGACATGAAATTTTTTGGGATCTTCGTATATTTGTTTCACGTAATTTTTCACTGAAATTTTACTGGGGTACGGGGAACGTAACCATTCCAGACCTTACTCAATTTTCTAAAAAAAAAAACGTTTTGAAGTGATTTTTGATGGGGCGATGTCAATTGGAAAAATAAAAGTTTAAAAATTTGAAGTTCTTGGTTTCCGTTAATCTTTTATTGCTACTTATTTTTTTAAATGCTCGTAGCAGGAAACATTTTTTGTCATTCAATCGGGAAACGTAAAATGATAAACATTTTTTTGTTATTAGGAATTCGAAGATAGAGTCCATGGCTCTGAATATCACAGCCAATGGTCTACCGCTTCTTATACTCAGCATCTTGAGCATTTCAGCCCAATGAACTGTGGTTCACTATTCTAAGGAAATTTTTTACTTCAGTCTCTAAAGATTTCAGCCAATGGGCTGCTGCTTATCATTCTCAGCATCTTTTTTATTTCAGCCCTTGAACATCTCAGCCAATGGGCTGCTGCTTATCATTCTCAGCATCTTTTTTATTTCAGTCCTTGAACATCTCAGCCAATGGGCTGCTGCTTATCATTCTCAGCATATTTTTTATTTCAGCCTTGACCATCTCAGCCAATGGGCTGCGGGTTTACTATTCTAAGCACACGTTTTATTTCAGGCTCTGAAGATCTGAGCCAATGGGCTGCCGCTTACTATTCTCAGCACTTGATGCCGATCAGAAACTGGAGGTTAGGTCAGCACAAGATATTCCACATCCCAAAAGAAGAACCATGCTTCCATCTAAACGTGGAAAGGGAATCAAGGAGCTGTCTACTATGATAACCTTAATAAGCTAACGATACACCAAGTTCACTCTCGAGGTATTACATCTACGGAGCTGGTTCTTCCTTCGTTTTTTAGAGATCTTGCTAGAGGAGTTTTTGCTACTTCAGTTGTCTTAAATAAAGATTATATTGCTTCATCGAATGGTGGTAATATTGTAATTGTCTATAGAAAAATAGGAGGTCAATTATTTCAGCCATTTAAGATTATTTACTTAAAGTCAGAAAGTGTAAAAATAATAGATTACAACGCTGAATTACTTAAAGATATTTTTTCTTATGACTCATCCGTACAAGTCATAACTATTATAACTGAAGATATGTTATGGATCCGTAAAAAGGGCAGACAAAATTATTTTATTGTTAACTTATTGACTGATTCTATTCGGATAATTCCAGGAAATGGTACTTTTTGGTGCTGTACATACAATCCTCTAGTAGCAATTTGGTATGATAAGGTAACCTTGTATGATAAATGCGGAAACATTCTTCTCCAATTAAATATCCATTGTTGGGAAGTAAGGTTTAACTCCGAAATTTCTTTTAATTGCCATTGCAGAAACC
>OX328130.1:32065636-32141085 GCA_946811695.1 Gonocerus acuteangulatus | reverse complement strand
GATTCCGTTGTACAGCCTGCAACCCTTCCGCAAATCCTGGGTCTCTGCGGAAGACTGGGTTATTGCGGATTAACAGGCACCATAAAATACTTACCATAGCCGACATGTTCCGATGGAAAGTGGGTATAGAAGTGTATGAAGAGGTACACTGTGTCGCCGATTAAGGTTTAAATCGAAGAGACCGACTTATTGTTAATTTACCGCGAAGCTTCTTCAAGCAATATAATGGATACAGAAATTCGGTTTGAAATAGACTTAGACCAACCTAGGGCAGTCGATATGAAAAAGAAAATAAATATTGGAAGATTGCAGCCCATATTTTGGAGGGGACCATGATGAACCAAATTAGAAAGTAGAAGGTGTTACATTTGGAGCTCCCCGTGCCATAACGGAAGTTATCCAGAAATTTGCCAAGAAATGCAAAGTCAAACAAGAGGTCCTATTACATATTAGCAGATCAATCCTGAATATAATGTTGTAATGGGAATTATATCTGTACCCCGGAGGTAAAGTACACTATCTTTTATTAAAGTGACTTAACGACATATTCATAATGTGGATTTTTCCTAAATTTCTATTAATAACGAAGAAAAGGCAGAAAAAAGTAAAATCATGTCCGTTTTCATTAGAGGTAAAAGACACCATTTAGACTTGGCTTTGTTTGACTATGATCAATACTTCCAATTACCTATCAATGCCAATAACAATGTGAACCATTTTCTTTAATTTGTTTCTTAAAGTAACGAAGCAACAAATTTTTAATAGTTCAATGGTTCGGTAAATTGGCCTGAACAATTACAAATATGTGACATGATATCCTTTACCCCCGGAATACAAAGTGTATATATATATATATATATATATATATATATATATATATATATATATATATATATATATATAGTCTCGTAGAAGGTAGAAAAATAATGTCTCTCCACTGTTTTTCAAAGTATTTATTAGCAAAAGCTTTTCGAGAACATGGTTCTCATCGTCAGTGCATCTATTACTCCACCGGTAGTACTGCTAACAGCCTCTCCGAACAGGTGTGAGGTAATGTTCGGAGAGGCTGTTAGCAGTACTACCGGTGGAGTAATAGATGCACTGACGATGAGAACCATGTTCTCGAAAAGCTTTTGCTAATAAATACTTTGAAAAACAGTGGAGAGACATTATTTTTCTACCTTCTACGAAATCGAGAACTCCACAAATAACGCTGCATACATCACAGATATATATAGTCTCCTAAATTGACCTCTTCCACCTATAGTTTCATCTTCTTTTCATAAAAGCCTTATCGGTCAAAAAATTGTTTTAAACTTCATTTATACCATATTACCTATTTTATTAACCTGACCTATTAGGACTTTACTAAAAGTAGAGGAATATATATGGATTTAGATTTGAGTAAGCAATTATTTTTTATTTGACTGTTATTTCGTGCTCCATCCTACCACAGTAAATATTGACTTAAGTCAATTGACAGACTTCAATTTCGTTCTAATGATTCTTGTCGCGTGACAATAGTCTTATTAGTATTGACTTTTAAATCTAACTAGACAATTTTTTAACTTCTCGACAATCTGCAGTATGATTGCGTCATTAATTGATTTTCTGAGTGTTTATACTCGCATACTTAAGGTTAGTTATGTATAGGGTTAGTTTCTCTCGTCAGGAGGAAAGTGGTTGCGTAACACTTATGTAACACCATAGAAATCACATAATGATGAAATTATAGTCAAAACGAAATGTGGTTATGTAAGTTTAAAACTCAGCCAATAAGGAAACTGTTGATTTTTTGCCAAGTTCAATACATCAATAAACAAATACAATATGTATCAAACTAAGCAAAAAAATCCCGACTCGGAAGAACTGATTCATCTGGTCATTATGAGTGGGCCCGTATAATGTTTAAATCCTGTGTCAATTAGAAAACACAAAACGAATGAAACCAACCATTCTGGAAGGTAATCTAATTTTAATATAATCCAGAACCATTTTTTGTAGAGAATTGTTTATGCTATTAATTAACTTCCCAAAATTTCGTGAACATTCTAATAATCCAAAAGAGTTTAGACTTGTTTAATATACTTCTTTTGTTATTCCAATTGTAACCAAAAAATATATATATTTGTTTTCATAAATATATTTATTATTTAAGCTTTATCTTCGTTATTATTAACTATGAATTTTAGGACGGGTTATCTATAGGTAACCCTCTTTTCTAGCCAGGGTAGGGCTGATGCATTTCCTTTTTTCTAAAGAAAATCCATCACCCCATAGTGAGAATCGAACCCACGATCCTCAGCACGTAGTGTCAAGTGCTCACGCCTTAACAGTCATGGCCACCGTAAGCATGAGTATTAACACATGCTAAATATAGAACACATGAAAAAATTATATTTATTACAATTGTTTTTTTGAGCACCCGCGACCAAAATTAAAGATTTAAAAAAAACTCTACAAGTATAAAAATATGAATTAACCCGGAATTAATTAACACTGTGGGGGTCTCCCGTGGTCTAATGGTTAGCGCCTTGGATTCATAAGCGGGAGATGGTGGGTTCGATCCCCACCTCCGGCAGGAATTTTCTCATCTCAGGGCTCGTTGGGAAAATTCCTCGCTGTACCCTGGATGTCGGCGCTAATGACCTAGAAGTAGATGCGCCGTAAAAAAAAAAAAAAAAAAAAAAAAAAAAAAAAAAAAAAAAAAAAAAATTAATTAGCACTGTATAGAAGTAGTGTATCAGTTTCTTCTTGATTATAGGACCTAACGCTTCGTTAAGGACGGAGTTTATTTGACACATTTTAAGAAAATCAGGCAATTGTTGTGGACGCTAGAATGTAGACAGAGTAATATATAAGAAAAAAATCATAAATCGCAGAAGTATTTCTGACGTGACACAGCTCAAAAATCGGCGTTTTTCAGCTATGACTACGAAAGACATGGTAAATATCTCTTTATTAACCATCAAAACTGTATGTCAGCTTCAGAGCTTGTACAGCAGAAGGCACTTGTGTAACCATTTTTGTCTAAACGCTATGCACCCTAAATTTTGGCAATATTGACACATTTTCAGTTGAATTTTATTTTGAGTTGTGTCATGTTTAGAAATACTTGTGCAATCGAAAATGCATTAACGTAAAAATGTAGAAGAATGTATTATTTGAATGAAAATATTTAATCAATCAATATATTTGAATAAAACTCACACACGCACGCACAGAGTACACATGTATTTTCTAATTCCCCTTTTAGGTTTAATTATCATTTACATTTTGGTTAACAAATCTTTAGCTCTATGGTATCTCAATGCTCCCTCACACAGTTCAAAGAAGAATGACAGTGGACACAAATAAGAATTTGTTCGTTTTTCTGGAACGTTTTAATTGTTATATATTTTATGACTGGGGCAATATTGCATCTTTATCTTTACTGTCGTAGTTTCAAAAATTAGTTAAACTCTTGGCGTGTTAGTTTTTATTTTCCTGGGAGTTGGTTTTAGTTTGTAATGCATTACCGAGAGGAGCCCATGAGATGGGACATGCGATCCAGCGATTAACCCGCCATGCAAGCAGAAATCTCATTACTTATTTACTTTACCATTATCACTGGATAATGATACGAAAGAAAGGATGTTAATACAAACTAGGTGTAGAGCACAATGGGGGATAATGTGGCAAAGAGGAAGTTTAGAACTGGTTTTCTCACGACTTAGAATTCTGGAAAAGAACCAATAAAAGTCCTTCTGCTTCATAATAACGCTTATTTGTTCTTATCACTAAATTCATTTACAAAGCTTGGAATAGAAACCTACTCCAAAGGCAAAATTGACTAAAAGCGAGAATCTAAGCTTCAAGAAGTACAAGAGGCGCTAATGACCAAGATGTAGATGCGCCGTAAAAAAAAAAAGTACAAGAATCAGAGAGTAGCCAATTGTTAAAAAAAATGTTTATATATATATATATATATATATATATATATATATATATATAAAAAGAATTTTATATATATTTATTTAATGTTCGAGCGCCATAACTTAGATGATTCGCTTGTTAATCACAAAACTGTTCTTATCAACATTTCATATAAAGTAAAAGACATTAATATATTTATGCTAATAAAAGTATTTCACAAATTAATATAACGTTTATAATGTACGTACACTATTATATGTATTGAGACATTGCTATATAATTACATTACATACGTGTATGCATGTAAACAAAAACACTTACATATTTTTAACTCTGAAATGTTTACATTTTTGTAACATTTTGCACTTTCAAAAAATTGTTACATGTTTTAAAATAAATTATAAATTGAATCGGAAATTGCAAACGTTTAAATGCTATTTTCCGAGTCTGAAGAATTAATAACGATCCGTGGTAAAAGGATAACTTCACCTTGAAACTTGCTACTTAAAATGGTAGCTTCGAGAACAGTAAACATGATTCATATTTGTTGCCTCTAAATATTGGGATGTCAATATTTAGTGACAACAAATATGAATAGAAAATGGATGGAATTTAAAAAAAAATTGAGCGTCGCAAAATTAATAATTAATTGAATTAAAAAATGTGCTTCTTCAACACCAAACTGAAATTTGAATACCATAGCTTGGTCTGATGTCAAACGGGTTGGCCATCTTTAATTTCGCTGTAATTTATTTTTAAACAGAAATTTATTTCTAGAAACAAATACAAATATTTAACCCCGGTTTTCATATAGACCTTTATATATATAAATCGCCTGCAATACAAAAAAATAATGTTTATAATAATTCTCAATAAAACGTGTGGAATAATATATTCTGAATATATGCAATAAACAAAAACAAAATCATGAAATAATAACAAAGCACTAAAAGAAGTAGTATTATCAGATATATATAGCCTCTTTCGAGGCCGTGATTAGAATTTTATACAGTTTAACGTTATTTGTTTATCTTGTATTCATAATAATAAAATCATTAATATTTCTGAGCATAAAAACAAGTTTTAACCGGATGGTAAAATATTCAGAATTCATTATTTCATTGTTCATATAAAGGAGTCTAATCTATTTATGCATCTAAGGTGAATATCAACTATAGTGATTTGAATATCACAGAAGTGTTGACCCGAAATTCATTATCAAAGCGATTAATCTTCATTCTATGTTAAGTTCATTCTACTTGAGATCCGCGTCTCGAATAATTATTCTGTATGCAAAATTAACTGGAGTGCTGAAAAATATTTTTTGTCGACACTTCTATCCCCTATTCTTTATGGAATACTTTCGATACTGATCAACGTCCATAATACAGAAACTGGCTTGATCACAGTTTATACGGATTCGTTAATGTCCTTACTCAAATCAACAACAAAACCAAAGCCTGGGCAAAAGAACAATTCTCTCGAAGAGAGGGAGTAGGGGTCTCCCCGTGGTCTAGTGGCTAACGCTTTAGATTCACATGCGGGAGATGGTGGGTTCGATTCTCACCGGCGCACAGTGTAACGTCCAATGGACAAAAACCTAAATTTTTGTTTTCTTATATATAATTTTTAATCCTCTAGCTAAGTTTAGAAACTATTCAAGGAATTAAAATCGTATAAAACTAATAAATATTAGTTTTATTTTGATCAACAAACACATTAGTAGTATTATAAACAAGACAAAGTCTTTAAAACCTTTTTCATACCAACAATCAGTTTGAGCCTCTCTCGTTGACGGTAGGACAGTGTTTTTATTAAGTCATCCGAAGGAAATTACGTCAAAACTATTCCTTTTTAGCACTTTCCTCCGAAATTGAGGTTGCACTCATGACGGAATTTTTGAAAAATTTCTTCAAATCTTTATCGATCCTACCTAATAGACACCGAAAATGACCCCCGTTAAAATTTATATATATATATATATATATATATATATATATATATATATATATATATATGTGTCTGTTAACACGATAGCGGCCAGAGTTTTTGTTTTTTCGTCACGAAACTTGGTTTATAGCATTCAATTAGCAAACGATTGAACGAGTTCGTTAACCACCAAAGTCGGTCTACCGGAAGGGGGGGGGGTTTACCCCGAACCCAAAACACTAATTTGACTATGTCAGCCGTAATACTTGGTATTCGTAGTGGTAATATAGATCAAAAATGAACATATAGATAAAAAAAGAACACAGAATATATAGATAAAAATGAACTAAATCGGTTCATTAGAAGGGGGGGGGGGTTTACTCCGGACCCACAATACCAATTCGCCACTACCAGCCGTGATTTTTGGTATATTTCGACGAACCTCGGTTTTCGTAGTGGTAATCCACAGGTAAATATGTGTTGTAAAAATAAACTAAATCGGTTCATTAGGAGGGGGGTTTACTCCGGACCCACAATACCAATTCGCCACTACCAGCCGTGATTTTTGGTATATTTCGACGAAACTCGGTATTCGTAGTGGTAATCTACAGTTAAATATGTGTTGTAAAAATAAACTAAATCGGTTCATTAGAAGGGGGGGTTTACTCCGGACCCAAATTCCTAATATACTCATACCGGTCGTAATTTCTGCTGTATTGCAACGAAACGCGGTATATGTCGTGGGTAACTCATGAGAAAGAAGTGTTGTAAAAATGAGCTGAATCGGTCAATCGGAAAGGGGGGGGGTTTAATTTGTAATGTATTTCAATAGAAAAGCCCGCCAGACGTAGGTTCACAAAGCCGCCCCATGGAGCGCTTTCTACCACTAGAGTGACAGTATCCTGTTCCTGCGTTAGATCAAAATACGATAATATGAGGTTTTTTGTATTTATTACGTAGTGTAATAGGTACCATGTGTAAACATAACTCTGGAAGCAAATTAATAATTGATCAGTTACTCATTACAAATTTAAAAGAGAACTATTCATGTTTTTAATTTATTTACGTAGGATATTTTAAGCAAATTGTTCTGGAAAGCAGTCTACACTACCCAAATTCTGAGGAAAGTGCTTAGTTATGCAGCTCCTGCGTGACGGACTTTTATCTGATATAATTGATTATGGGTAATTACTCCCTTATTATTTATCCTGAATTATTCTTCATTGATGTTTAAACATTTTTTTAAGTATAAAATTTTGATAGACCATAACTAAAAAACTTCATCTGAACACATCTCAAGTTTTTAGAGCTTAAAGTATACCTCAAGTATAATGTACTGAACGTAATTTAGTTTGCCGAAATTTGCCAATTCCAAAGATTTTTAGTTTTAGATCCATCACCATTTTTTCTTCCAAATTTGAAAAAAATGTGGATAAATCCAAGAAAACGGTATTAATCCTTGGGCAAATGATTCAATTTAATCTGCAGGATGTTCCCAAAGAAATATTAAGCAATATTAAAAAGTCTGCCAGTTTAGTCCTATATTATATGTAAAGAATGTGGGAACGTGTTCACCGCAGAGAAAAAACTCTTATATAAATACTGGTAATTAAGAAATTATTTAATAATTTCATAGAAAATGGTAAAATATTATTATTCTATGGCAATATTACTATAAGTATAATTTACTACATTATATGTTACAGTTATAATATATTTTATAATATAGTTATTAATAATATTAATATGGCCGCGGCGCCAGAAATTTTCTCATCTCAGGGCTCGCTGAGAAAATTCCTGGCTGCACCCTGGACGTCGGCGCTAATGTCCAAGATCTTATGTCGATGCGCCGTAAGAAAAAAAAAAAAAAAAAAAAAAAAAAAAATTTCAATGTTTCAATAGCAGAGTCAAAGACTTACTCTTTATAGACGACTTTGCCTTCCTAAGTTAACAACTTGGAAGCTATTCAAAATGCTTTAGAAAATGCTTGAAGAAAACCCTATGAATGGCCAAATAATGAGAGAACCAAAGGCAAGGTTATTCATAAGGCGAAGAAAGTGACAGCTCTTCCTATTATATATTCATACATAGTAGGTATATCGTTAATGTTTAAGATGTTTAGGAAATGGTAGGTTAAAGAATTGTTGACGTGTTCTTCCGTAATTGGCTTCAGGGTATTTCTGAGATTGGAATACTCAGGACAACGCCAAACTTAAAGTTCCAGTCCACAGTTGGTACATACTTTGGTAATTTCTGTTTTGTATCTTTGACGGCGGGTGCTGTGCTAGAGGATCTTCTTACTTCCCAACCTTAATTAGCTTCTATACCTGTGTATATTTTTGTCCATATTTATTTGTAGGTAGCGATTGTTGGCATGAATTGCACTGTATATCATACTCTATATGATGTGTTTATATGGTCCAGATTTTCATTAATCAGCTTTGTATATATATTTGCTGTCAGTCCAGATGAACTGATTATAATATATATTCATGAGCCATGTTGAGTAATGTATTTTTTGTTATGCCGGTAGCGCAGTCTTTTAAATGAAACCAACCCGTATGGACTCGTATCACTCGAAAACTATTCCAGTGTTTCTTTTTTACTGTCGAGCATGGATAAGTGAAAGGATAGCAAACCTATTAAAATAATTAAAAATGTAGAATAGGCTCAGAGAATATGGAGTCAGGGGTGCAACTGTTCCATTCACAAAAGAACTAATCTAGGAAATGGGTCTGTAGAGAACAATCAGATTGCGAGGTCGGTGCTCTAGCGTGAATCTATTGTTCAATATATATATAGGCGGTTCTTCTTGCATAAGCCGATAAATCAATGCAATTCAGGTTCAATCAGTCGGCTTAAAACATATTTCTGGAGACATTAGCGATAAATTCAATACTAGTTATACGTGAAATCAACCTATGATTGTCAATGATTAAAAAAAAGGGGTCTTTTTTACTTTACCCACGCCAGTTACTTTTATTACTAAAACAGTTATTTATCGTATCATTAAGTTAATAGTTTTGAAGAACAGATGTTTAAACTAATAATTAGTTTAAATTAATTCTTTATTCAACAAATGTAAACCAAAAAAAAAATGAAAATACGCTACGTCTTCCGATTTAAACATACGACTCAGTTTAATCAAATTCATTATTTGACAACTTCAACACAGCACAAAAAACACAACTTCAACGTGTCTTATAATCTATAACCTCTTTCATGTATAAACTTTATGTAGCCTAGCAACACCTGTTACCATATTGTAACAAAATATTATGACGTCATTCTAAAAAGTAACTGGCGTGGGTAAAGTAAAAAAGACCCAAAAAAAAGTTCCTAAAACTTTTCTTGTCTGTTAATAAAAAAAAAATTTCTAATCCTTTCTTGACTCGAAATCTAACCAAAATTTAAACAACTTTGCTTGGATGAATTTCAAACATTTTTGTAGTACCTAAATAAGAAATTGTATTCAACGACTATTTTGCTGTAAGTATGTGGTAGATTGAGAAATGAGTATTTCAGTATTTACATGTCGGTCTGTCCTTACACGGTCAATCCTTAAGGGGCATTAACTACCTTGTGCGATAAAAATCAGAGTAATTTTCTTGGATTTATAAAGAACAAACAAATCGATTTTTTTTTAAATTTATTATGTCAATGTTTTAAATGGGTTGTTTAAGTATAAAAAAAAATAAATTTAAATTCTTCGAAAAGAAAAATTGCGTCGCAGTGTCTGACGAACGGAACCCCTCTTTTTTAACGGGCGATAGTCTGCAATTTTTATTCTACAACGAAAAACTAAAATTATTTCGAAAGAAGAAGGTTAAATCTAGTAAAAAATGTAGGGGTTTTAAGAAATAATAATATTTTCGAAAATAGTGAACAATTATTCATTTTCTGTTAATAAAACCGTCGAAAATCGGTTATGAAATCGTTATAATTCAACGAATCGAAAAAATCCTACTATAGATATTTTTGTCCATATCTATTTGTAGGTATATGATGTGTTAAAATGGTCCAGATTTTCATTAATCAGCTTTGTATATATATATTTGCTGTCAGTCCAGATGAACAGATTATAATATATATTCATGAGCCATGTTGAGTAATGTATTTTTTGTTATAGAATTTTTGTTATGAAATCGTTATAATTCAACGAATCGAAAAAATCCTACGTACTTTTTTAACAAACATCATTAGGCAGCTGCAGTTAAAATTTGAAATTGATTGGACACAAATTGAAGACGCCAGAGTACCACCCGATTTGAAAAACATAGTTTTGAGAAAACGACTTTAAAGTTTAATGTTCTGAAATGTACATTATTTTCCTATTTAATTTTTTTTCATACTTTCTTAAAAATCTGGGTTTTTATTTTGAAATGTATTGAACGAGGACCAAAAAATTTAACAAGTAAAAAGGGGCAATTTGAAGCTCGCTCAAAAAATTGTATTCAAACTAGCATCTCATTTACTCGGCAACGGGACTTCACTCGGAAAATCGTATTTTTTGCCAACTAAATATTTTTTCGTCACATAAACACCCTTGGATATCATTTTTGATTGATTAGCCAAGGAAGAATTTTAGCCCCTAAAAAAATTACAAGGTAGCATTACCCCTTAAACGGCATAAAATGACTTCTTCTCTTCTATTTGGTCTTTTACTGGACGCCCATTTTTATGATTTATTCTAATATATTACTGCCCCACCCTCTATATGTTCGATTAAATTAAACAGTGTGACACTATTGATTGATGTGATTGAACAATGGATTGAGTTTGATGATTTGATGGAACGAAAGGCTTCCTCTTCCTCCAGTAGAGGCTTATTGCTTCCTACAGCTGATGCCTTAGAGAGAGAGAAAGTCTTTCCTCGACTTTTATCAACAATCGAATCGGATCTCGGAGGAAGTAAATTTGAGGATCTTTTACTACCACCTGAACATACTTGAGGATTTCTCTCTTCCATTTCCAAAACTCTGAAAGAATTCGGAAAACAAGGAACACATTTTCTTTCGATATTTTTCTATCTTTGCTCAATCCACTGTTCTTAGAATTCGTTCATGACGAAGCTATTAATACAGATTGTCCCCAAAATAAACGGTCATACTTCAGGAATCGATTCGGAAGCCCGCCGTCCTTATTTTTTTAAAATTAATTTTCGATCATCGCAACGACAGCGATTTGCACTTTTTAAAATACAACAAATACCAATTTATACAAAAATACAAACTTATAGAACTAAATACAGCAAAAGAGAAGAAGTGGACGTATACGGTATAGAGAGATGTGGCTGCTGGAGAAGCCCACCGTCAGCCATTCACGGCTTTGTGCTGGCTGCTAGAGAAGCCCACCGTCAGCCAGGCACGGCTTTGTGCTGGATGCTGGAGAAGTCCACCGTCCAGAAAGCGTTAACTAGATAATGGCCCTGTTAAAGCGAGAAAACGCACCTTTCAAACATTCAACAGAAAAAAAAATTGAAAATTTACCTTGATTTCTTAATACGGTCCGATAAAGCGTTCTCAAAGCGCCCCGGTAGCTCGGTTGGTAGTGTTCTACTTTTATAAACCCAAGATCGCTGGATCGAATCTTAATATATTATTTTTTTTCTTATTAAAACAGTATATAACATTAACTAATAGATATTAGGATTTTTTTAATGATTTAAATTTAATTTTTAACATGTTGTTCCATATATTAAAAGAAAATTCGAATGCTATAAATGTTTCATATGTCCAAGAGTTGATAGTTGTGAAACGTCTTATAAGAACTCCAGGTACATTTTCAATATTTTTTTTTCCTAATGAATGCATGAGAAGTGAGTTTTCTCGCTTTAACAGGACCTTTTTCTAGTTAAGTACTACACATACAAAAATTTTCGTTCGAATCGGTGAGGGGCACGTCGTGCACTCCCCTTGTTAGTCGCCAAATGTATCCTCTACAAATAGGAATCTGCATCTGGTAAATAATCTGCATTTAGCGCCACGAACATCGCTGTAGATGATTCAATACTAATGAGGGATGAAAATAAAACTAATTACGACAAAATAATTAAGGGTATTCCTAAAATGCATATTTCCATTACTGTAACAATATATTGTTAGTTTGGCAATAAAACGAAAAATATGAAAACCACTAGTCATCTTATAAAAAAAATCAGTCCCGTAACAGGCCACGAGGGCCCTGAGGGGCAGATACTATAGAGGTATCTGATTCATGACCATACACTAGGGAGATAGATAGTGTGGTCAATACTGTGCTCCGGCCGCCTGATTTTCCCCTTGGCTGCTTCGACTGCTAGAGTCATTAGCACCAACCAAGGTACCCATTATTAAATTAATTAAAGGCTGGGTTGGCCTAGGGACGGTCAGGGAGGCCGAATTCAACACATGAACGAAGACACTAGAAGAAAAAATCTTTAGTGCTTGCTCGGGATTTGAACTCAGGACCTCCAGCTTATTAGTCCAGTGCTCTACCACTGAGCTAACCTCACCTCCTAGTCATCTTATACATTTTTTTAAATATTTCAACTTGACCCAATATCCGCCGAATACTTCTCCATGTTGTGTGTTAAAAGGAAGGATTGGCCCTTCTGCTGAACGGCTTCAAGCCACTTCATGCTCAGCTGAGCAGGCGTATGCTCTGCTGAGCAATATTCACTCTTGGGCATTACTCACCTGCATCAGCTGCTCATTGAGGACGGACACATTTTTCGATGATTCCATTATGAGGCCAGACAATCTGACTATTTGGCTTCATTGA
The DNA here is from genome assembly GCA_946811695.1 of Gonocerus acuteangulatus. Lineage (NCBI taxonomy): Eukaryota > Metazoa > Arthropoda > Insecta > Hemiptera > Coreidae > Gonocerus > Gonocerus acuteangulatus. The sequence goes on along the minus strand of OX328130.1, from coordinate 32,128,479 downwards.
AGGATTTAGCTTTCTGTACACTCCCCCCCCCCCCCCCCCCCGATAGACCCCCGATACCAGCAGGGGGGGGGGTCTTATGCCCGATAGACTATAAGATACCAGCAGGTAGACCAGAGGAACTAGACTGAAATCCAATTCTGGAGAGTTAAAGTATCCAAAATTAAACCTTGTAAAATATAGTGGGTTTTTACGTGAAAAACATAAAGTCAATTTTGTAAGAATTTAATTTTTCTGAGGTTAAAAGTCAAAATTTTCAGTCTGGTGGACATATTAATTCATATTTCCTTTATAAGAAAGCATCTTAGGTTAGAAAATCCATATAAATAACATTAAAAAAATTTTAATTAATGAGTTTGAATTATAAGCCCACAATATATGCAGACCGCAATTGAATTATCTTTTAAATGGGTAATACTACCTTGTGCAATCAAAATCAAAGTCATTTTCTTGAATTTATAAATAAATCAATAATTTTTAGTTCTTTATATCAAACGTTTAAAGTATCCAAAAAAATACGTTTTAATTCTTTGAAAAAATAATGGCGGCGTTGTGTCTGACAAACGGAAACCCTCTTTTTCCACGAACGATAGTCTGCAGGCGGCAATTCTTAATCTAGAACGAAAAACTAGGTATTGCGTCTTTGTTTAAAAAAAAAAAAAAAAAAAAAAAAAAAAAAAAAAAAAAAAAAAAAAAAAAAAAAAAAAAAACGCAATACCATCAGCGCTACTAACGGACAGAATCCCAACTACACCAGGGAGCTTCAACACCATTGGTCCGCCGATACTGGGGCTAGAGAGTAGAAAGGGCGCCCAGATCGAGAAAAATTTCATTCCCTTGGCAACCACCGAGGAAGAAACAACAAGTACCTGGCTGACGAAGATGGAGATGAATCCATCGAAATATCCCAGGAAGAAGTGAAGAGGAGTACCACCGCTGGAGAAAAATGCCGTTCCATCTAAAAATATCATCCTAGCGACGAAAAACAAACATCAAGCATATATATATATATATATATATATATATATATGTATATGTATGAAAGTGAATACCAAAATCGTGTCAGACTATTATGTTACGACTATTATGTTGAGATATTTACGAAATTTTATGAAATATCTAAAACTGCTAAAACCAATTCATTTATCGAGAGACAAATCGAATAACGTTAGAAATTATTTGTTTCGTTCGAATTTCACAACAACAAAAAATTCGGTGTTCCTTTAGCAGGACGCTGCTGACTTGGCTTTTTGTTTGATACATATCATATTTTTTTACGCATTTCATGAAAATCGTATTTGTTTGTGGTTTATATATATATCTACTATATATTTGTCAAATACCACTCACTCATTGACTGACTGACCTTTCATCGTCCAGCCCAAACCACTTGATAGAAAAATTTGAAATTTTGCATAGTGTCAAAATCACCATTTTATTTGCGGTTCATTTTAACTTGACCCCCATATAGTTTACGCTATTCCTCGTGATGGTCCATCCGAGGTAATAATATCCCGAACCCTTGCACAGCCTCCTAACCCATCAGCATTCACAGTCAGAACACTTCTGGGTAATTCTCGTGAATGTAATGGGTGTTTCAAAATTACATCTGAGAGGCATAAATTTTTAAATTTTAACGTACATTTATTATTGACAACGAATTTTAACCTGTACTGGTTAAACTCCTGTCACTGGTAGCCTACAGATAACGGGCAATCTCTAGGTTATCTGTTTCTTGACACTTGCCCGAAGCGCCCCAATGTCAAGAAACATTATACTTTGATTAATTATCAATTGATGTATAACATATAGGAAGATGGGTTCCATGTTATAATAAACTGCAAAAAATTATATGGTAGCGTTAATTTTGATATATATATATATATATATATATATATATATATATATATATATATATATATAGGTATGTACTACCAAACTGAATGACCGGTTTATCGCGACCATTACATTATGAAACGACGGCATTTAATCATAGTCCGAACTTAATTGCATAAACCGGGTAAATGTCATAAGCGGGTAATGCGCAAAAATAAAAACAAACGTCAGAAATACCAGATAATTCATGCAAATAAAGGCCTGTATTTACATACATAAGTACCTAACATTTATATTGATAAATCGTGGGAAATTACGGATCGAACCGAATTCAAATTTAATTATCCTCATTCTGGGGTTTAGACGAAGCCAATCAAAAGTTAATCTGTATAAATTAATGGGACGAACGGTTGAAGGGTGCAAAATCTCTAATCATCCTCATCTACTGGATTAAATCTTCTCAAATTCCTGTCAGTGAGTAAAGTTGAGGTTATAAATATTTCATTTAATGACGGATATTCTATAAAAGATTAAAACATAATTGCCCCCATGTAGACCATATATTTTATTAAATGATATATAATAAAATATATTGAATAAAAAGTCCGATAAAAATGAATCTCTTAAATTCTTGCTGAAAAACTTTATTTTATAATCATACATTTTTTTAACCATTTGTTTTTTTTTAGAACAGATTTGTAATCATTTTAGTTATGGCGTTCGAACATTAAATAAATGAAGGGCGTGCTCCAATAAGGCGGCAGCTCCTTTTTTTTAACATTTTTGGCAAAACCCCCAAAAAAGTTTTATAATTTAGTTCCTTTAATGTTTTTTCTATATTGTTTTTTTATCAGAACTTACGTATGAAAGTAAGCCCATAAGGATCCCATCCTACCTCTTTTAGACTGGTGGTGTGAAGTTTAATGATTTGGAGCTGCATCCTTATTGTGCCACGTTCTATAAAAAAAAAAGTCCGTCTCGCAGGACTGCATCATCTTAGCGCGGTTCCGTTCATATCCCTAGTCTAATTTGGAAAGATTAAAATAGAAGCAGTTATTATTTTGGTTCCACCAGTCTTTTTTTTTAAAATTAATTATTATGATGGCGTGTCAACCCTTAAGGTCACTAACGCCATTCCTGTGAGTAGTAAAGTCTTGAAAGGTCATGATTTACAATCTTACCTGGAAGGGTCCGCTACACTAGAAACAGACCCGCTAGTGACAAGGTCTTGGAATCTTGGAAATCTATATTTCTAACAATAAATTGTTTTTGTTATTTTACTTAACCAGTTTTATTGTCAAATACATTATCCGACTATAAGCAATTAAAAAATAACAAGAAATAAAACAGACAAAAAGAAACATTGGAATAAATGAAATCAATTAATTTAAAGCTTTAAGCACTTTTTTCTCCGATTGACATCGCCTAATTAGAACTTTCTTCAGAACCTTTTTTGTAGAGCATTTAGTAAGCTTCCGAATGGTAACCTTCCGCTTCACAAGATTGTCAACGATTTTCGAGATGCTAACGAAATTATACAAAGTTACCAAAACTTTTTTTGTCTGTTAATAAAATATTGTATTCTAACCCTTCCTTTATTCTAAACGTAACAAAAATTTCAACATATTAGTGTTGATGAAACTCCAACATGCAGAAAATGTTTCAACTGTATCCCATAATTCTAAGTACCAAAATCAAAGACAAAGAACCCTCCCTAGGAAGGACGCTAGGCAGTTGAAAAGCTATATATCTTGGAAATCCATATCTCTAACATTAAATTGTTTTTCTTATTTTTCTTAACCTGTTTTATTTTCAAATACATTATCCAACAATAAGCAATTAAAAAATAACAAGGAATAAAAAACAAACAAAAAGAACAGTTCGAATAAGCGAAATCAATTACTTTTAAGTTTTAAGCTCTTATTTCTCCGATTGACATCGCCTAATCAAAACTTTCATTAGAACCTTTTTTTAGAGCATTTAATAAGCTTTCTAATGGTATTCTTCCGTTTACCAAGATTCTCAACCTTTTTCGAGATATTAATGAAAGTAAACAAAGTTACTAAAACTTTATATGTCTGTTAATAAAATATTTTATTCTAACCCTTCCTTAACTCCAAACGTAACCAAAATTTCAACATATTAGTTTTGATGAAAGTAGAACATGCAGAAAATGTTTCAACTGAATCCCATGATTCTAAGTACCCAAACCAAAAACGGTATTCAAAAAATATTTTTCCAATTTTCTCGTAAACGGTTAAAGCTATCGCCTTGAAAATGGTTTCATTCGTTTTCCTAGCCCAGGAATCATATAAAACGAGTACTTAGAAGCTTATGAGCTCAAAAACGTAAGCGTTACGATTTTTTTTGCGCGAATTTCGCCCCAAACGCCATCTTCCAGTAGGCGGATTTTGCTGGTTAACGAACTTGACCTTTCAAATTGGACGAAGGATTTTTGTACCAAATTTCATCAAAATCGGACCATTCGTCTTCTATCTAGAGAGCGAACAGACAAATATATATATATATATATATATATATATATATATATATATATATATATATATATATATACAAATTTGAACCACCGTTATTTTCGGTCTCTAGGGGTTCTGAAACGCGAAATTTTCTAGTCGGCACTTCCGGATTGTTTCATTGTATCAACCCTATAAGCGGGGTTCCTCCCTATGGGGGAGGGAGGAACCGCGCTAAAACCCAAAAATGTATGACTTTTTCAACTAAACTGAACAAAATTTGCCTTTAATCGCATTTTTAATTTAGAAAACTCATATGAAAATACCAACAAAAAATGCCAAATACAAAAAAAAAAAAAAAAAAAAAAAAAAAAAATCAATTAGTGCCAGATTCGGCCATCTTCTGACACTGTTTCTGTGAGATCATCATCGTCAGTCTAGCTGAAGAAGGTGCTTATTTTAATGCGTTATAGTCCAGTATCTCATTTTCCCCGACATAAGTGTGTGTGAGGCTCAGTTTTTAAGAGCAGGGGTTGGCTGTACGCAGTTGAAAAGTCTGTAGTTGACCTCACACTGCTGGTTAGTTGCTGAGATTCCACTATTCAAGTGACAGAGCTGCTTCCTTATTGTACCAGAAGATAGCGATAATTTTTAAATCCATGGTAATATTCTGACCTGAAAATCCCCAAAAATGGAGCTGCCTCCTTAGTGCTGCATGATCGTCAATTAACAGAAAGTCAGGGTTTGTGTAATATTATTCTGTAGTTTTTTAGGTTCTGGTAGTTCTTAAGTAACCGTGTAGTAAATGTATGAATGAAAAACAACTTCATTCCTATCAATGATTTCAATTTTCCTTGACAGACCCATTTTACTCCTAAGAGTAGCTATATAAAATCGTGAGAAAAGTGATAAATAGTAAGCAACATTTTCTGTAATCGTCAGATCGAATAGTACTAAAATTTCATTGTAGAAAATCAGGAACTTAGGTTTCGCATGATGCTTTATACTTACAACGATTTTCAACGCATTACTGAGCTATTTCAGAAAATATACGAGAAGTCCAAAACATCTCCTGTCCATTAATAAAATATATTTTTTCAAGTATTTCCACGATCACAAACCTAAAAACCCTTACCTAATGTTGTAGAAAGGAATGTTTTCGGCGACCCCATCATCGGAAATATCAACCTCCCACAAGGTGTAACTAGAATTCATATTATTAATTATTAAGCCCCTTGTCTTTAGAGGACTGCATACCTCCGAATGGAAAAACATATTGTGTTGCACTATAACAAAAAGTTATAAATACGTTTTATGGCCAAATTATTGTTGCAGAATGTATTTCTGAAAAACATAACTGTTCTCTATTTATTTTAATTTTTTTTTAGCAGAGTTATGAATATAAGAAAAGAACGGGGCTTACAGTACCCCACTTGGGCGTCCTTGGGTTAACCCTGTGATATCTTAAAACTTCCTTCGCCAAAAAAATACTACTGTACGAAAATTTTCAGTATTCCCCATCTACTTATTCGAATACATTTTCCTACGGTCCATTTCAAATATAAATAAGGAAGTTCGTCTCATAAATAGTCCACGACACTCCAAACGAAGATTAAGCAGTGTGTTTCTAAGAAAGTTCAGCCAGAGTTCCGGTAGGCAGGTGGGGTATTCCACTTTCTCAATTCACCCTTTCTGATTTCTGTACCCTCACAAATGCTCATTCAAAACTTCAAAGGCTCTCAAAGATGAAAGGATTAATTCCGAGATTCAAAAGTTCCCCAGTATTAAATGGGAACACCTAATAAAGACCAAGAATTATTTCTCTCTGGATGGAAGGGGTTTTGAAAACAAATTTATTAAATTTCTCATATGGAACTCGAAGTAAACTCTATTTGAAGTATTTCTAAGCTCTTCATTCATTTCTTAATTTTATGAATAGAAAGAAAGGCGCCACACAGTTGGCCAAACGACATTTCGTGTTTTAAAAACGGCTATAGCCTAAATCTTAACCGATTTCAATGCTTTTTTTTTTTTTTTTTTTTTTTTTTTTTTTTTTTTTTTTTTTTTTTTTTAATGAAAGCTAAGAAAATTTAGAACAACTTTGTTTAGCCCGATTTTTGTTTAATGTTTAATTTAAACGATAACACTGCTGACATTAAGTTATACGAAAAATTTTAGGCAAGACCAAGTTGTTTTAAATTTTATAAGCTGTCATTTAAAAAAAAATTCATTGATATCTATTTAGATTTAGAGGCTGTAGCCTTTTTTGAAACACGCAATGTTGTTTAACCCCACTGTGCGCCACTACGATAAATCAAAACGTTTTTACTCTTTTATATTGACTATAAACAAATGTCTGAATTTAAAACAAAGAAATATTTCAATTGAGTCAAGTAGTTTGTTTTGAGTATCACTTTATTATCAAATCTCAAAAATGAATGAAACCATTTTTAAAGCGATATCTGTAACTGTTTTTGAGAAACCTACTTTTCCAAACTAATTTTCAGTTTCGGAATTCAGAAACGAATAATTCAGTTGGAACTTATTCCAGACGTTTGATATTCATCTAATCTATGATATGTAAATTTTGGTTCCGTTTGGAGTTAAGGAAGTACTAGAAATAAAATATTTCATTAACAGGCAAGAAAAGTTCGTCGGGATTTTCTTATATTTCCTAAAATCGTGGTAAATGGAAGGTGTCCATTCTAAAGCTTATTAAATTCCCTACAAAAAAGTTTTGATGTAATTTTCGATGGGGTGATGTCAATCGGAGAAATAAGGACTTCAAAATTCGCAATTGTGAGTTTTGCTCTTTTGAACGGGTTTATGTATTTTTTTTTACCTAAAGTTTTAACTGGTAGTTTCCTATTTTAATTTCATTTAACAGTAAAACGAGAATTTGACTAAAATAACTAAAATAAGGTAAGAAAATGCGAAACATTGTCATAGTGTGTCATTGGTGCTAACGACCTCAGCAGTAGATGCACCAAAAAAAAAAGATCGAACGTTGAGAAGGTGGGTCATGTCGCCATGATACTGTCAGTTTCCTGAAGTGGCGCTTTAAATCTATTTTCTCTACGAGATTTAATTTTATATTTTTCACGAACGATCAAACCCCACCGATAACTGCTACTATTTCTTTACTAATAGCACTAGAGATAAGAACGGAACCGCGCTAAGATGACGCAGTTCCTGCGAGTCGGACTTTTAGTCTGTCATCTGAATTTTATAATGTGCTATAAATAAAAGTTTATAATGCAGTTTTCAAAGGCCAGTTCTTGATGTCATAAGATAGCTGTCTAAACTTGTTAGCTCAAATAATCTTGTGTAATACAATCGTGTAATACGAGTATATCATTGTGTATTATTGTATTGTGTATATTGTTACAGAACTTTAGGAATATCTCGGGCTGAGGAGAAGGTTATCTATTTGGATTAGCCTAATCAAAGTACTAAGAGGTTCCCCTTAGCGCTTCTCAGCCAAGCTCCAATTATCGAATAACCCAAGTTCATAGTGTACTCAATAATTGCGATAAAATAATAATAACAGTATTATTTGTTAATTTATTCGACAAACAGTAAACAATTGTTTTATTATTTCTTGATAACGAGGTAAAAAAATATGCCTAATATAGTTCTAACAGCGTATTCTATATAGCTTTTTTTCAGCAACATACTTTATCGCTACGATTTTATGCTCCTGAAGAGTTAGGATGTAAAATCTCGAGAGGTGTTTCAACAAATTCATGAAAAATGGCTGTTACTTTTTGTTACTGGTAAACATTGATTAACGGAAGTATAGTAATAGCAAAAAACTCAATGTTTTGAGGAAAATGTGTTCAAAGTTAAACATATGTGACAAAAATTAGATTTTTACATTTCCGACCATACTAAATGAATCCTCAGGTCCTAAGCTGTTTATTATCGATGATAGATTATATGTACATCATCCGGTTTATGATTAATATGCAAATGAATTGGAGAATCCTCACATTGACCTCTTAATTTCCTTCTGGACTTACAAAAGTAGATATTACAAAAATGACAATACTCAAGAGAAAACAAGCTAGGGGGAGCAACTGTCAAGAAAATAATTTGGATCTTTTTACCACCAATTGGGTAATCATAACCCATTCATTCATCTATCTCAGTTTTTTTCAAAAAATGTCACTTGGACCCTTGACTTCTGAGGCCCTCATATGTAAGTTGAAGGTCAGGGTGCGGAAGGATCAACGGATTCTCTAAGAAATTGGCAGGAGTTGCTCCCCAAAATTGTTTAAAACATTAACTTGTATTTGTGACGTTTCGAACCTGTTCAGGTTCATCATCAGGCATCTACAAAAATAAATTAAAAAAAAAAGAATAAGGAGGAAACTTCTCCTATGTCACTAATAACAATGCACATAAAATGAATTCGGTGTATAATAATACAATATATTAGATACCTTATATTAAGTTGTGTTAAGATCTATTGTAATTTTTAAATTTCATTTTAAGGTCCACAAATATTGAATTTTGAACCCGGATGTTCACTTTCAAACCTCGAACTACTAGATTCTAACAATGACCCTCCCCCTCGGTGATATACTTTATGATATATGTAAGTATGTATATATATATATATATATATATATATATATATATATATATATATTATGAGTGTGAGTTTTTTTCTATTACATACTAAATGCCTAGTTCATTAACTAGCATAATCGGTCCTGTAGGAATGGGGTTTTATTCAAATTATTGATTTGCTCCTATTGATCTTAATTTTGGATATTTCATTAAAAACATGAAATATTTGCTGTTCAAATAACGAAAATCTGTACATAAGAAGTTGCAGTGTACCTGAAAATTCCCATTTTTTGCCGAATTATAACTGTGTGAAAAGGAGCTAATGTAGAAGTAAGTATTTATTTATTATTATTGTTTTAATAGTATGGTCAACTGCTAAAAAAGAACGTAAAAAAAATCGTCGAAAGGCTTTTAAAAAAATAAATTTTAAAGCAATCGCATTCAGAGAGTTCGCCCTTCTGGTCGGAAACGCCTCAATGAATTGATTGATTTATAAAAAGACATAATAAGGTTACCATTTAGAGATACCGCTAGCGCTCCAAGCATTGGAAAAAGCAAAGACTATATTGTTTAAAAGAGTGTTTGAACAATGTTAGATCTACTGTAAGAAAAACGGACAATCAGATAACAAAAACTTCATAAATAGGTTGCTCCAATGGAGCTTATGTAGTCTCAAATGAAGTGTCTAATCGATAAATAAACATTTATTGAAAATATTAAGTATAGTACATTTAAGGTCTCTCTTTTTGTACAATAAATATTACCATTGGGTTATGTAAATGATGTGACTTTGTTGTCCGACTCGCAGAACTGTGTCAATTTTTGGCAAGGCTGGTTCATCGGATATTCAGCCTTCAAATGTTAATGGAATGATAGAATTTTATTCACCGCCTCTTTAATTGATACAGTAGAGATGTGCTGATAAAAAAAAAAATATTTTCCGGGTTATTTCATCGGAATAAGTGGCCCTCAAATAGAAAATTCGAAAAATGTCTCCATTGAGATAAGCAATAAGATTAAATGCCTTTTTCCGGTAATTCTGACTAATTTTTATGAAGGGTAAGTTTTGTTCTAGAACTATCGTTATTTTTTATTGTTAAAACATTAAAAATAAAAAATATGGGACTATCTTTTGTCCTTAAATAGCATGTAAGGGCCTATTCGCTCGAAATAGCCAAACTTTCACCCTGTACCAGATTAAGAGGCTCATTCTACAAGGTCAGCTCACAGAAAGATTTTAAGCTTTGATTTTCCATGGCAGCTCCAGGAAAGATGTAGCTATTCTTAAGAAACAGATCCGTAAATTTTCCACTTTTATGTTCCAGACCTTGTTGTCTAATATCTTCAGATTGACTACGTTCAGAAAGTCATTAAACTATATGACACTTGATTCTCTTTTTGTAACAATTTTATGTGAAAAATATTTCGTTTTGTTACTTCGCTTTAGGTATTTTTTTTCATGTATGAAAAAAAAAACTACACATTCCATTCAACCTAATTGATGCGCTGAAGTTGGATGGACGAGCTAAAGAAATCATATTCCTTAAGGTTCTGTGATCATCCAGGAAGATTTGTTTCAGGCATTTCCATTTATGGCAACGAACACTGCCATATTCAAATAGATATTTTTAGATTAATAGATATGTTTGAGGCTAGTGGAAAAACATTTTAATTTAAGGATTAGGGCACTCTAAAACGACGATTGGTTGCCTCCTTTCATAATCATTAAAAGTTTTTTTTTTTTTTTTGTTTTTTTTTTAATATATATATATATATATATATATATATATATATATATATATTTCTTTATTGATTATTACATCCTGTATATAAATACATCTGGTAATGTGATGAATGATACAATATGGAGGTTCTGTGCTCAAGGCCTTCCAACTTCATCCTCGATTAGCGCCAGAAAGACGCTCAGATGACGTTGAAAGGTGCCTACTCAAGCTCCCTTCTGTTCCGACCAGTGGCTGGAGTCGAAGAGAGATCGGTGAGCCACAGAAAATCATTAAAAGTATACTTAAAAAAAAAAAAAAAAAAAAAATCTTACTGAAAAGATCAGCTTTGGGATTTTCATATACTTTCTTAAACTTTTTGAAAATGGTGGGGAAATTGTGGCAAGTGAAAGTTAACTATTCGAAAGCCTCAGCTGGAGAAAACGGCAAGTGATGGTTAGGGGCTATTTAATGCGAATTGGTGAGCTCTGTTAATCGGCTGGCTATGAAATAAAATAAATGTTTTCAGCTCCTGATGTAACCATCCTTTTACAAACATTAGTAATAATAATAAAAATGGGAAGCCCTTGGATAATTTAATAAAAAAAAAAAAAAGATAAAATCAGTTATGGGTCAATTGCTACTGGTGCAGATGCGGTTGAGTGGTGGTTATGCAGCCCCAGCTGTTACTAAACTGCAATAATTTACACCGACAACTAGTTATTCCCGTCAAAGGGGATTTGATATATGCACTGGCTCTTCCTAGTAAAAGCTTTATCAGCAACGTTATATGGGTGCTAATATTTCCCAATCACATACATATATGTCAAATTTGATTTAAGTGAAAAGAAGAAGTCCTTCTTATTTTTTGTGTAATTAATAAAAAACAACCAATCTAAGAATGAGGAAAATATAGACAAAAACAGTTCAAAAGAACAAAGCCAAAACACAGCTTCTAGAAATCTCAGTTTATTCACCATCTCCAACTTCTGTGAAGCCATAAGACCCTTACATCTTTTCCCCAAATAACGTTGCCATCACCACTCTCATGGGCATAATAAAATACCTGTTTATTTCCCATAAACAAACATCCTAATCCTAACCACCACTCTCATTTTTCACGGGTGAATCATCACATTTTTTTGGAATGACCACAAAGTGTTCCCTGTTCCTAGGGTACCAGATATTTTCATCATTGAGAATCCAGGACAGTGGAGTAGAGATGGGCAATCTGAATCGATCATTTAAAAGATCGATCTTTTTAACGCGATATATCGATTTTTGAATCGATCTCCAAGGGCTCATCTTTTTAAAGAAACGATTACGAAGGGCTAATCTTTTTAAATAATAGGCCTCTAAGAGCCAATCTTTTAATGAATCGATCTTCAAGGGAATCTTGAATACCATAAAATAAAGTGTTTTTTATTTCAAATATTTAAATACTTAATCTCTCTTTCTCTTACTCAATCTCATTTCTAAGGAATTTTCATTTATTTAATTCAAGAAGAAATTTATATAACAGTTTCATATGTCCAATAACAGACTTGTAATACAACAATAACATTAAACAACGACGCAATACCTTTCGTGTCTCCAACTAGAAGGCAATATAATAAAAATAAGGTTTCAAACTGTTAATTTGTATAACCATTTTCGTCAATTATTTTATGCAATTTTTTTCTAATTTAAAAAAAATATACATATATGTAATAATACCCTTATATTTCAATATGATGTAACAGTAGTAGTTTCATTATATTTTATTTTTGATAAAAAATAGTCTTAAATATTTCTAATTTTAGGTTACAGATATATTTTTCATATTGTGAAGTAAATAAATCGACCCACTTTTAGTTATGAGTTAAATTCATATAGCACTGAGTTACAGAATTGTTGTTAGCTATAATTGTAAAGAAAAGTAGGTAGGAGTAATTTCAATTTGTTTTAAATATTATGATACGCAGTTTAATTTATGAAATCTGATAAATAAAACAAAGATCTACTAAAATACCAATAAATAAACGTGTAAGGAAGATTATTTTCGCTTGAGAATCAAGGTAATCTCTTTTTAAATGGACCTTCAAGGGTTATTAATGCAAAACCATTAGGAGAGAATTTAAGGAAGATCTTAAAAAAAGTCCGGGGTCCAAGGAGGAATAACTATGGCCATTGTAGGACTCTTAATATTAATGAGAACTGCAATATTAATATTATGCTTTGCTTACCAAAATAATAAAATTAATTTGGCTTCCTTCCTTCCTTGTAACTCCTTTTTTTGCCATTTTCTTTATTATGGGGTTATATGCTTCCTTAAGTAATCAAAAATGATATTCAAGAGTTATGTTATGTGGCGGAACAATTTTCAAATGTCCCAACAATTCGATTTTTCAACTAATTTCCCGATACATTTCAAAATTAAAAAAACATTTTTTTTATCTTTGTTACTAGAATTATAATCAAAAAATAATTAGAAAGAAAAAATATGAACTTTTCGGTACATTAAACTTTAAAGTCGATGTTCTCAAAACAATGTTTTTCAAATTGGTCTATACGCTAGCACCTACGACAAATTAAACATCGCTAAGACCAGCTGAAACCGTCCTAAAGTTCTTAGTTGATAATAATTGGCGTTAAAGTTTAAATTAATTAATTAATATGAAGGGTTATTTAGAATCTCATTTGTACATGTAAACTTTATATGATTGTGTTTTTGATTGATCCTGTTCCAAGAAGATGAACTGCAATGTTGATGGTATCTATCGCCACTTTTAGAGTGCCCAAACACGGTGAGGAATATCTCAAGATCAGGACTGCGCAGCCATTAAATTGGCTATGCGCGTTCAGTTCAAGTCTCAAGACTCAAACCTTTTATCCCTTCCTCTCGAGTTTCCCTTCCCAACTATACCCTCTTACGTCATGACAGAGAAGACAGAACAGGAGGAGGTGTGGGCCTCTTTGTTCATGATAGTTTAAAGTCTAAAATCCTTTTTCTTTCACCTCCGTCTGATCTTCCTCACCTGGAGTATATTTTTGCCGAGATATCAACGTCTTCTTCACCTCTCCTCTTTTCCGTTGTATATCGTCCTCCCCGTGTGCCATATGACCAATCTTTTGAAACCTTCCTTTATCAGTTAGTCCCCTGTTATTACCATGTAATTCTTGCTGGTGACTTCAATACCAATCTTCTTGTCGAATCCCCTGACGTTACCTACCTTTCTGAACTATTCTTTTCACTTAATCTTTTTGTGGTTCCCTATTCACCTACCCATCACTCCCAGTCCTCTGATACTTGGCTTGATCTCTTTATCCTCGACTCCTAGGATAAACTACTCGCCTCATCTCAACACCCTGTGCCCTTCCTTTCTTCTCATGATCTTATTCAAATAACTTTTGATTTACCTATCCATACTATCACAAACAAATTCTTTACGTTTCGTAACCTTAATTCTCTGTCCTTTGAACAATTAGAACCTGATTTAGAAAACTTTCCTTACGATTCCATTTATTCCTCTGACTCCATAGATGACATGGTTAACTCCTTAACTCATCACCTCCACTCCCTTTTAGATTCCCATGCTCCTCTTCAAACCCGCCGGTTCAACCGTCCTCCTGCTCCCTGGCTTACACCCGAGCTCAAATCATTAATAAAAAGAAGAGAAGCAGCGAGAAGAAAATTTAGACGGACCCGTCTTCCTCAAGATTACTCCTCCTACAAATACTTGCGTAACCTCACCCAATCCTCCATCCGTCGAGCTAAGTCCCTCTACGTCCACCAATCCCTATCCAATGCTCCTGACTCTAAAACAAAATGGTCAATCCTTCGTAAACTTTCCCTTTGCAAAACTAACCGTCCTTGCTCTATCTCATTATCCCCTGATGTTCTTAATGCTCACTTTGTATCTTCTCCCGCAGTCATATCCAGTCCTCTTATACCTTCCACACTACCTTTTAATTCCAACAACTTCTACTTCTCCTATATTACCCCAGAAGATCTTCTAACCGCGGTCCTTCAATCCCGAACCAATGACTACGGTCCAGACTCTGTTCCCGTTAAACTGATTAAGGCCTGCCTACCCGCAATCCTTCCTATCCTTCTTCACATATACAACTATTCCCTTCAAAACTCGACTTTTCCTTCTCAATGGAAAACAGCGTTGGTTCGCCCTCTTAACAAAATATCAAACCCCTGCTCTCCGAAGGATTTCCGTCCTATCTCCCTTCTATCCAATCTTTCCAAACCTTTAGAGCGCCTGGTCCAATCTCAAGTATCCAACCACCTTGAACAAAATAATCTCCTTAACCCTCTCCAGTCTGGCTTCCGTCCGTCATACTCCACTCAATCAGCGCTCATAAAAATCACCCATGACATTCAAACTACCATAGATAACCAACAGCTCACTATTCTAGTTCTCCTAGATTTTTCAAAAGCATTTGATACCGTAGACCATCAAATCCTCCTCACCAAACTCCAATCTCTTTCCTTTTCCAACAGTGCCATTAGCTGGTTCCAATCCTTTCTATCCAATCGATCCCAATACGTGGTCATCCCCGTCAGCAATCCTTCTAGCCCTCTTCCTCTTTCCCGTGGTGTACCGCAGGGCTCCTCGTTATCCCCAACTCTATTTTCTGTTTACATCAATGATCTTCCTCTTTCCATAGTTCATTCCAAGTTTCATCTTTACGCTGACGATACCCAAATCTACCTATCCTTTAAGCCCTCTTTGCTACGAGATGCTGTAGACAAGCTGCAAGTAGATCTTAACAACATCAATGCTTGGGCTGCAGCTAATAAGCTTTCCCTGAATCCAGACAAATCCAAAGCCATTGTTATAGGCTCCCAATCCCTCATAAGTTCTACTTCCCCTTTTCCAGCCCTTTACCTTAACAGCATCCCTATAAAATATTGTAAATCAGTTAAAAATCTTGGGATCATATTTGATCAGAACCTTTCCTGGAAAAATCATATTTCCCAAATTTCCCGTCGGTCCATATTTATCCTGAGACAGCTCAACCTCTCCCGCCATCTCCTGCCAACAAAGACCCGTCAACTCCTCGTAACTTCCCTATTATTCCCCCAGTTTGACTATGGTTGTTTGGTGTACGGTGGACTTTCTGGCGATCTCGAGGCAAAACTCAAACGCCTCATGAACTGTTTCATTCGTTTTATCCTCGGGATCCCCAGAGACTCCCACATATCACATTTCTACCAGGAGCTAAATTGGCTATTCCCTCTTTATCGTCGTCAGTACTTCCTCGGCTCAGTCCTTTACCAAGTAATTCAATCCCGTAGACCTTCTTATATTTTTCAACTTCTTAAATTTAAATCCTCGGTTCACTCCCGTAACACCCGATCTCGTCCTTCCGATCTTTATATTCCTTCCCACCGAACAGCAATATTCGAAAAATCATTCGTCACCCGTGCCACCTCGCTATGGAATTCCTTACCTCTGTCTGTCCGCCATTCTACCAACCTTGAAACCTTTAAATCCCGACTCTTCCACCACCTTCTATCCCTCCAAGTCTTACCCAACCCCTAGTCTATATTGAAGCTGTACACTATATACTGATACTGATAGCATTTATAAGTTTTTAAGTTTATACGTAAAATTCAAAATTATTTTGTAATTTCAAAATTATTCCTATGGGACTTCTGTCCCAGAATAAGAATAAAACTTTTCATTCATTCATTCATTCAAGGCCAGAACAGTTCGGCCTCAAGGTTTGCCTGTACGGTTCTTTTTATTTATTTTTTTAAGGCGTGCCAACTTTAGGGTCATTAACGCCATTGAATGAAACGTTCAGTATATTCGGAGGTGAAATTTTTACCTCATTTCATTTGAATTTAATAATTGATTCAGTCAGCATTTGGATTTTATTAAATTATTGTCATCATTTATCATTGATCCTGGCATTTTTGCTTACTTAAATTACTTGCAGTATATTTTCCATGCAATATTTATTTGCGTACCTGTACTCCAAACAAATGTAAATAAAAGCACTCACACACACGCGCGCGCACGCACACACACACACACACACACACACACACACACACACACACACACACACACACATGCACTCACCCATTCGCACATACGAACCCATATCCATGCAACCACACGCAGATATTCTGTAACAAAGACAACATTTATGTCTTAAGATTTTATTTATTAATTCCTTTTTTTCTATAAAGTTTAATACCTTTCTAACGTTATGAGCATCATCTCCAAGTATTTCATCCATAAGGTCTGATAAAATTAGCTCTTCTCTAATTGACTTATATATTCGGCATTCTGTTAGTAAATGTTTCACCGATATTTTAGGCGTCTAGAATCGAGACACATCACTATTTCTACGATTTTGAGATAACAGTTGATTTGACAACTTCAAAATGTCCTCTATATACTGGTAAAGAAAAGTGTTTTCAAAACTCAATGGATCATGCTGTTTTTTAATGTTGAAGTAGAAAGTTGGCTTCAATATTATATTGACGCTGACATATATCAGCGTTTTTTAAAACTAAGTAAGACACATCAAAAATAAAAATGTGTTTTAAATAGATAATATAACAGATAAACTTCTCAAATTCCTCAAAAACATTCTTCTGTGATACTTACAACTTGTATGAAAATTATACATAACATTTGTTCAGTTTTTGGAGTTTTCTGAACAAATTGGTTTCAATGATGTGTCTTGTTTTGATTCTAGACGCCGCATTGGAATTTAGCATGATTCACAGATTGGGGGTGGTTTCTTAGAAAAAAGGAATTAATGCGTTAATCTTGTATGCCCAATCCGCAATCGACTTAAGGCAACTTCATGTTTTCTATTGATGCTGGGTGGGGTCTTCCAAGCTTTAACTGTCGATTTTATTTCTCTTAATTTGTTGTTGTCTATTATTTGCCATGTATATTGCCAGTTTTGCCTGACTATTTCCTTCAGGTAATTAATGATATCATTCTTTGGAACCCTATGATAGGGAATGCGTGTACGGTTAGTGCACACACACGCTTAGTTAATAATCCTAAAGGCCGGGACTGCTCAGTCTAGTTATAGTAGACCCTATAGCGAATATCCTCTTGTCCGCCCAAATCAGGCCTGGCCTGCAAAGTACGGCTTGCATTGGACTGTACAGTAAATCTATTGGGGTTTTAATTCTAGTTCGATGGACTGTACAGTTCGAATCTCGCCTCAAGGATGTCCATCCACGGCGAAGAATATCCTAAGGCTTAGACTGCGCAGTCCAAATCTTGACATTTTCCTCTCCGTGTATGGGCACCCTAACATTTTAAGCTAAGAATGCGATATAGCCATAGCCCAATACTGGCCTCGTATTGGCACTTAAACTCTAATAACATTCAATGATATCTTGCATCTAAGAAGAAGAACATTTAAATAGGGTACAGTTAACTCCTTATAAAATGTTATGCTGGGGCTAGGTATCCGTATAGTGAAGTTGGTAAAAAACAGGTTAGGATATTAACAGACTCTTCTCTTTGTGCGTTACTATCCGAGTGCTCTATTTTATTGTAGGTTTTGTCCAAGTTACAGCATTCATTTTGAGGTATCTAATCACAAACAGAGTTCATTGAAATATAAAATAGTGTGGGACCCAGAACTCAACCTTGTGGAACACAATTTTCCTGAAACCCATCCAAAAAATTCCGACCCAGTCCTGACCTAAAAGGATGTACCTTGTAGATAATTATTAATGTACCTAAAGTTATTTCCCAGTATACCCCACTTGTTACAGTATAATATGCTTCTCCTAGACCTGATGATGCAGTGACAAGTAAATTCCTATTCAAAAAATCTTTGAGAATGTCATTTTCTAATCTTGTTATTGATAGAAGTTGTAAAATACTTTTTTGTTGTATTAAAAAAATATCTAAGAACCTAAACTTTTATATTTTTCAAAAGCAAAAAACAAACCGTTTATTTTGAGAGGATAAATATAAAAAAATTGTATTCAAATATATTACGAGGTAAATACACACTCATAATAATTCAACTCACGGTCGAACGTGACGAATAATAATTCCGATTTAAGCACAGGGAACAAGAACATTGTCCATTATAATTGAATATTGAACAAATAAAAGATTACTATTCACAACCTGAGGTCCGCCCTTTGTTTTTTCTTTAAATTATTTTTTTTTTTGCAAATGTATTGTTTGTCTATTTGAATTCATCACTTGTGAAAGTATGACATATAATCTATCGTGAATCTAAAAGGCATATATGAGCTAGGGGGCCTGACATGCCCTGGTTTTCTCTATGTCAGGTTGACATCTAAGGAATTCTGAATTAGTTTTGCTATGAACAAGCCTTCCCTCATGTCTTGCAGTAACATAGGCTACAGAACTGTCCCATACGTGCCTTTGATGCCTCCTTTCTCATTACCTTACACTCTTTTCTGCCTAGTGATCCACTTTAAATCGCCCCATCCTGCTTTTATCGCGTTTCCTTCCTCTAATGATTGCTAAAAAAAATACCCGCAATTGATACACATGTGTCAGTGGCGCTTTAACAGATCGTCACTGATAGTCCAATTTTGAAGACATTTGCTCAAAAAATACTTTCATTCAAAAGGCTAAGTATCCGCCGAAATAAACTCGACAAAAAATTTTAGAGCTAACGGCTTTGCATTTATAGCCTTTCAGGTACACGTTTTATAGGTAATTTAGGATAGAGAATAGAATTATGATACTTTCAATATTGGAAATTACGTATTAAATAAATGTTTCAAGAGGTTTACTATTGTAAGGAGGCTCATTATAGAGCTAGATAATTGGGGAATGTTTTAGAGAAGCAGAATTCAATTTCAGGCTATGATTTCAAATATAAGTAGCATGGACCATCACTGAGACGAGAGACAAGTTAAGTAAAAGAGATAGCTTAGTTAAAGAGGGGGGGGGGCTGGGTAAAAGACTGACCACTGTCTTATGGGGAGGGGGGGGGGGGTTAAGAGAATATTTTGGCTGACGTACCTTCGACGAACATCTAGGCCGAGTCCTCAGGAATTATGGAATACCAAACAACTAATCCCCGACTTCACCCTAACTCAATATACAAAATCAAACACAAACAATATCTTTTATCAATATATCTTTTTGGAACATATTTAAAAATACACAGAATACACTAAAACGTATATATAACGCTTCTAAAATTGACTCCCAAATAGTATGTGCCTTTTCAGGCAGTATGGCAGAAATCCTAATGGATAAAGAGAAGGCAGTACTAAAAGTACTAAAATTTATTAAAGACATCGGCCTATATTATAAAATATAACACTAGAGAAATGCCGATGACTCACATAAGTAGAGGCAGTATATACAAAAAAATACATAATCATATTGTTATTAACAATTTATTATATTCAATTTGAAGAATCGATGTGATGAAACTGTCGGATTGTGAGGATTTTGAGAGAGGTAATTCCTAGTGAAGCGAGCTGAGAAGGACACCGATCAATCCACGAGTCCTCTCAACCAGTGATTAAACCTTTTGACGGCATCTCACTGACAATCACCACTTACAACCAGACACCTTCAACAAAAAGAAGCAATTAGAGTTATTTGTTCTTTATTCCGAGCATTTTTCGTCTGGAATTTAACATTTTTATAGATTCTAAAGATTATTGATTTCTATTAATTACATTCCCAACCATCAGTTCGGTTTCCGCTCCCATCATTCCACTATACAACAGTGCTTACGAGTTGTAGACGCTATTTCCTCCTCGCTTGAACGTAAGAGTTTTTCCACGAGTGCCTTTCTCGACATTGCTCAAGCATTCGATCGGGTTTGGCACCCGGGATTACTTTACAAAGTAAAGCAAATACTTCCACACACCTACTTCCTTATCCTCAAATCCTACCTGTCAAACAGATCCTTCCAAGTCAAGCAAGGCACAACTCTTTCCCCGACCTGCCCCATAAATGCCGGAGTCCCTCAAGGAAGTATTATTGGTCCTCTCCTTTTCATTCTTTACACTGCGGATATTCCCACACACCCCCAAACCCTTCTAACAACCTACGCAGATGATACTGCAATCCTATCAACTTCCCCCGATCCCTCAGTAGCATCCCAACACCTGCAGGAACATCTTACCGCTATTCAACATTGGTGCGAAATGTGGAGAGTAAAAATCAACCCGGAAAAATGTAAGCAGGTTACATTCACTCTCAACCGGAGATCATGCCCTTCTGTACATCTCAATAACACTCCACTACCAGTATCCAACGAGGTTCGATATCTAGGATTATACCTTGACAGCCGACTGACATGGAACCCTCACACGAGACTGAAAAGACAAGAACTGAACAAAAGATACGGACTACTTAGACGGCTACTTGGACCCTCATCTAAATTATCAATACAGAACAAATTAACGATATACAAAACAATCATTCGACCAATATGGACATACGGACTTGAACTCTGGGGATCTGCAAAACCATCCAACATCAACAGAATACAGGCATTCCAGTCAAAAGTACTCCGTAAAATTGTAAATGCCCCTTTCTACGTCTCAAACAAAACCCTTCACAATGACCTTAACATTCCATTTGTCCTTGACCTTGCTAAAACCCGTTTCCAAATGTTCCACTCCAAATTGTCCTACCATCCTAATCCTGAAGGTCTATCTTTATGGTCCCGATCCCAACCAGACAATCCTCCCAGGCGGCTCAAGAGACAGTGGCCACGAGACAATTTACTCACCTAACCGTATCATGATCATTGAAATAGATATTTAGACAGCCACGGAAGTGCCAACAATGGTTGGCTCCTTCCAAATTTGTATGGTTTTTATTTTTTTTTTTTTTACTTTAACCGTTTTGTTCAATTCATTACATTATGTATCTGTATCAACAAACTTGATAATTGTACATATAATAATTTGTACAGATTTCAAATAAATAAGTTAATAAAAAAAAAAAACTAATTACATTAAAATATATATATGTATATATATGCAGGGAGTCCCTGTCTAAAACCGACAGACTTCGTATATCGATGGGGAATCGAGAAACTAAGTCAGAAAGTCCTTTGGCGACTTTCTCGTTTTCGAGAATAAACGCAAAAAACGCCGTGTTTTTTTATTTTGACAAATCCCGATTTTTCGCTTGAGTAAAAAACGCCTCAATACATAAGTTGTATTGAAAGCTTATTAAATTATCCTTAAGATGGGACCAAGTTCAGCGTCATTGCTTGAATATTTTACGATTTTTATTATTTATTTGTTCTTAAGCACCCGCAACAATGGCGACTCGCCCAAAATAACCATTAAAATATCTACAATTTCAAAATTGAAATTACAACATCAAATGCAACATTCCATATACACCATACGTTTATTATCACACAGTTAATTAATTCATATTTTAACTCAATATAAAAGTTAAATTCATATAAATAAGACATAAATAATTTTTTTTTTTTTTTTTACGGCGCATCTACATCCAGGTCATTAGCGCCGACAACCAGGGTGCGGCGAGGAATTTTCCCAGCGAGCCTTGAGATGAGAAAATTCCTGCCGGAGGTGGGAATCGAACCCACCATCTCCCGCTTATGGATCCAGCGCGATAGCCACTAGACCACGGGAGACCCCGATATAAATAATATATATATATATATATATATATATATATATATATATATATATATATATATATATAATTTAAGGAAGAGACGGGAAGCAACTGTAAAATAGGATTTTGTTTAAAAAAAAAAAAATTATTTATATTTCTTTAGCACTTTCCTCCGAAGGAAAGTAGCTATTGAGGTTGGACTCATGACGGAATTTTTGAAAAATTTCTTCAAATCTTTATCAATCCTACCTAGTAGACACCGAAAATGACCCCCACTGAAAATTCATATATATCTATCTATATATATATATATATATATATATATATATATATATATAAAAAATCAGTCCCGTAACAGGCCACGAGGGCCCTGAGGGGCAGATACTATAGAGGTATCTGATTCATGACCATACGGCACACTAGGGAGATAGTGTGGTCAGTACTATGCTCCGGCCGCCTGATTTTCCCCTTGGCCGCTTCGACTGCTAGAGTCATTAGCACCCAAGGTACCCATTATTAAATTAATTAAAGGCTGGGTTGGCCTAGGGACGGTCAGGGAGGCCGAATTCAACCGGTGAACGAAGACACTAGAAGAAAAAATCTTTAGTGCTTGCTCGGGATTTGAACTCAGGCCTCCAGCTTATTAGTCCAGTGCTCTACCACTGAGCTAACCTCGCCCCCATATATATATATATATATTTATATATCTGACTGTTAACACGATAGTGGCCAGAGTTTTTTTTTCGTCACGAAACTTGGTATATAGCATTCAATTAGCAAACGATTGAACGAGTTCGTTAACCACCAAAGTCGTTCAACCGGAAGGGGGGGTTTACCCCGAACCCAAAACACTAATTAGACTATGTGAGCCGTAATATTTGTTATATTTCAACGCCACTTGGTATTCGTAGTAGTAATATAGAGAGAAAAGTGAGATATAAAAATAAACTAAATCGGTTCATTAGAAGGGGGGGGGGGTTACTTCGGACCCACAATACCAATTCGCCACTACCAGCCGTGATTTTTGGTATATTTCGACGAAACTCGGTATTCGTAGTGGTAATCCACAGGTGAAATATGTGTTGTAAAAATAAAATAAATCGGTTCATTAGGAGGGGGGTTTACTCCGGACCCACAATACCAATTCGCCACTACCAGCCGTGATTTTTTGGTATATTTCGACGAAACTCGGTATTCGTAGTGGTAATCTACTGGTAAATATGTGTTGTAAAAATAAACTAAATCGGTTCATTAGAAGGGGGGGTTTACTCCGGACCCAAATTCCTAATATACTCATACCGTTCGTAATTTCTGCTGTATTGTAACGAAACGCGGTATACGTCGTGGGTAACTCATGAGAAAGAAGTGCTGTAAAAATGAGCTGAATCGGTCAATCGGAAAGTGGGGGTTTACTTTGTAATATATTTCAATAGAAAAGCCCGCCAGACGTAGTTTCACAAAACTGCCGCAAGGAGCGCTTTGTATCTAGAGGGACTGTATCCTGTTCCTGCGTTAGATCAAAATACGATAATATGAGGTTTTTTGTATTTATTACGTAGTGTAATAGGTACCATGTGTAAACATAACTCTAGAAGCAAATTAATAATTGATCAGTTACTCATTACAAATTTAAAAGAGAACTATTCATGTTTTTATTTTATTTATGTAGGATATTTTAAGCAAATTTTTCTGGAAAGCAGTCTTCACTACCCAAATTTCCGAGGAAAGTGCTTAGTTATGCAGCTCCTGCGTGACGGACTTTCTTTTATAAATATTTTGTTTCATAGAGGACTATCTACAGGTTGCCAACCTGTTCCCGAAGGAATGTACCTATAGAGGTTACATTCATGAAACTGAAAATGACCCCCCTCTCTCACTCTCTCTCTCTATCTATCTACATATATATATATATATATATATATATATATATATATATATATATATATTAATACGTTTTTCTTCTTTGAGGCTTAGGGTCGGAAATGTAGCAATTCTTTGTATTACACCTCTTTAAATTGCCACTTTTCCGACCCTAAGCCTCCAAAAGCTAAAACGTATTAAGAAATATTTTGGGTCATCTACAAGGATATATTTTTTATTATTATGAGATACAATTCACATGGATGAATGTACATTTATCACATAAAAATATAATGCTAAACACGTCAATTTACAATTGGACGTCTCCTTCATTCTAATCCATCATGAGCGGCAATACAATAACTATTACGCCTAACTCAGAAGAAAATAATAAGATGCACCACCCGGGCTGATAAAATAGGCAAACAGCGATAAAAGGTTTGGGATTACGGATGAAAACTCTAGTCAATATTTGCCAATGGCGGCAAAAACTTACTCTCCGCTTTCCTCCATGCAAAACCTCGGGATTATCTTCTTGAAGAAAATATAAAACAAATAATGTCGTGATTGGGGGAAAAAAATAATTCCCATACAGTTTTATCTTCGTAACATTACTATAGAAGGGGTTTAACCACCTGTAGTTTCCACGATTAGATTTACAGTGAATACTCATTACATGTACAGGTCACTAATTGTGAATAGTAACCACGAATATCGATTTAGTTTGATTTCTGTACTAGACACATGCAAGCCAGGAAAATTGGTCGATTGATTTTAGGTTTTAGAACAAACAACTAATAGGTTCCTCGATTTTCCACCAAATCATGAGTTTTTTTTCCCCCAGTATTTTTCAAATTATAAATATTTTATTACTATTTATGTTATTAAACATATGTTATAATATGTTAAAATATATTATTTTAATATTTTATCTTGTTTAATGGTAATCAAAATTTATAAAGCTTAGTTTCGAATAATGTTTAAGTCAAGCGGTCTTTCTTATTAGCCCGCGGCCAAAAAGGAAGATTTTACAAATTTTTCGCGAATACTGTTTAACCTAGTTTCATGTGAAAATCATTTAATTTTCCCACCCCCAAAATAGCTTTAATAATGATAACTTTAATTAAGCACTCTTCTATTTGCGAATCGGGGCGTATACTCTCGCACCGCTTCTAAAGCATTACCGTTGCAAAAACCGTACACAAAAACTATATCAGTGTCAAGAGATTGAATTTTAGTAATTGGTTTCTTGAAAAAATTCGTTGGCTACAATTGTTTTCTGGCAAGCCAAAGCTGTGTTGGTGTGCCTGGAGATAGTTTTGGCTTGTCTACAGTAGAAAATTGCTTCGTCGTTGACGGCAGGCATTCGATGTTGTAATTTAAGGCTTATTTTATTCTACTGAAAGCTACCGTGTTTTTTTCGCACGGTATGAGATTTGACGGCAACCCCCTCTGGTCCGGTTTAACGTCCTTGGCACCTTTAAGTGGTGGTAATAACGCTACAAAGACTTTAAATTTATGTTTTCATTCATAAAATATATTTTAAACCTCTTGGTCAGAATATTTCTACTTAAGTTAGAAAAATGGTAGAGTTCTATTGGCTTTCCTGTTTATTTTTCCAAGTGAGGGTGAAGGGCCTTGTAAAAACTTTTACAACACGCTAGCTATACAGCGAGGAACGATAAAGCTTTACGAATAACCGTCAAATCAAAAAAGTTAAGCTATTACACGGAGGGAAATGAAAATTGATTGCATTGTTTATAAAAGTCCTTCGTTGTAAAATAATTCTAAAATTTTTATATTTTCTTAATTGGCTCTTGTTTTTCTTCGATTTACTCCCATGTATTATTATACTTATAAATCCGATTACACAATAATACAATTATACAAATTTTTAGTAAAAGAACAAACAGCTGGGGGTATAAATAACTTTGTGAAACCTGAAAATTTGTAAAAACCAACAGATAAAATTAAAAATATCATATGAAAACAAACAAACTTAAAAAAAGGGGAATCTATATATATATAAATTTTAGTGTATGATCACGTTCTTAAGCATAATCACAGAATGATAATAATATTACTGGGGTCTCTTCGTGGTCTAGGGGCTAACGCATTGGATTTTCTTGCGGGAGATAGGGGTTTCAGGCTAACAGGTTGAAGGCAACCAAGATCCTAATATATCAACCAAGGAGAACGCATATGGAAAGAAAAAGGGAGTACTATACGAGAGATGAGGGGGAGAAAAGAACTTTGCCAGAGACGCGTTGGTTCAAAGGCTAAAAGCACTTCTAAGCTAAAAGGCAAGTGGATGGAAGAAAAAGAAAAAGAGGTTTAGTAAATAAATAAAATAATATAAAAATAAATGAATATATTGAAGAATAAATAAGCTGGGGTAAATATCATCCTTCGCAGTGGGAGATGAAACCGACAACCTATGAGGTCAGCTGAGAGGAATATCAGGCACGTGTGTCCTTACATATTTCTCTCTCTCTCTCTCTCTCTCTCTCTCTCTCTCTCTCTCTCTCTCTCTCTCTCTCCCTCCCTCTCTCTCTCTCCTCTCTCTCTTTCACTTTTTCTAACTCTTTCTCTCATGCACTCACTAGCCCGAACTACTCAAAAGCACGTCAGCCCGATCTACTCAAAAGCACGTCAACTCGAGCTCTCTATATGTCAATCAATTTATCTTCACATCTATTCGTAAAAAGCTCTATTTTTTTGCAATATGGCAATAGGGATACTCCCACTTCAGTCCATCTTGATGTCCCGCTCTCTCATTTGGATGTTCTCAGAGAATAAGTTGGTACGTCAGAAAATGACTAAAATGTGTTATGTGCATTATATATATATATATATACACACACACACACTATCTACTAAGACTGCTGCATAGTGTAAAAAAGTCACTAACTCGCACCTTGATAGTTTGGGTCTCATATAGGCGTGGGTTCCTTGGTATCTTAGGGGTTTTTCTCTGTTAATTTTCGGTTAAATAGCTGCCTGAAAAGTTGAGTTTTCAGCCAATCAAGTTATTCCATGTGACCATCGATTAGCTCCAACAAATTTTGTGATACAAAAAACAAACAAAAAAATCTTTTTTTTTTTTGTAACGCTTTCATTGAAGCTTTGAGCTGCTTGCTATATTTTTGGAAAAGTCATTTTAATGTTAAACGAATTCAAATAAATATCAAAATGCAGTCCACAAGAAAAGCGAGATATTTGGCACTATGATCAAAAATACAGTGTCGTTTACGTACATAGAAAACATTTTAAACGAGCGTTGTTTTCTAGACTATACAGGGTGATTCAGGTCTAAGTAGCCAAACTCTAGGAGGTGATTATAGACATAATTTCCAACAAAAAAGTTCATTTCAAGTATGGTCCGATTCCGGAAGAAAAGGGAGCTATGTCCAATTTTCTGTTTTTTTTACGTAGTCATGTTTTTTAATGAGTAAGAAAGGATTGCTCAAAAACTATTCAAGATAATTAAATTCGAATTATGCCATCATAGATACAATTTCCTTTAAAAAAAGTAATTTAATTCACTAGAACAATTATTAAAAAATACTTTCTGGATGTTCAATAACGCACTTCTGTTTTTATCAGTGAATCAGGGTTTTTTCGTGAATTGTTTCCTCAGCCCGGACGGACTACAGATTCAATACTTACACGAAAACGTCTACATTTAGTAAGCATTAAATCCATGCAAATGAAGTGGAGGTTTATTGACGGATAAATTGAAAGATTGGCTCCCTTTTGTCAAAAAAATGTAGAATGTAGTTTTGTTACTTTCAAATACCTTATGTGAAGAAATTAAAAATTATTCATTTTTTATTGGCCAAACTGTGGGAATACATTGTCCAGTCCGGACAGAATAAAAAGTAACTGTAAGAAATGATTGGAAAAGTTTTTCATTTGGGAGATATGTTACATTTCGTGTTTTGTTTTTTTTTCAAAAAATATTTTTCCACATTTTTTTGACAAAAGGGAGCCGATCATTCAATTTATCTCTAGAAGTAGAAGATTTGTGTAAGTATTGAATCCGTAGTCCGTTAAAAAAATTCGCGAAAAAACTCTGATTCATTAATAAAAACAGAAGTGCGTTACTGGACGTCCAGAAAGTATGTTTTAATAATAGTTCTAGTGAATTAAATTACTGTTTTAAAGGAAATTTTATCTATTTTATGATAGCATAATTCGAATTTAATTATCTTGAATAGTTTTTGAGCAATCCTTTCTTATTCATTAAAAAACATGACTACGTTAAAAAAAAACAGAAAATTGGACCTAGCTCCTTTTTCTTCCGGAATCGGACCATACTTGAAATGAACTTTTTTGTTGGAAATTATGTCTACAATCACCTCCTAGAGTTTGGCTACTTAGACCTGAATCACCCTGTATATTATAAAATTCAGCATTTCCCATCTACGCTTTCGGATCCATCTACACTGTTTTGATCGGTCCTGAAAATATCTTGCGCTGTCTAGAAGATGTCCAATAATTCCTCGTAGATCATTTCATGTACCTTTGACGCGGAATCTTTAAAAACAATGTTCTTTCTAAATTTAGCTCGAGTAGTAACACCGCCATACTGGTTCTTATGGAGAAATATGTGAAGTAATCCGTAGTTTACATGCGGGAGTTTGAAAGGGCTTAAACTCACTGTAAGGGTTTATGCAGGATTGAAGTGGGAAGGGCTTGTATCCCCCTGCTTAACAGGATAATTCCACTTTGTCATCGTCTCCTTTCTACCGACTTACCTCTCTTCTTGGATAATGTTGGATATCTTCTTCGTGTATTGATTAATGTCGGAAAAAAGGTTTTAGGAATTGAACTAAAGGGAAGGAATTGTGGCCTTGGACTTAGCTGTTTGTTTCGAATAATACGTTAGTCTTCATTATTATTCATATAGACTATCGACAACTCAATATTCGATGTATTATTACTTCTTCAAAATTTTACTGAAATAAATGAAAAGTGTTTGAGATTTGTATCATTCAGAGAGTTGCGCGGGGAAGTTTCGGTTGTGTCATTCAAGCGGAATAGCTCGCCATTACTTCATCGTGGAAATTTAGCATTTAATTAACTTAAAATCAGTTCAACCAAATCGAACTATTGAATAATTAGGCAACATTCTAGAAGATCAGTTTTCTCTCTCCCCACAGAATTATAATTCAAGAACATTTTCATTTAAATTTGGTAATTTTCTCCAAATAGAGTTAATATCAAGGATTAATATCTACATTTCTCCTGACAGTTAGATTACGTATAAATAGCGGCAAAATATGTCCACATATATATGCACAAGAATGTATATTTTCCACAAATTTGAAATAAATCCTGTTAATTTAACTATGTATTAACTGTAAAAACTTGGATGGATTAAATTCTCCAAAAACGCTTCAGATTGGCTTCGTTTCTACTTAGGAGTGACCTTAAGTTATCAGGTAAGATGTCACGACCTCTGGCTTTCTTGAGAGTGGTGCGTTCTGAGATCCAAGACAATGTGTTTAAAATCAAAGTGGCTAGCACATTAGTCCCACTGTGGACGACACCGGCCGCACAGTGGGGCCAAACGACATTTCGTGTTTCAATAAAGGCTACAGCCTCTAAATCTTAACCGATTTCAATGCATTTGATTTTTAAATGAAAGCTAATAAAAGTTAGAACAAGTTTTTCTAGCCAAATTTTGTTTTTTCGTTTTCTGTGTTTATTGAATTACGTGTAAATAATTCACGAACGTTTACAATTGAATATAAAATAATGTTTTATTTTTCATGTAACTTAATATCAGCACTGATATTGTTGAAATTAAACATTCAAATAATGCTTAGACTTGGAAAAATCAGAGTGGCAAATCTTCTAAACGTAACTTTACCTTAATTCAACAATAAGATTAATTGAAATAATATGATTTTTCAATGATTATAAAATGGATTTTGATTTTTTCCAAGTCTAATCAGGATTTAAATGTTTAATTCTACCGATATCAGTGCTGATATTAAGTAAGATGAAAAATGAAATATTATTTCTTTGATGCGTGGTCATAAGGGCTTAAGTCATTTTTGAGCATTTGGAGATTATTAGGTAGTATTGTAGCACAAAATCACAGCTACGCTTTGTATTAAAGAAGCCAAACTTTACAAGTTGGTTAACTGTACAAATTGATATGATAGCCTCAAGTCAAGTTTATCACTTCTTTCTTGGTATTAAGGCGTTTTGTTTTGCTCTCCTGAAAAAATAATATTTTGATTTAAGCCCTTTTGACCGCGCTTCAAAGATTTTATGTTCAATTGTAAAAGCTCGTAAATTATTTACACGTAATTTCATAAACAGGGGAAACAAAAAAAAAATCTGGGAAGAAAAATTCGAGATAAATTTTATTAGCTTTCATTTAAAAAAAAAAATGTATTGAAATAGGGTGAGATTTAGAGGCTGTAGGCCTTTTTGAAACACGAAATTTCATTTGGCCTCACTGTGGGCCGGTAAGGTGCGTCAATCGAGTAAAGGGTTACTGTTTATAAAATGAAACGGTTAAACATTATGTATTTGAACTGCTTAGGTAGATTAAAACTTTAACGGCTGAGCGAGCATTTATTTTTATTTTTAATTTATTTTTATTTTTTACGACGCATTTACATCTAGCTGCAGCCCGCATCTTCC
Source organism: Gonocerus acuteangulatus (assembly GCA_946811695.1). Classification (NCBI taxonomy): domain Eukaryota; kingdom Metazoa; phylum Arthropoda; class Insecta; order Hemiptera; family Coreidae; genus Gonocerus; species Gonocerus acuteangulatus. The sequence goes on along the minus strand of OX328130.1, from coordinate 32,097,759 downwards.
GCACAAGAATCCATGCATAAGAGTATGCTGAAGCATCAATATTTTTTGTGTTTGTTATGAACATTACTCCACTGAGAAACTTAATGTATCAAGCGGCAATGGAAAGACATGTTTTACAACAAAAATTACAACAAAATTATTTTTCCTTTAGCAAAATATCCAATAACGCCTTTATTCGCGAGTTCTCCATTTCAGGTTTAAAACACGGTTCGAAAATTAATTTCGGCAATCCCTTACAATAATTGAATTTAAATTATTCTTCATATTCTTCACACGAGGCTTGTGATAATAATATTCGTTAGACTATTGCCCTTTGAGAACGTCAGTTTCTTCTGAGATAAATCGATTCTTAACTACGTTCTTGAGAGCTAATCATTCTTGAAGGAACATGAACATGAAGTGCTGCCCTTGAGGACCATGGATCAATTCTGATGGATTTGACAACAAGCTATTTAAGAAGCTCATCAAATCAACAAAACTATATAAACGGAAATGGCTTCTATACTGCTCTCTGGAAATAAATATTCATCCAGAAATAAATAATCAGCGCGTTAACTCCTTCCCATCACCGGGACAAAATCGGCTTATGGCGTTGACATTATGACGCAGTCGAGAAATGCCGATAAGAAATCTCCACGTTTCAGTCCATCTTTATAACGAAAATACCAATGCTTCATATATATATATATTTGGATGGAACGGCATTTTTCTACAACCGGTGGTACTCCTCCTCACTTCTTCCTGGAATATTTCGATGGGTTCACTCCATCATCGTCAGCCGCGTCATTATTGCCGAGGGAACCACCAAGGAAGAAACAACAATGACCTGGCTGACGAAGAAGGAGATGAACCCATCGAAATATTCCAGGAAGAAGTATGGAGGAGTACCACCGCTGGAGAAAAATGCCGTTCTATCCAAAAATATCATCCCAGCGACGAAAAACAAACATCAAACATACATATATATACATCTTTTATACATATATATACATCTTTTATACATATATATACATCTTTTATACATATATATACATCTTTTATACATATATATACATATATATACATCTTTTATACATATATATACATCTTTTATACATATATATACATCTTTTATACATATTTTCCTCTTCTTATAAATGAAAAATTGATTTAAATTTCTTTTACACCATTTTATTTTATATTCGTCAACACGTTTCTGGCACTTGGCCTCACTTCACAAGACAAATTTTCTTATATTATAAATAGTAGTCGTCATTTAAATAAATAAGTCCAAAACCAACAAAAAAGAAACTAAACGTTTTTTTTAAATCAACAATCAGCAGCAAAAGAAGTTTAAAACAATTTTTTGATCTGTAAGGCCTTTACTAAAATTATATATATATATATACATATACTACTAGCAGTTAACCGGCCTGCCATGCTACACCTACTTTATATAAAATAGTACACCTTTTTATATAGCTATTACGCATCGTGCCATGATACACCTACTTTCCGCATCTAGAAAAGCAGAAATAAATTAGAAACCGTCGCAATTTTAACTTAAGGTTTTAAAAAAATTTCAGGAGCAACTCCTGCTAGTTATTTCAAGAATTCCTTTTGTGTTTACGTAAATCCGAATAATATTAATTTCCTTCCTAAGAAGATTGTGAAATTCCACGAAAAAATCAGTAAATTGTTGAAAAGTTTCATGATAAACTATGAAAAGAAATGAACTCTAGGAAGTTGAATTAAAATTCACAATAGTTGGAGATGAAGGGAACTTAACAGAAGAATAATTAAGCAGAATAGCCTTCTTGCCTTTTAATTTCTTTTCATATTTATGAACTACAATGTTTTCTGATAGAATATTTCAATATTTTGAGCATAATAATTTGTTACTGAATTATATAAATGTGGCGGAAGGTTTTAAATCAAGATTTTTCTTTGTACCTAATTATAGGTTAAATATAGTCAAGTTTGTTTGGAAACAGAATCTGTAAGCTGTATTTTTTCCGTGGAAATCAAATAAGACCTCTTCCCATAAGATATCTACAACTATCTAATTGTTATGTCAAGTACACTAAAATCCAAATTCTCGCGTTATTGTATAGTGTTACAGGTCGAAATTGGAACTTTTTTTATGCATAAGTGAATGTAGTCAGTCTACCACATAACATTCCTTGCGATTATGCCTCTTTTTAGATAAGACAACCATTGTAGTATTTCCAACCACAATTTCTTTAGTAAATGGCCTTGGAAAGGCGGAGTAAAATTTACATATATATTGTCTATCGAGAGCTAATCTTTCGAAATTGCATTTTAGATCATTTAGACCTTTTAGAGACAAAACATTATTTTAGAATATGTTTCCACCAGCCAAACGTTATAAAAAATTTAATCTTAAATTTTCATAATCCTGAATATTTTAGCCTTAATTTCTTTTTAAAACATTATTAATTAGTTCAAGAAAAAATAAGAAAATACTTAGCTTCTTATAAACAAACCCTGTTGAAGATATATATATCTTCAACAAAACTTAATTAACTATAATTGGTGTGTATATATATACACATATGTGTGCGTGTGTGTATGTAGAGAGAGAGAGAGAGAGAGAGAGAGAGAGAGAGAGAGAGAGAGTGAGAGAGTGAGAGATAGAGAGAGAAATTTAATATCCGGATAAATCCAAAAATACCTGGAATGTATTTGTTTTAAATATTTAAACAAATCGGGAAAATGAGGTTTGTATTATTCCTTTTTCGCTTATAACTCCGAAAGTGTTCACAGTAGAGGCCTTCCTAAGGCTTCCAAAGATTCGTAATGAAAATTTTTGAAAATGTAACATTTGATAAAGTGTATTTGTTGCTCTAAATAATAGCAATAAGTATGCAAAAAAGGATGAAAATGAGACATTTTTAAATCATTTTTGGGCCGCTTAAAATCAATTTAGAACCTTCATATTTCATGACAAAAATGATTATTATAGTGCAAAACAACTTATTAATTTCCGTCTAAATTATGGCTTGATACGGTTTACATAATAATTTTGCAATTTTGATATTAGCGAAAACATTAACATTTTCAAATTATAGAAAAATCCAGAAAAAAAATTCCTTACACATTTTAAACATTTTTTTTATAATGAATTTAAGCTTTTAAGCTTTCTTACAGATTGAGAATAGGTCAATTTGGACGGCTTCAAGAATGTATTTAATTATTGGACAGTAAAGAGTTTGTTTGTGATACTGCATCAATCTTAGAAACACAAAATATTCTTGGTAGGGATTGTCGGGGTTCGGTCACTGCTAATTAATAAAACTACATTTTATCGTAAAGATATTTGTATTGTGCCGACGTTTCGGCTTGAACTTCAAGCCTTCATCAGGGCTGTAAAAACAAGTAGGACAGTTTTTACAGCCCTGATGAAGCCGAAACGTCGGCACAATAAAACTATCTTTACGATAAAATGTAGTTTTATTAAGTAGCAGTGACCGAACCCCGACAATCCCTACCTTGCATCATCAACTGTCAACGATCTCCTCTCAACAAAATATTCTTGTTTGACAATTCGTGCAAAGTAGGTCTATAATTTGATGAGTCCTAGTAACGTTTACTCTGTAAAGACTTTAAGAAAGAATAATTACAGCAGTTTGTGGCGGAAAGCATCCAAAAGTTTCGGTGGACCAGTTGTTAGGTGCCAAGCAATGCCAGGCATTATTGAGCTGCCTGCCATCAATTCAGTCCCAACTGAAGCCAAACTAGCACCATGTTCGTTCGAACTTTCTCAATAGTTTCCCCGAACAAAGTTTGATCGCATAATTAGGGAGGCTATTTTGCCACTCGCCTTAGGGTTCTATTTTTGGCGAAATCATGACCGAATGTCATTTTCCGGTGTGCTGACCTGTAAAGACTCCTCCAGATTTATGATACTCAATTGGAACCTATGACCAAGGTGGGGTTAGACTGAATTCGGCCAAGATATATTTGTAAAAAAACTACTGAAGTTGCGTTTGTGCCAAACGCCATTTTAGGGTCAACTCAACGTTGGAAAAACGCTGAATCTGACAATCTATCTGAAATGGATAGACTAAGAACAATTATAAATTAATAAGTAACATTTACAAATCCAAATAAAATAACAGCAAGTTCAAAATTTGGATGAAATTACAGTTATATACTAGGAAATGAAACACGATATATTTCCACATAAACAACTAATACCCCATTTACTTAGTATTGAACAAAATAAATGAAAAGCACAAAGCTCCTACTGACAGCTGAGAAGTATACTTTTTTCAGAATATAAATTCACTCATAAATGTTAACAAAATAGACACAATTTCTTTACGACGAGGATATTTTTTTTCGCGCACATAGAAAAGCTGATCTGAAGGCTGATTCTGTTGGTCACCGAATTCACTTTTTTTAACAAAATACTTGCCAAGTTTCATCAAAGTGGTTATTGTATAGTCTTAAGCACGACCAGACAAATATGTGTCTATAAATCATCCCTCATATATATACATATATTTGTATATATATATATATATATATATATATATATATATATATGTGTGTGTGTGTGTGTGTGTGTGTGTACAGAGAGGGATGATTTATAGATACATTTTTGTCTGGTAGTGCTTAAGACTCTACAATAACTACTTTTTTTTCCGTTGACATTATAAATTGTTCTATAGACAAATAAAATATTTATATGTACATACATTATTTACAATGTGCATATATTAATATTTACATTATTACCTCTAGGACGAATCAATTGCAGATAGTAACATAAACGAAGTAATATTTATTCCCATGGAATATAAATATTACCGATCGAATACTGAATAATTGAAAAAAAGATTAAGAAAAAAGTCTCATTCATCAATAATGATGAGAAAACATGAATAATCATTAGGTACTCAATCCGAGCTCCATTAAATCATTGAAATGAATTTATAGAATATTTATTTACCCATTTTAGTATTTATTATCCTCTAATTTATTTAGAATACCGACTTAAATTGAACCAATTAAATAAAAAATATAGAGCCCCTAATTCTAGGCATAAGCAACTTTGTTGTCTCAAATTAATCAATCCTTTGTATGTTTATAATCCCTATTTTAATTTTATTTACAGCTCATTTTTTAAAGTAAAGATAATTTGAAATGCTGTCATGTTTAAACGTCAAATATTAGCGTATTACTGTAAAATTTTGTATTACATAAAGATATCACATCCATGCAATGTACCGATAACATTTTTATTATATTCATAAAGATTTTACTTTTGTGATATTTTAAAAGGGTTTAAAGCCGAAAATAATTATAATTTAAAAAATTTAGTTGCTAATATCGTCCCTGCTCTTGGGTAGTAGACGATACGTTTAGTCGCAAATTGTTGCAACTCTAATCCCTTTATAGAATTGCCTTTAATGCCTTAAATAAAGTATCGAATAATCCATTTTTCTATATATTACTATGTCAATAGATTGAATATGTTCATTCCTATTTTGCTCTGATTTTCATATTCGATAGTTTGAAATTTCGTTTAAAATCACCTCAGCTTTGTGTAACAACTTTCAAAAGAGGATTTTAGAATATCATCGTTGAGGAGAAATACTTCTCCCCGAGCCTATAAATTTATCCTGACATTTTCTTCATGAGATCATTATGATAATGTTATTAAACGGGCCGCATGCCTTCCGGAGGCTGGAAACAATTCCAGAGTTAATACCCGCCGTGGCAGGAATACCTGTGGAGTTAGTCCAAGGGTTGATTCGAACAGAGATCACGTAGACCGAGGTGAAGCTATTAGTTTTCATAGTCTCATCCTCTCTCACATCCAGGTCAGCCTATACAGAATAGTCTCGGATAAAGCGGAGAGCTGATAGAGGCATGAAAAACGATTTTAGACGAGGCAAATGAAGGTTATCAAAGTTCAGATACTCGACTCGGCAATGTATATTAATGTAGCAATATAAATAAAACCATCTTTTTGCTATGTATATATATATATATAATTTATTTACAGCAATATCACAGTTTACAATCATATGTATTATTTAATTTGATACAGGTAGCATAACCACGCCTCAGGTATCCCCAGTTGTCAGCCGCATAACTTCCTTGTTTAGGAAGGCTTCTAGAATGACCTGGAGTAACCTTACGCCATCCAAGGATTGGAGGCGAATAAGGGCTGTGTTATCATGAGGAGAGAAAATATCCATCGATATTACTCAATTATTTTTTTATTTATTTTTTTGTTTAACGGCGCATTAACTATTTGACTATTAGCGCCGGGCTATCTACAGGTTTCCAGCCTTTTTATAATGCCAACAGCGCGAGGTCGGTCACCCATTCAGGTACTGACCACGCCCGACGCTGCTTAACTTCGGTGATCTACGGGAACCGGTTTATTCAATGTAGCTATGGCCGTTGGCTATTTAATATAATTAGATTTAATTTTTATTACTCCACGACACATCAATGCCCTAGTACATCTCGGGACTACTTTTTTTTAGGATTTCTTGGAGGAGGGGGAGGATGATTGGCGCTTGATAAAGATTTCGCTGTAAGATTAGGATGTTTTGATTAACATCCTTGCTAGGGAAAGGTGAGAGGCGGCTAGGGATGGTATCATGAAAAAAAAACGGATATTAAGGTTATTATGGAGAAAAACAATCTTTTAAAATTTAATTTTTTTATGACAAGCGATCAAAGCTGAACTAACTGGTTTCTCAATAAATAATTAAATCATGCTACATTTATTGATAAATGTAAAACGTTTAACTTCATTAAAATTATTTTGTTTATTAACTTTCAGAGCCCACTATGGAGTGTTATCCTTCTTAAAAATGCATATTAGGTGTTTTTATTTCGCTTGACGTGCTTCCCGTTTGGAGTTTAGGAAGTAATAAAAAATACACAGATATGAGCAGTTTTTGATTTCCATATATTTTCCTCATTATTTTGTAAACAGCTAAAAAATCTTGGCAGGAGGAAGATAGCGAGGATATTCGAATTATTATAAAATTCGTTTTTGTAGAGAAGTATTCAATTATTCTAAAGTATTTTCTATTGGTACGATCTCAGTAAGAGAAACAGGCTTGGCGATAAAGCACTCGACTAATATTCTGGAGGACCTAATTTTGATTTTATTTTCTAGTCTAGTCTTTCGAGAGTTGGATTCGGGGTCCAAAACCGTCCCTAGGCTTAGCCAGGCCTTAGTTTAATAAAACCAAAAATAGTACTGACCTCAGGGGTCTCCCGTGGTCTAATGGCTAGCGCCTTGGATTCATAAGCGGGAGATGGTGGGTTCGATTCCCAACCTCCGGCAGGAATTTTATCATCCCACGGCTCGCTGGTGAAATTCCTCGCTACACCCTGGATGTCGGCGCTAATGACCTAGATGTAGATGTGCCGTAAAAAAAAAAAAAAAAAAAAAAAAAAAAAAAAAAAAAAAAAGTACTGACCTCACTATCTATATAGTGTGCCGTATGTTTAAAAAATAGATTCCTCTACTCTCTGCGCCCTCTTTTACGTAACCGATTATATATACATTAACCTAGAACAAAATTTGGTTCCTATCTCGTTCCGGAAATATAACGTGGCAAAGATCATTTAAAGCGTGTTTTTTTTTAGAATATCCCAAATTCTCTCTGCTTTTACACATACAGTTCCAATGTTCCATTACTTTTTTAATCAGAATTTTTTTTTGTGTTATTTTTTTTAATTTATTTTAAGAGCTTCGCAACGAAGGGGACTTGCTCTTTTTAAAATACAAAAAATATAGTTTTATAGAAAAATACAAACTTATGAAACTGAATACAACAAAAGTGTTAAGGGAACATAAAAATATAAAAATAAAACATAAAAATTTGGTAGATTTGTGTACAGAAATAAGAGCTAAACATTATTTGCAGTATTGCTTTTTGCACTATAGTTACTCTATTTACATAACATATGACTAAAACTACTAACATTAATTAATGGGTCATGGAAGACACTACATTTTTTAGGCCATCCTTTAATCGCCAAGTAAAATTGACTAGTAATAAATTAATTTACATTACGTGTTTAAAAATAAAAAAAAATAAAAAAAATCAGAATTAAATTTTCTTTAAAGCTATTGCACTTTCAATATTCAGAAGTGTCTTCTTCAAGCCCAAATAACAGCTCAAAAAGTTTACAATAATGAAAAAGATTAGTTAGCAAAAAATTTCACTACTCACATTAAAACCACTACACACAAATAGATACAAAATATTATTATAACAAATATTTACTATATTTTTATATTAGAGCATTATATATATATATATATATATATATATATATATATATATATATATATATATATAATGCCCTAGAACATTCGAAAGCTTTTATTGTCAACACGGTACTTACATAGCTTTGGTTTTAACCTAAATAGGACAATTAGACCAGCCTTATCACATCAGGAGGCAACGAACCCACTAAGAGTTTTATCAGCAAATGCTTTTATCAGATAAGAGCAGTTCTTATCCTAAAGGGAGGTTATCCTTCGGCCCTTGGTTGTTACCCCCCTCTCCCTTAGAGTGGAACCTAATTGTATTTGGTGAATGATTGAGAATGGCAGGGATTCCGAATGCATCTATAAGGCTTCCTTAGAAATGAAATATTCTAATCGCCCAACATTCAGAACATCATTAACAAAGGGAAAAAACATAAATTTATCTGTTATTTGTAAATCACGTACCTTGTATTGAATGTTTCACTTTCATTTCTTTTTAGCACTTTCATCCGAAGGAAAGTAGCTATTGAGGTTGGACTCATGACGGAATTTTTGAAAAATGTCTTCAAATCTTTATCGATCCTACCTAGTAGACACCGAAAATGACCCCCGTTAAAATTAATATATATATATATATATATATATATATATATATATATATATATATATATGTCTGTTAACACGATAGCGGCCAGAGTTTTTGTTTTTTCGTCACGAAACTTGGTATATAGCATTCAATTAGCAAACGATTGAACGAGTTCGTTAACCACCAAAGTCGGTCCACCGGAAGGGGGGTTTACCCTGAACCCAAAACACTAATTTGACTATGTCAGCCGTAATATTTGTTATATTTCAACGAAACTTGGTATTCGTAGTGGTAATATAGAGAGAAAAGTGAGATATAAAAATAAACTAAATCGGTTCATTAGGAGGGGGGTTTACTCCGGACCCACAATACCAATTCGCCACTACCAGCCGTGATTTTTGGTATATTTCGACGAAACTCGGTATTCGCAGTGGTAATCTACAGGTAAATATGTGTTGTAAAAATAAACTAAATCGGTTCATTAGAAGGGGGGGGTTACTCCGGACCCAAATTCCTAATATACTCATACCGGTCGTAATTTCTGCTGTATTGTAACGAAACGCGGTATACGTCGTGGGTAACTCATGAGATTTAAGTGTTGTAAAAATGAGCTGAATCGGTCAATCGGAAAGCGGGGGTTTAATTTGTAATATATTTCAATAGAAAAGCCCGCCAGACGTAGGTTCACAAAGCCGCCGCAAGGAGCGCTTTCTACCACTAGAGTGACTGTATCCTGTTCCTGCGTTAGATCAAAATACGATAATATGAGGTTTTTTGTATTTATTACGTAGTGTAATAGTTACCATGTGTAAACATAACTCTGGAAGAAAATTAATAATTGATCAGTTACTCATTACAAATTTAAAGGAGAACTATTCATGTTTTTATTTTATTTATGTAGGATATTTTAAGCAAATTGTTCTGGAAAGCAGTCTACACTACCCAAATTCTGAGGAAAGTGCTTAGTTATGCAGCTCCTGCGTGACGGACTTTTGTTTTTTATTTCTGGATGTTTTGGTACGTTCCTTTTCTTATTCAAAGCTATGCAAAAAATTTACAACATTGCTACAGATGTTTTATTATTTCATGCAGATCGTTTACGGGGGTTTCGTCATATTTTCAATGTCGTCAAAAATTGTGCCATGATGTCGTCCATCTACAACTTCACCAGCTTCAATCGAAGTAGGAATTGCTGGATGGGGAAATTTATGTTCATAGCGATAAAAAAATTCCAAAATTTCCAACCGCGTGGTTGGTTTGATTATTATTTGTAAATAATATTAGTGTTAGTAGCAGATTATCGTGTAGAAAAATTAATCGCTCTAGTAAAATTGTAGTATAATCACTAGTATTAAAAAAAAGTGACGAAAATTATGATAAATAAAAATTAATAAACAAAAAAAAAATAAAAGTGGACAAAATTATTATTAATTCTCAAAGAAATAAATTAAATAGTAAAAAAATGATAAAATGAAACAAAAATCCAAAAGAATAATAGAATACGAAAATATAAAACATATTCATATATACGTTTCATACACATGTGGCTTTCATCCATGCAATACAATTTTGTCTAACGAGGAACATTGTCTTAAATGCAATATTCGAAACACAACACTGTCCTAAACACAACATTTCACGAACATTTAACTATACTCTTAGGGAATTGATGATCTAGAAGTTTTCGGCGCTTAAACCCAACCCAACCCTTCTAAAGAATGTGCTTGGATATGCACCTCCTGCATGAGAGGCAGCAAACGAGTTTTAACGCCTTAAATTTTTCAATTAAATTAAACAAAATTTATAATCATAAAAAAAAAAACAAACAAACAGGAGAGCAGTTTTAATCGTCGGTCTGGTGTTTTACAGCTCTTCCTGGCTGTAAATCTGGTAAAAATTGTCCCAGGATGCTAAAACCCGCACAACTGGAAGGTGTTGCGGAATCGGTAGTATTTACGCCTGTCATATCCAGGCAAGTGTCAAGTACTCCGTATTCGCCATGATTACTCTGCCTCGGTTGTTAAATATTCTCCAATGTCTAAATGTCGAATAAAACTTTAGGTTCAAAGATAAATCTTAATGATATTAAAATTTACTTTTATTTTATGGGAAATTTATTAGGTATGCAATTGATAGTTTCGCTTGACGGGGGAGTAGTTTTAGATTCTTTTCAGTTTTTTTATTAGCATTTTTCGATTTTTATTTGTATTTATTTTAATGTTGTAAAAGTGTTGAATGACGCACTAATTATCATCTCTTAATAAATATGATTTTTATTTTAGACCTCTCAGCAATTCCAAAGGAAAATATAAATATAAAATAAAAAAAATATTGAACGCGGAGTGTAAATGTATCTTCACTACACTCTTTAAATATGTCCTGTAACCTGTCGCATTATTGGCATACACGCTACGCGTTTCCGCTCGCTTCGTTCGCTCAAGAAGATATATAAGCTCTAGTGAATCCAACTTTTAGCGAGTTGGTTTGACTAGAGTTTAGACACCTTCTTGGGCGAGCGAAGCGAGCGGAAATGCCAAGCACGTCTGCCATAATGGATTCATGTTTGGTTTTTCTCTGTTTTCTTTTTTTAATGGATTTATGTTTAGTGCAGACGTTATAGCGCAACATTTAAAAGTTTAAGGGCCTCCTCATTATATTATTGGCCACTAAAAAAAGTACTTGTTCATGTTTTTTATGAGTGAGTACCAAAAAGTAGTTCAGCTGTATTTGTAAAATTATGTTTTCATTAATTTTTAAATTATCTACAATTTTTATTTATATTTCCTTTGTCAATAAATAATTTATTAACATTTGAGTTCTTTATTTTCCGATTTTACATCCCTGAAAAGCGCATGTTTAGAAATATCGTTGTTTACCCTTGCTTTCCTAACCCGCAAAACAGTGAACGGTAGTGCTTAATTTTTTTTTTTTTTTTTTTTTTTTTTTTTTTTTTTTTTTTTTTTTTTAACGGCGCATCTACATCTTGGTCATTAGCGCCGGGCAATCTACAGGTTGCCACTCTTAAGGTAGTGCTTAATAACTTTTTTCCTAGTTGATAGTGACTTTTTTCTAAAGGATTCGTGTAAAATGCATCAAAATACATTATGGCGCGAATTTTAAACAAAATTGTTGAGGAGGCCCCAAAACTTCAAAATTAACATATTTATTTCCTCTCTTACCAACATGTTTTAATCCTTTAAGGTTTCTCTTTAGGGTAAAAAAAAAAGATTTATGATATGTACACAGGCTGACTTGTGGAGACGAATCTTTCACAAGAATGGCCACGTGTTTTGAAATGAGTCAGCTGATCCGTCATCGATATAGTCATTACAAAAAAACTATTCATTAGGTAAATAATTTAATTGAATTTAATGCAAGTTATAATTAAAAAATTAGTTTTAATATTGGACTACTTATAATAAAGAAAATTGAATGTCCCTTCAAAGAACGTTTTGGAGCAAATTGACCTCAAAGGGGACTTTAATGTTCAGAAAGGAATATTAAAATGTCTTTCATAGACCTTTAATAAAGAAAAGGTAGGATTAATATCTGGAAAAGTTTGAGGTATATTCAAGCGGTTTTACAGTATAATGAGAAGGCTTTGGGGTGCTTTATACTAGAAAGGTGGTGTAGTTATGAAATTTAAGAGTGAAATATAACCGGAAGACACTCCAGCTCCAGAAGCTCGGTCCTGGAGAAGGAGCAATTACTTCATATTCTAGAGGAGGGTTTTTATTTAGTTGACGACATGGAAATATTAAGGGATTCAGGAGAGAACAAGGCGTGAACTATTCAGGGGATGGGGGGAAGGGGATGGATTAGGGACAGAAAAATAGTAGTTCATTACCGCCCTAAAACATCAAAATTTAGTAAGCTCTCGAATTGTTATATTTCACTTGCCACAATATCCTGACCATTTCGAGTTATTTCAGAAAATAAACAAAAATTCCAAAACTACCCATGTCCTTTATACCTTACAATAGAAAGACCTGAAGAGATGCTAAACAGAAGTCCAACTCGCAGGAACTCCGTCATATTAGTGCGGTTCCGTTCTTATCCCTAGTGTCATTTTGAAATATTAAAATAAAAACAGTGATTATTTTGGTGCGACCTTACGTGAATTAATTTTATGGCCCCAGATTCGTGGGAGATGGCTAAAGTATCCTTACTTGGAAATAAAACCTACAGCAGGGTAGGCCAGTCCCCACCACCCACGATAATACAATCTAGAAATACTTATTTCACAGTTAAATACAATGAAAAATATCAAAACGTTTTTCATTTTCTTTTCTTCTTCTACTATAATACTAATTCTACAATTAAATGCAATTTAAAAAAACAACCAATTAAAAAGTGAGCCAAGCAAATACAAAAACCCGTTCAGAAGTACAAAATATCAGGCTTGACTATTTACAATTTATAAATCCATAGAAAACACGTAAATAATACTCTTTATAATCAAGATAAACATAAAAATTAACACTGATAGTAAAATTTCTCTAATAAAATTAAAGAATAGCTGCCTTTGTGATCCACTACCTGAAAACGTACATCTAAATAAACATTTACCCGACTCGAACAAACATTTACAATGGGTTAAGGCACCTTGAGGCTTAGAGGGTAATGTGTTTGCTGGCCTGCTCACTAAATCAACTAAATCATATAAGCAATTGCCCACAAGCCATAAGAAAAGCCCTTTCTTACATTTAAGATATATGCTGAAGAAAAAGAGTGCAGAATTGTAGCAAAAAAACGCCCACATTTGCATATCTTCATATATGGAAATAGCTAACAAATCACTTATACAGACTGTCACACCTTCTGCTAGGACAAACACCTGAAAATTCATACTTCTACAGGTTAAAAATCATACACTCAGCCGCTTGTCCTTGTGTGGAATGCAAAAAATATACATACAAGCACCTCATATATGACTGCCGACTGACCGATGACTACAGAGAGCTTCTTTTGCATGCATTTGGTTTTTTAACAGAAATGTATTTGCACTAGGCGTATAGTAAATTACAAGTTTCATCTCTTGAGACTTGAAAAAAAAATAAATAATTAGTTGTAAGCATCTCAAATGGTTGGTGGTAGGACATCACAGCTGATAAAATACTGATACTAAACAAACAAATTCTCTACGTTCTGCGGGTTAGTATCTTGTAAGGTCACATTCCTGGAGCACGGTTTTTCAAACGCTTGTCATTCGTTTTCAGAGCTAAAAATAATTTTATCACGACCAATCAAGTGCTGTGGAGTGCATAATCATCTTCGTTAATTTCTTTTCATATGTATCAATTTCAGGAAGAATAATTTTCGTTTAATTCTGATAAGACTACAAAATATACTAAGCTATCTGATACAGCTCGGGTAATGATAGCAGGATCTGCTGAATGCTGTTAGCACACATTATAAAAATCATTATATATATATGTATATTACAGATCCCTTCATTCAATAGAAAAACTAATTTATCACCAGAAACGAGTTTCGCCACAAAAAATTAAAATTATGACCACAATCTTGTTATCAATGTGTGACTAATTCATTCCAAAAATATTTCATCAAGTGAAACCTTAATAAATCCATAGCCCAAAGACAAATTACATCATTATTATTATTATATACGAAGTCAATTATGAAATATGAATTTAAACCTCGAAGGTCAATGAGAAGCCATATATGTCAATAATCCTCAATGGAGGGCTTAATGAATATTTCCGTTATTAACTAGTCTCTAATTAAGTCTTGGGGTCAAATTAAACTATCTATTACAATATACTACTTATAAAATATGCAGAAATTGTGTCATCCAAGCCCGTTCCTTTAAATTAAAAGTATTATATATTAAATAATATTTTAGATCTCTCTCTCTCTCTTCTTTATATATATATATATATATATATATATATATATATATATATATATATATATATATATATATATGTACGTAGGGAGAGAGTGAGAGAGTGAGAGATCTAAAATATTATTTAATATATAGTACATTTAATTTAAAGGACCGGGCTTGGATGACAAAATGTCTGCATATTTTATAAGTAGGGTATTTTTTTTTTTTTTTTTTTTTTTTTTACGGCGCATCTACTTCTAGGTCATTAGCGCCGACATCCAGGGTGCAGCGAGGAATTTTCCCAGCGAGCCTTGAGATGAGAAAATTCCTGCCCGAGGTGGGGATCGAACCCACCATCTCCCGCTTATGAATCCAGCTCGCTAGCCACTAGCCTACGGGAGACCCCGATATTGTTATAGATAGTTTAATATATATATATATATATATATATATATATATATATATATATATATCAAATAGAACCCCAACAACACCAGGTCTCCACCAAAAATAATTTATTTCATTGTCAAAACATGTTTTCAAATACTACAGCTCCATCTTCAGTGTTTCTAGCTCCTTACTGCAGGCGGTTCACCCGTAGACATAACGCGTGCGTGCGTATGTGTGTATGATTATTATAATATTTTTAAAAGAAGTAGCCAAAGGGCCAATAAATAAAATTAAATGTTTGTTTCGAATATAGAATCTCTTAACATTGAATGCACCTCAAAGATAAAAACTTCTACAATCACATTTAGAATACACACATTGTAGAAATTAAAATAACATGTATGTTTTAACGTGAAGTAAAATAATGGACACAATATTTCAAAACTTTAAATTTACAGGCTTTTTTCTAGGAAATTTTTTCTAATATATATATGTCTATGTCTATTGATATATATATATATATATATTGGTTTGTCAATGGTTTCGACCGCCAACATATGAAAAAGAGCGAATCGCTTCTTTCGCAAGCTCTTTATTAAATATAAATAAATAAATAACATTGAATAAATAAAGTACCTACGGAAGTAATAATCCTTATTCAAATATTCTGAATAATTCAGGATTCCAGTAATCTTTTCATTTCTCGAAAACTCATTAATTCTACAACTGCTCAGCTCGAATGGAACAGCTAAAATATGCTTTCAGATCTCAATTGAACACGCCAAAGCCGAGATATTAAATTTTCATAGCTTAACAATAGTTTAGATTTTTGTTTGGCTGGGGGAGGATTATATAAATCAAATTCATTCACAGAAATATAAATTATTGACAGTGCATAGTTGTGACAGGAAATAAATTTGTAAAACAAGTACTTTGTAATGTAATTGAAATTTCAGCTTACCAATTCCGGGTTAAAATAAGCATTCAGCAAGTTAGATTGTATATATATATATATATATATATATATATATATATATATATATATATATATATATAACCCGCACAATCAGCAGGTCTCCGCCACAATAATTAACTCATTTGTTGTATTTTCGGTTAGTGAAACTCGTGTAGTACAGTCGTATATTAGGTTGATCGAAAAGCACGTCCCAATTTTTGGGAATTTCTTAAATGGTTTCAATAAAACACAGTTTTACATTTTATTCAATGATATATTTTTGTTCGGGGACAAGGTACCACTGAGCTAACCTCGCCCCCGAAGAAAAATATATAAGCACCTGACAAATATTGTGGAGGACTTTAGTTCAAATCTCGAGCAAGCAGTAAAGATTTTTATCTTCTAGTGTCTTCATTCATGAGTTGAATTCGGCCTCCCTGACCGTCCCTAGGCCAACACAGATTTTAATGAATTTATTAATGTGTACCTGCAAAGGGGTATTAATCATGGGCCCCTTATATATATATATATATATATATATATATATATATATTTATATATATATATATATATATATTACAAATAAAATGGTATTAAGCATTTTATGTGGTAGTACTAAAATTTAATTTTTCTACTTATTCATTGATTCTTTATTATTCATGTTTTTGTTTTACGTCATTTTATATTCTGTTCTTTTGTTAATTTTCTCCAATCGTTATATTTTGCATAGTTTTAATTTGTAAACTTTTCAATTTTAACTTAAACTAATAATATGTCTAAAAAACAAAACAAAATATGTTAATATGCAAATGCAAGTGGTATGCTCATTGTTGCATGAGACTTGCAGACACTAATAAACTCCCTTCTTGCAGGGTTACTGTAAGGAGGAAACAAATAAAAAAAAAAATATATATATATATATATATATATTTATATATTTATATATATATATATATATATATATATATATATATATATATATATATATTCTTCGCTGTTTACAATTGTTCTGTACAAGATCATGTGAGCAAGAACCAATGAGAGCAAACAAGCAACACTGCGCGGTCCTCTCATGCACTCTTACGGTTACGCGCAGTGTATTGCAGTCTATCGTAGGCAACATTTATTTTTATCTTTCCTGATAAAATAACCCCACAAAAGTGTCTGCCCTTTTGTAATTATTTTCAAATATGTTTATTGAAGACGCTGTTTAAATCGCGGCGCGAATAAAGCACTTCATTTAATATTAAAAATAAAAACTAGGTCCTTTTTTTTTACATTTTAACCCCCTTAAAAGTGCCTAATTATTAATTTTAAAATTGCCTTAATTTGCATTTTTTTTTCATTAATATTAGTTGGCTTCTGAATAATACTCTACGTTTGGGCAATATTGTTTTGCACCTTTCCCCTATGCGCAGACCTTGGTGCACTAAGGTATGTCCAGGAAACGCATATTTACCTTCTTATCTACCTAAGAGGTACATTATAGCAAAATTTCAGGGTGCATAAAACACTTTATGAAAAGTGTGTTACCAGCTCTCCGACTATATATATATATATATATATATATATATATATATATATATATTCTTCGCTGTTTACAATTGCTCGACATTTTACAGGTAGCTTTTAAATGTCAGTGCTGTGGATTAATTTTGGTTTTAATTCAAAAACAAATGTGAAAGTTCTTTTATTACATTGTAATTAGAATTTAAATTTTCCTAAGTAAAAAGGCTCGAAATAAGTTCATATCTTTTGAGGTCGAAATAGTAAGCAGGACACGAGAGAAGCATTCAAATAAATTTAATATTTTTTTTTAAAATTGAAGTAATCTTGAATTATCTTGATACAACAACACTTTTTTGACATTCACCATTCCTGAGCAATTTTTAATCCATGAGATGAATCTAACCTTCCTCCCATCTGATACACATTGGTTATTAAAATTAACTGGGTGCCCTTTACGAGACGTCCTTAACTCCCGATTTCTCCAACTTCAAATTGTTTTTAAACCATTTCTGCGCATTCCTTATGTTCATTGTGTGTTCAGGATATATACACATTTACCACTATAATATAACGTAACACAGGAAGTTCTTATTAATTATCAATATTCACTTTCTGTGGGTACTAATATGCGTCTGATGTTTAAAAAAAAATTAGTGATTGACCGACGAATAAATTAGTGAAGTGAAGGTAAGCGTTAAAAAATGTTCGAAACATTATTGTTCAAGTAATGTCAGGAACTTCTTTACTGACCTAATGCATACAGAGAGGAATATATCCTTCGGAACATCAGTGACGTTTGAATATCTGCATAATATGCACGAATGACATCTATTTGATGAGCAAACCCACGCGCAGAGCGGACGGCAGCAGTATTTGTCAATAAATCCCTGGAGACCGCATTCTATGAAGATGATTAATTCCAATCCGCTTGCTTCTAATCAACTTCTAATTCACTCTCAACTCAATATTCATACAACTATCGCAATTTAGTTTAAATTTAGTTATTGAATCGATCTCTATACTTCCACTGTAAGGAAGGTTTGTTATGATTTGAAGATTTTGAGCAACATTTGGGAAGAAACGCTAACCAACTTTAAGCCGTGAAGCGAAATACTCAACACAGACAAGCGACGAAATAAAAATTACAAGAATTCCTGCCAACGGCTATAGCTACGTCGAATGCACTGGTTGTCATTGATCACAGAAGTTAAGCAACGTCAGGCCAGTACCTGAATGTTGACAGACCAGATCCTCTTGGCATTTTAAAATAGTCGGAGAGCTGGTAAAGCACTTTTCATGATGTGTTTTATGCACCCTGAAATTTTGCTATATTGTACCTATTAGGTAGATAAGAAGGTAAATATGTGTTTCCTGGACATACCTTGGTGCACCAAGTGCTGCGCATAGGTGAAAGGTGCAAAACAATATTGCCCAAAAGTAGAGTTTTATTCAGAAGCCAACTAATATCAATGAAAAAAAATAGCAAATTAAGGCAATTTTAAAATTAATAATAAATAAGGTAGGCACTTTTAAGGAGGTTAAAATGTAAAAAAAAAAAAAAAAAAAAAAAAAAAAAAAAAAAAAAAAAAAAAAAAAGTACCTAGTTTTTATTTTTATTATTCTGCAATACTCTGCGCGTAACCGTAAGAGAGCATGAAAGGACCGCGCAGTGTTGCTTGCTTTCTGTGCTCTCATTGGTTCTTGCTCACATGATCTTGTACAGCTGTTCCAGTTTTAATGGCAGCGCAAATAAAACTTTCATTTAATATTACAATAAAAACAATATTTTTTTTTTTTTTTTTTACGTGTTATATCCCTTAAAAGTGTCTGCCATATTTATTATTCATTGTAAAATTCTCTTAATTTTACATAGTATTGTAAAAATTGTCATTGTAAAATTGTCTTAATTTTATTATTCATTGTAAAGTTGTCTTAATTTTACATAGTTTATCATTCATTGTAAAATTGTCTTAATTTTACATTGTAAAATTGTCTTAATTTTACAAAGATGTACATTATAGCAAAATTATGAGGTGCATAAAACACTTCATGAATCGTGCGGTTACTGGCTCTCGGACTAAAAGCTTGATAACCTATAGATAGGTAGCCTGGCGTTAATAACCCAATTGTTGACACGCCGTTAAAGACCGAAAAAAAAACAAGAATTCTTCCGTAAAAAAAAAAAAAATCAATTGGTAAACGTGCCCTTTTAGTCTATTTAATGTGCTGGAGAAATGGGAACAGAAATTACATCAAAAGATTAAGCAACAAATGCAATAACGGCTACTTCAATAAAGCATTTATTTGTGTCAAAAATTCACATTAAATATTTTTTGCATTAAAAAAAGGACAGTTATTCGAACAACTCGAGAATTTTATAACAGACAAGCATGAGTGGCAATTCCATAATTTCATTGATTTTACTACAATATGATTCATCTTGATTGTAACTCCTACAATTAAAACAAAATATTTGTACTGATTTAAATATTATAATGTCAAAAAAAGAGAAATACTATATACGCAAGAGAGTGAATGATACAGTTGTTTCTCTGTATATATATATATATATATATATATATATATATATATATATATATTAGGGTTAATAATGTAAGAAATGCTATGGTATGTCACTTAAAAGCTAATAAAAATTGATCGATTGATATATTAGTATTAACTCTTTCCTTCTTCTACAGCCCTGATGAAGGCTTGGGTTTCAACCCGAAACGTCGACGAATAATAAAACTCATTTTCTTATCAAAAATGTGGTTTTTCAGGTTTATGTAGGTTTTTCAGGATTTGTTAGACCGAAACCTGACAAATTCTATCTTCGCATAACCAACGGCCAACGATCTCCTCCCAATCAATTTTTAAGTTTTAGCCCTTTTTGTTATGAATTTGATTAATTATATAAATGGATGTATGATTATTTGCATAACTGGTTATATATGTATACGTTTAATTGTATAGTTGGAAGTAAACGTAATAATTCCATTAGGCGAATCGCCCTGGTTGTGGATGCCCATAAATAAGCGCCAAACCTTCTTCGAACATCGCTACCAATAAATGGACAATGGAATCGGAATTCTTTGAAATCTGAGTAAAATTCTAAGGAAATGTCAATTTTTTCCCGTTGTGATAAGAAGAAAGCGATTTGGTTGTTCGGCATAATGGCGGAGAAGCTTTGTTCGCCAGTAACAGGACTATCTTCCACCTGGTTAAGTCAGGGAGGTCTTCTTTTAACCAATCATCTACAGTCTCTGCCTTATTTACATTTTTTCTTTCTCCAATTTGAGTATTTATTCAACGCTTTCCTCGCCAATTTTGGATGCCTTTTTTATTCTTCTTTCCCTCTGGTATAACATTATGAATGGCAGAATGTGATCAAACCGCAAAATGCATTATTTTCACTAAAAACTTTCCTACAATTATTAGAAGTGAACTTACATGTAGAGAATTCATACTGTGAAGGCTTAGGTATATCCACGGTGTCTACTACTTTTTTGAAAGCAAATTTCGGGACTTTTCGTAACATTTTCATGATTTGAAAAGCAAATTCTTGCCCAATAAAAAGAAAATAATATCAATCAAAAAGAAAAAACCTTAACTAATCAAATGTAATCTTACACGGATTACCATGATGTCTATAAACATATATATACATATATATATATGTATATATATATATATATATATATATATATATATATAAAGCAATTACCTCGTTGTTTTAGAAAAAAACAATACATTTTATTTTTTCTGATTTCTAAATCAAAACCAATAGATGTGCTTTAGCGGAAAGGATCCATTCTGAACTGCTCACGCCTTAACACTCATGGCCACCGGCCCTCCATTTTTCATAAATAAACAAACAATAGTTTTAAAAATAGACAGCAGTTTGATTGGTTCTGCTACATGTTCAGATAGAACGCTCATTTTTGCGCCACTTAACTAAAAATGAAGTACAGAATATACCCCTAAAGTTATGACAAAGTCTCAATGCGGGACACCCTGTATACATAATACGGTTTCTATTTTATGCTTTAAGCCCTTTTTAGCTAAGCAATGATAGATTGATAAGATCAAGATTGAATAAGATAGAGGGAAAATATTAAAGGGGTGGTGAGAAATAGGGAGCCTGGTTGATTCAGATAGATAGCTTATAGATTGCTATAGAGACACAGAATGGGGATGGAGAGACATAGAGAGTGAAATAGAGGGAGATGAGGTGTGAAGACAGATGTACCCTGGGGTAATATTTGCCCTGAAATAAGCAGAGGGATTTTCATTGGATCTGATTAATTCTGGGAATGACTGAAACCACTATCCTAATTCTGAACCTACGTCCAATTCTCCATCTTGCCCATCAACTATGGAGGCTTCATTCACTCGAAGATTTCAATCTGCAAATGGTACAGCGGGTCTTGAGACTTGTTCCTTTTAATCTTATCCTTGGAAATTTCAATCTTCACATATACATAAATCGGTTTTGTGATGATCTGGTATCAAGCATAATCCTCGTTGAATACAGAAGAACGTTAAATCACGTTGACGACAATTACTCGGCGATGGAAGCAAATATCTAGATGAGATTTTGAACTACCTAAACAAGACCAACATACTGACCAGATTATAACATAAACTTTAGGTGATAAAAAAAATAAGCATAAACTATATCTTCTTCGCTGTACTTCATTTTATTATTCAAACATTAGTATACATAATACGCCTGTATGTGTATACATATGTAAAAATAATCCGCAGAGAATTTGTTATATATACCATTAATGGCTTAAAAAAAAAAAATTATAACTACACATCTGTTCTTTACTACCATCTCACTGACTGACAAACGACACAATCAAAATTAAACACTAACCTACATCTTATCACAATACAAAACTAGCAAAGTTAAAATCTGATAAATTTGTATAATTAAAGAAATAAGTAAAATTGTACTCTCCTATATCTAGATGTAAAATGAACTATATAAATACAGTGTAATGTATATTTATATTTATATACTTGATATCGTGTGATGTAGTAATGTGTTTGTATGCAGATATGTAATTATATAATTGTGTATGTATATGTATTGATTGTTCTGAGCAAGTCGCTATAGTTACGGATTCTCATTAAAAAAAAAATTACGTTGAATTGGCTACCTTTGATATGTTGTGGGTGAAGGTAGTGTGCAAATACGTCCGCGGGCCACGTAGATGAATAAAATAACGTCTCATTTTAAAGTAGAGTTAATAATTTTTAGTGCCAAATATCAGACATGAAATAATAAGATAATGTTATTATAACACGACTTATTAAAATAACAAAATTAAATAAAAAAATAGGTAAAACGTTATAATCAAATCGTGAAATTTGGAATTATTACAAACTACGAAAGTTGAATAGCGCCAAGAAAACAATGATACAATTGAGCTTGAATTAGGGATTAGTTTCCCTAATTCAAGATCCCACTGATATAAAAACGTAACGAATTTTCAAAATTATCATCAGTTACTACAAGACTTTGATATTTCCTGTCTCACTCTTTGATGATCGCCGCTACACAGCTTGCTCACTCAATTGATTCCGCGGGAGCAAGCATCTAACCCCATATCACACGATCTTCCTCATTTGGAGCGAGTGTGAGTAATTAGTGTAATATATATATATATATATTTTTTATTTGGGTTTTTAAAATGTCTCGCTAGCCGAATCAAATCCTACAGCGGGCCGACGTAGCCTGCTGAAGTGCTGTCATCGACGTTCTTGATGGTAGAGAATATCCATTGCTAACAACTCACATTAGTTTATTTTCTATTTTTGTGTCACTTCAGCAGATCTCTGATTAAGCCGCCTTGCGGGAAAGAGATTATTGGCGCCGGCCACCCGATTTCTCCCTTACCAGGCCGCCATTTTATAGGCTGGGTGAGCCTAAGGCAACACTGGAAGATTAAATCTATAGTGACCATCCGAGTTTCTAGCTCAAGTCTACCTGAGTGCAAGCCCAGTGCTCTAACACTGTGCAAACATAGCCTTAATGATATAAGTGATATTTATACTAATACTAAAGTACTTCATAATAATAAAACGAAAGTTTACAAATTATGCAATAATACACCCTCAATATATCAGACAAATTAAGGTAACAATCTACCGAACGAAAAATTCATAAATGCCACTAGCGTTTTGAGGTTTTTAGGACGCATTTGTAAGGTGGAATTCTTGGATTTATCAACACTGACAGAATGACAGAAATTCGATACTATAGAATCATGATATTTCTTCCTCTTATAACTTTTGTATCCTATATGAAATTAGTTTAGATTTGTTGAAGAGCAGTCAACAAGTAGTTTCTCTACAAGTATTAGCATAATAATATATTAGGGAAAGAGAAAGAAAAATGTGAAATGAATTTTTAATGTACCGGTGATATTTTTTGAAACTCGGAAATTCTTCTTCTGAATTATTGTTTTTTTAATTAGCTCATTTCATGTCGATGCGCCGTAAAAAAAAGAAAAAAAAGAATGAAAAAAAATTAGCTCATTTAATATTTTTTCTGGACTCTGGTTTTTCTGCGTTTTACTATTTTTTTCTGTTTCTTCTACCTTACATCTATCGTATCCTCATAGCTTTTTCCCTCAGTGATTCTTCTTTCTTTAGGTTATCTCAACCATCATATTGATACCTAATGTATACCTATACATGTATATATTATATATGTATTCCTGCTAACACCGTAGTGTATAAACCTAGTTTCGGCTAGGACAAATCCTTTCAACACCTGAACAGAATATATATATATGGCCAGTTTTCTTCACCACAATTAATTATGGTACATTCAATTTTGTAATTATATTAGCAAATTTTTAGTGCCAACCACATCACGCAAAAGATAAATCTATGAAAATTTGAAAAACACAAAATCTGACATATCTCTCATATGAAAAACTTTTCTAACTATATTTTTCAGTTACTTTTTATTGCTTCTGGACTGGAAAATGGAGAGGCACATTTTGGCCAATAAAAAATGAGTAGGTAATCTATAATTTCTTCACGCAAGGTATTTGGAAGTAACAAAACTCCCTTATATATTTTTTTACAAAAGGGAATCAATCATTTAACCAATCCCTCAATAAACATCAACTTCATTTGCAGATATTTAATGTTTACTAAACGTAGACGTTTTTCTGTAAGTATTGAATCTTCAGTCGGTTAGGGGGCTGATGTGAAAATTCGCGAAATCCTCTGATTCATCGAGAAGAACAGAAGAAAAAAAAGAAAGAAAAAAAATTAGCTCATTTAATATTTTTTCTGGACTCCTAAAAATCTTATCCGTATTTGCGTTTTACTATTTTTTTCTGTTTCTTCTACCTTACATACATTGGACGTCCAGAAAGTATCTTCTATCAATGGTTATAGTGAAGTAAATCACCGTTTTCTAAAAGGAAATTTTGTCTATTTTATGGCAGCATAATTAGAATTTAATTATCTTCTACAATTTTTGAGCAATCCTTTATTCTTCAATAAAAAATATGTCTACGTTAAAAAATCCCAGAAAATTGGAGATTCAAATAATCCTTTTTTTTTTTTTTTAGGCTTCTTAGACCTGAATCACCCTGTGTATGAAGTATTACAAACACTCCCATATCTCTCTCTCTCTCTCTATATATATATATATATATATATACCCTAATAGAAGGTTAAATATTTTTATGTGATACACCATAACTGTCGCATTTTATTTATTATTTGCTTATTTAAATTCCATTCGGAACAGTCAACAACCTATAATAATATCACTCCAAAAAAACTTAATCAATTCTTCCAAGACTCCTGCAGACTTATATATAAACAAAAATCATGCAATTATTTATTTTTCAATAATAACTAGTTCCTTTCAGAAATGTTATGTGACCCCGGTATAAGTCTGTTTTACCAAAGAGACTTGCTAAGGAGTAGAAAATCGTGCACAGTTTCAGGCAGATCAAATATTCAGTAACCTTGAGGGAGTCCCCTCCTTATTCACTAAGTGGGCTAGCCTAGGTTAACCACATATTTTCCTATTCTCTTTAGACCTTATGTGTTCATGTTCTGAGAGTTTCCCTGAAAAAGATCACAATGACATTAATATATTCTTACAGCTATTATATAAAATGGTTACATGCTGGATTTATATTTTTTTAGCGAAAACCCATGTAATGAGGTCCACCGAACGACCTCATGTGGACGTGCTGATGAAGGGTCTCGACTTTTATATTTGTATAAAAGATTAGGTTCGTAAACTTTCGTAAATTTGTGTTAAATAGCAGCGGTTACAGTTTTGTGTTAAAGGGCTTTCAGGTGAATTTTTTAAAAGGCAGTTAACCTGTTTGAATAATTATAACAAATTTTAGAAAATTCAAACAGAATAGAATTTTTGTTAGACTGTCCATACTCGCTGAGGAATATCTTAAGATTTGGACTGCGCAGTCCATATCTTGTGATATTCTTCAGCGTGTAGGGGACATCCTCGAGGCCAGAGTTGACCTGTACAGGCCACAAGAGGATATATTCCTCACATACAGTGGGCCTACTATAACTGAATTTTGCAGCCCCTGCCTTGAAGTTATTGTAATTAATTATTGTTAAAATTATTAATATTATTTGAGAGCAGTTAAAAAAATTAATTTTTTTGTGCCGAGTGCTCCCGAAGCAATATATTTGGTGTTTCTTATGCCAGTAGCTTCTCTCAAGGTCTATGACAATCCAATAACCTCCTGCCACCTCGCTATGGAATTCCTTGCCTTTGTTTGTCCGCCATTCTACCAACCTAGAAACCTATAAATCCCGACTCTTCCACCACCTATCCCTCCAAGTTTTACCCAACACCTAGTCTATATTGAAGCTGTACACTATTATATTGATACTGATAGCACTTATAAGTTTTCGAGTTTATACGTAAAATTCAAAATTATTTTGTAATTTCAAAATTATTCCTATGGGACTTCTGTCCCGGAATAAGAATAAAACTTTTCATTCATTTCATACCCTTGGCGTTACCAAATTGTCACTCGGTGCAATTTTATGCCCGGTCTCAGCTTTTTAGCGCGGTTCCTCCCTCCCCCCGCTTGATACAATGAAGGGTTGATACAATGAAACAATCCGGAAGTGCCGACAAGAAAATTTCGCGTTTCAGAACCCCTAGAGACCGAAAATAACGGTGGTTCAAATTTGTATATATATATATATGTATATATTTATTTATTTATATATATATATATATATATATATATATATATATATATATATATATATATATTTGTCTGTTCGCTCATTTCTGGCTTCCCTGATGGTCCGATTTTGATGAAATTTGGTACAAAAATCAGTCGTCCAATTTGAAAGGTCAAGTTCGTTAACCAGCAAAATCCGCCTACTGGAAGATGGCGTTTGGGGCGAAATTCGCGCAAAAAAAATCGTTACGCTTACGTTTTTGAGTTCATAAGCTTCTAAGTACTCGTTTTATATGATTCCTGGGCTAGGAAAACGAATGAAACCATTTTCAAGGCGATAGCTTTAACCGTTTTCGAGAAAATTGGAAAAATATTTTTTGAATACCGTTTTTGGTTTGGGTACTTAGAATCATGGGATTCAGTTGAAACATTTTCTGCATGTTCTACTTTCATCAAAACTAATATGTTGAAATTTTGGTTACGTTTGGAGTTAAGGAAGGGTTAGAATAAAATATTTTATTAACAGACATAAAAAGTTTTAGTAACTTTGTTTACTTTCCTTAATATCTCGAAAAAGGTTGAGAATCATGGTAAAAGGAAGAATACCATTAGAAAGCTTATTAAATGCTCTAAAAAAAAGGTTCTAATGAAAGTTTTGATTAGGCGATGTCAATCGGAGAAATAAGAGCTTAAAACTTTAAAGTAATTGATTTCGCTTATTCGAACTGTTCTTTTTGTCTGTTTTTTATTCCTTGTTATTTTTTAATTGCTTATTGTTGGATAATGTATTTGAAAATAAAACAGGTTAAGAAAAATAAGAAAAACAATTTAATGTTAGAGATATGGATTTCCAAGATATATAGCTTTTCAACTGCCTAGCGTCCTTCTTAGGGAGGGTTCTTTGTCTTTGATTTTGGTACTTAGAATTATGGGATACAGTTGAAACATTTTCTGCATGTTGGAGTTTCATCAACACTAATATGTTGAAATTTTTGTTACGTTTAGAGGAAAGGAAGGGTTAGAATAAAATATTTTATTAACAGAAATAAAAAGTTTTGGTAACTTTGTATACTTTCCTTAATATCTCGAAAAAGGTTGAGTATCTTGGGAAACGGAAGAATACCATTAAAAAGCTTACTAAATGCTCTACAAAAAAGGTTCTGCTAAAAGTTTTGATTAGACGATGTCAATCAGAGAAATAAGTGCTTAAAACTTTAAAGTAATTGATTTCCCTTATTCGAACTGTTCTTTTTGTCTGTTTTTATTCCTTGTTATTTTTTAACTGCTTATAGTTGGATAATGTATTTGATAACAAATCAGGTTAAGAAAACTAAGAAAAACAATTTAATCTTAGAGATATGGATTTCCAAGATAATATAGCTTTATATAGATCCTTCCTAGGGCGGGGACCCACCCAGGTAAGATCGTAAATAACACCTTTCTTGAGAGTAAAGATGGAACTGTCAACTTTGGTCCTCCTCTACCTCCCGGCACTTTCATTGCTGACGAAGGCTACCAGTGACTAGCCAAAACGTCCTAAATATAGATTTTTTAACAAAAATCGTATTGAGGTTTATTTAGCCGAATCCCAACCATTCCATCTTTACTTATCACCTCGACGGCTAACTATCTAATCTTCATGCTTTCTAGAAATGTGGACCCAAAATAATAACATCTTCTATTTTAATCATTTTAA
The DNA here is from genome assembly GCA_946811695.1 of Gonocerus acuteangulatus. NCBI lineage: Eukaryota > Metazoa > Arthropoda > Insecta > Hemiptera > Coreidae > Gonocerus > Gonocerus acuteangulatus. The sequence continues at coordinate 32,069,300 of OX328130.1, read as the reverse complement.
ATGAGTCTAGAGATAAGAACGGAACCGCGCTAAGATGATGCAGTTCCTGCGAGTCGGACTTTTTATTCTTCGGGCTGTCCTCTCGGCGATCGGCGAGATTTTCCCATAATTCCCTCAATCCTCGCCTTCCTTACTTTCTTGTCATCCTTCAATGCCGTGTTCTCGAGCGCAAATGCCTTGAAGGAAGGCTGATTATTCTATTTACTAAATGCATAGGTTGTACCAATAGTCCATAATTCTTGTGTGTGTGCTAGTTCCGTCCAGTCCAAACCTTGAGGCCAAAATGAGCAGCCTCGTCATTGAGATTTGAACTATCTAGGCGCACGGTAGTGCGCCAGGCCAAGTTCCGGCCTAAGCATACTGTGTGTATATTACAGGCGGTCTTAGAGCCGATTTTTACCCTCTCATAACTTTCAACCAGGTAAAGATAAAGTTATGAAATTTTACACTGGTATTGTACTACTAGGTGTGAGTAAAACTGGAAATTTTCATAATTCTACATCGAATAGTTTCTGAGATAGAAGCGATCGAAAATCGGGATTTATAGGACTCACTCACTCACTGACTCATCAAAATTATTAGGCACTTCCCATGATGCTAGAGACTTGAAATTTTGCATGAAGATAGATATGAAGACGTTATTAAAGGAAAAAATCGAAAAATCGCGAAAGGTTGTGTTTGACACCGCTTCCGGGGCGGGGGCGTGCCAGTTTTGTACTTCCTTCGGAAACCCATCATTCCGTCCGAAACCCATCATGAATCAAATGAATTGTCTCGGTATGAAGAACCTATATTTGATGTTTTAAGAAACAATTAGACGCATATAGGTTCGGTAAAAATCTTATACCAGCTGTCTGTCTGTATGTTTGTTCCTCTTACAAATCCGTACCGTTTGACCAATTTTGACCAAACTTTAGACACAGATGGGTCTTGATACGGGGAGAATCATAGGCTAGGTTAAATTGTCTATCAGCTGTCTGTCTGTCAGTTTGTTCCTTATACAAATACAAACCGTTTGACCGATTTTGACAACATTTGACACACATGTCAGTCTTTATCCGGGTAGTGTCTTAGGCTAGTCAAAATCGTCTATCAGCTCTCTGTCTGCATGTTGATTCCTTACACAAATTCACACCACTTGACCGATTTTGACCAAACTTGGCACACAGGTAGGCCTTGGTCCGGGGAACGCACTAGGCTAGGTAAAAAAGGTCTTTCAGCTGTCTATCTCTATGTTTGTTCCTTATACAAATTCACACCGTTTGGCCTATTTTGATACGGGAGTGTCATATTACCTATGACGTTTTCTACTTTTTGTTCCATCGAAATGCCATCATTCCTTCTGAAACCCATCATGTGGGGTATCAAATGAATCTTCTTGGTAAGGAGAACCTATATTTGATGTTTTAAAAAACATTTCGATGCATCTTAACAACAACACGTGTGACTTCTTTCTTAAATGTAGTAAATAAAGTCGTAGGGGTTCACTGCATAATATACTTCAAAGCAGATACTAAGTTTTTCAAAGTCGAGCCATCTAAATTACAAAGTTTAGGATCACAAACCCAAAATGTATCGTCTTTGTTCTTATATTTTTCTTGAAGGCCTTCTGCACTTTCCCTATTGTGATCTTTATCCTCGGGATAAGGTTCCTGTGTTTTACAGTGTAATAGTTTAGTTAAGAGAGCAATCAATTTGTCCTCTAGAGTAATGTCATCTGGAAGAGCTTCTAACTTTTCTAGTCTAGTGATTAGATGTATGTAGGTTGATTATTGGTATCAAATATCAAGCAGTAAGGAGAACCTTATGCAGAATCCAAAGACCCTGGTTTTATATGAAGTACAAAAGCCAGTAGGTATGCGGCAACTAAATTCTATTTAATACTTAGAAAAAAGTAATGAGATCCCCAAAAAAACATAAATGTGAAATAGAGGCCAAGTTCCTGCCCCCACAAAGAAACACTCCCTTCCTCAAAAATATCCCCTCCTAAAACCCCCCCAAAACGCTTTACCATTCCACACTCCAAAAACGTAGTATGAGTTGGTGTATTAATTCAACCAAAAATATTTGCCAATACAAGAGATGATACAAGAAAGAAATGTCCAAGTTCATTACTTGGAAGACCTCATAGTTACTTACTAAGAACAGTAAAGACACTTCAACTGACCTTTAAAAACAACAATAAAAATACTTATATCCAGTTACTAAAATATCACTTTCCCCAACCAGGCATATTCTTAAACTTGGCAATGTTTTTTTTGTGCCGAAATTATCTTTAGAGAAAAACTAAACATTGCCAAGTTTAAGAATATACCTGGTTGAGGAAAGTGATATTTTAGTAACTGGATATAAGTATTTTTATTATTGTTTTTAAAGGTCAGTTGAAGTGTCTTTACTGTTCTTAGTAAGTAACTATGAGGTCTTCCAAGTAATGAACTTGGACATTTCTTTCTTGTATCATCTCTTGTATTGGCAAATATTTTTGGTTGAATTAATACACCAACTCATACTACTTTTTTGGAGTGTGGAATGGTAAAGCGTTTTGGGGGGGTTTTAGGAGGGGATATTTTTGAGGAAGGGAGTGTTTCTTTGTGGGGGCAGGAACTTGGCCTCTATTTCACATTTATGTTTTTTTGGGGATACAGTTAAACGTACATACTTTTATGGCCAGCTTTAAACTTATTCCACAAAACCGCAAATATATGCACGGTAAGCTATAGATAACGAGGGCCCGGTCGTATAGTAACTAAAACTACTATAAAAAATGAGTTTTATTTTTGCCGACGTATCGGATTGCCATTTATGATTCATCAAGATTAAGTCGTTTATCGCCCTCGATACAGAAAACATAATAAAAATAATGTTTTCTAATATACCATGAAACCTATATCCATTGATCATCGCCCTTAGAACTATTTGTTCCCGATTCGACCAAACTGAAACAAAGATTCGCTATTACAAAGATGTGCTATTGCCTGAGACAAAACGTCCAGATACAAGAACTCTGCTTTACAAGAATTGTAGGAGTAAGTCCTCAGCTATAATACATAAGGAAGTGTAAGAGAAGAGGAAGACATTATTCCGGGTGGTTATAACACTTGGGGAAAAGAAATAAGACACAGTAAGAAACTACCGAAGAGAAATGGCAGACATCAATGGATATTGGACCTTTTTCCGCATCTCTTGTGGAACGGTTTCCGGATAGTTTTTGTCAACCCAATTCTTCCGGTCTTTCCGGGTTTCATTTTAAGATATTGTCCAATTGGCTATGTTTCTACCAACTTATAGATACAGCCTAATTAATACTTATCAGGGTGGGCAATAATGTAAGTATATTTGACGCTAAGTAAATATGATTAAATTGTACCCTGTTTAAGAAACTGTGAGTACTTTAGATAACCGACCACAATAAGTATGGCGACCCTGTATATCATTATGTATTTGTATATTTATATACTTGTTGCTGGTAAGACTTTCAACTTCAGCTACCATCCTACTACCTCAGACTTGCTTCCAACATTATATATAACAAAAATACGCATAAAATCATAGAAATCCCTCTGGGAAAGGTTTCATGAGAAATATTTACTTATATTTGAAGTCCAATTATGCATAACACCTATTTTTAGGATGGGTAACTACATGTTATCACCCTTTCATAGCC
>OX328130.1:31948136-32060636 GCA_946811695.1 Gonocerus acuteangulatus | reverse complement strand
ATATTTTCTATTGTTTTTGTCAATAATATTTAAAAAAAATCACGATTCGTAGTTGTCTACAGGCACAAAAAAAAATTATGAATCATTATGAATTTGTCTGTTTGCAAATCTGCAATTTACGCTTTGAAGTGAATCTAGACTGCATTAGCGCTATCCACATAATGAGAACAGTAAATCGCACACATACTTAGCTAGCATAAGGATTCATTCAGATTCTTCGGTATGAATTATGAATGACGAAGCACTACCTAATGCACAAGGTCTGAAGCCGCCTTAATTGCATAAAAGCATGAATATTTAATAAGCAAGCGTTGTAAGAGCTTAATTGATGACGATTCGATGAAAGTAATACTATATTAGCACGCTAGTGATGCCGTTCTATTGTTGTTATCTGTGAATCATCACGCTAGCAGGCTAGTCAAGAGGCCGCACAAATACAACAAAATGCGCAAGGTTGTTGGTCATAATTCCATAACTGGGGATAAAATCTAACCAAGTAATATGGCTGAGCCAGATTATCATAAGAAACTGTCAACATTCAGATCAGCGTGTTTCCTCCTTCGCTGTAGGGGAAAACGCCCTTATAACGTCGACTAGATGAATGGGCTCTTTCAGACCTCTCTACATTATGGAAATTCTAGACCCTAATTCTAAGTTTTCTTCGGAGAAAGAGGTATATAAATTCCCTTTAAAATAATAAGAATTTAAAAATGTCAAATATACCATGAAGTTTAAACGCAACCATTTTTTTTTTTTTTTTTTTTTTTTAATAATTCATGTTTATTTAAAATCTGTACAATTATAAGTACAATAATGAATTGTGCTGGCCTAAGTATACATGTCAATGAACAGTATATGGAAGGAGCCAAACGTTATCGGCACTTCCTAGTGTATCTAAACAATTTGTGCTGTTCCTCCTCCTGGGAAGGTCTTTAGGATGGGTCTGAGTGGAAAGGGATTGACCTCTAGGTTTTGGGTGGGATGACAATTTGGAATGAAACGTTAGGAATCGGGATTAGGCGAGGTCATTTACGAAGGGAATGTTGAGGTCGTTGTGTAGGGTTTTGTTGGAGACATAAAAGGGAGCATTGACTATTCTACGAAGGACTTTGGATTGGAATGCTTGTATTCGTTTTATCTTTGAGTGTTTTGCTGATCCCCATAATTCGAGTCCGTAAGTCCAGATAGGTCTGATTATAGTTTTGTAAATAGTGAGTTTGTTTTGTGTCGTAAGCTTTGAGGTAGGGCCAAGTAGTCGTCGTAGGAGCCCATATCTCCTGTTTAGCTCTTGTCTGTTCAGTCGCGTGTGTGGGTTCCACGTGAGTCTGCTGTCTAGTAGAAGTCCCAGGTTAAACATGCTATTGAGTCATTAAAAATGACACAGGTCCTACAATTCGGACAGTTCTTGTACAAAATATCCATAAGTCAGGCTGCGAATGAATTACCCCGACACCTCCGAAGGCGCTGACCATGAGACCATATTATATCTTAACGTTTATTAACATTGTTCATTATACCAGATGCATTATGATAATTTTGTAAATTTTGTTAAACGTAATCTTGTGTAAAATAAGGAGTGCAACAATAGTTTTCTTCTCCTTGTCTTATATCCTTGTTATGATTAGTTTTACACAGTACATATTGCTGACTTCAAAGAAGACTTATAGAAACATATTATATACGAAACACTAGAACATAATTTACTCAGCTTTAATGTGATTATTTACAAATCATAAGTACAATATACAATCAATACTGTATGACGAAAGTTTGGAAAATGTTGGGAGTTGTACCTATATGACAGAGAACCAAATGAGCTTTCGATCTTGAGCTTCAATTAACCGCTGGCTCCACAAGCCATGTCTCATTTTGATTGGTGGTGGTTTGGAGGAAAACAAGTAAATTTCGTCAATTCGATGTTTTCACTCCTTGGGAAAACAACATCGGCCTTATTCAAAGCGAAGGATGTGAAAAACAGCGGATTCAGACGGGAGAGTACGCTCTTATTTAAGAAACACAACAGCAACAAAGGCCATTCGCTCAGTACAAAATACGCACATACATATGCAGAACTTATTTGAAAATCATAAGTTGTCACAAGCAATCAACTCTTCAATTTCAGACCAAACACATATAAAAAAGTCAGTTCATGTAAAAAATAAAAATTTTCATTGACTGAAGCTACAAATTTAATTTTCCATTTTTCTCTCTTTGAGGAAGGCCGCTTTATTACTTCTTCGTAAAAGAGAAAATAACAATAAAGAGTTGTTATAAGGCGATATCGTAAACACATTGAGGACACTCAAAAATATCACATTGAGTTGTAAAAATTTTTACATGTCCCACATTTATTAAAACTCAGACATATATTTTGTCTATATGTTTAGGAGTATAAATAAATATATATATATATATATATATATATATATATATATATGTATGTATATATATACATAATTCTCAAATATATTGAAAGCTATACAAATACGTTTCTAAAATAAATGTCATTAGATCAACGTTGTCGGCTAAACGGTGGGTCGAAATTTCGAATTTTGTACTTTCATTCAATTCTAAGCTTTGCAAATCAAACCTGATATATGCATTATATGAGAACTTCGTATGATGACGCAGATAATGCGAGTTGTTCGTTTTTAGCGCGGTTCCTCCCTCCCCCATAGGGAGGAACCCCGCTTATAGGGTTGATACAATGAAACAATCCGGAAGTGCCGCCTAGAAAATTTCGCGTTTCAGAACCCCTAGAGACCGAAAATAACGGTGGTTCAAATTTGTATATATATATATATATGTATATATTTATTTATATATATATATATATATATATATATATGTATATATTTATTTATATATATATATATATATATATATATATATATATATATATTTGTCTGTTCGCTCTCTAGATAGAAGACGAATGGTCCGATTTTGATGAAATTTGGTACAAAAATCCTTCGTCCAATTTGAAAGGTCAAGTTCGTTAACCAGCAAAATCCGCCTACTGGAAGATGGCGTTTGGGGCGAAATTCGCGCAAAATAAATCGTAACGCTTACGTTTTTGAGTTCTTAAGCTTCTAAGTACTCGTTTTATATGATTCCTGGGCTAGGAAAACGAATGAAACCATTTTCAAGGCGATAGCTTTAACCGTTTTCGAGAAAATTGGAAAAATATTTTTTGAATACCGTTTTTGGTTTGGGTACTTAGAATCATGGGATTCAGTTGAAACATTTTCTGCATGTTCTACTTTCATCAAAACTAATATGTTGAAATTTTGGTTACGTTTGGAGTTAAGGAAGGGTTAGAATAAAATATTTTATTAACAGACATAAAAAGTTTTAGTAACTTTGTTTACTTTCATTAATATCTCGAAAACGGTTGGGAATCTTGGTAAACGGAAGAATACCATTAGAAAGCTTATTAAATGCTCTAAAAAAAAGGTTCTAATGAAAGTTTTGATTAGGCGATGTCAATTGGAGAAATAAGAGCTTAAAACTTTAAAGTTATTGATTTCGCTTATTCGAACTGTTCTTTTTGTCTGTTTTTTATTCCTTGCTATTTTTTAATTGCTTATAGTTGGATAATGTATTTGAAAATAAAACAGGTTAAGAAAAATAACAAAAACAATTTATTGTTAGAAATATAGATTTCCAAGATTCCAAGACCTTGTCACTAGCGGGTATGTTTCTAGTGTAGCGGGCCCTTCCAGGTAAGATTGTCATGACCTTTCAAGACTTTACTACTCACAGGAATGGCGTTAGTGACCTTAAGGGTTGACACGCCATCATAATAATTAATTTTAAAAAAAAGACTGGTGGAACCAAAATAATAACTGCTTCTATTTTAATCTTTCCAAATTAGACTAGGGATATGAACGGAACCGCGCTAAGATGATGCAGTCCTGCGAGACGGACTTTATTTTGTTTTATTTCGCATATCTGTAAAGTAGTTTGTATTTCAATTGAAACTGCCAAATGATTAAGAAATTTGATAACATTCCTAAAATGTAATTTCTCTTTAATAATGATTCTTGACTACTATAAAGAAAATAATTAAACTTAATTAAAATGCCTTAATTTAATAAGATCCGTGAATATTTTTCTGAGTTACGAGCTGTCCTAAGGAATGTAATAAAAAAGAAATTAGTTTTTTTTTTAGTAATGAAACACAATAAAAGATGTTTTATTATACTTTGGAGAGAAATAAGTAAGAAGAGCCAATTTGTGGAGATCAAAGTACGGGTTTAATTAATTTTGTAATCCCGTTAAATTTTCACCCCTTCCTTTCATTCCTTTGAAGTTCGGACTGCCCCTACGTCACGGCCTTGAAGACCTAGTAAAAAGTATTTCCATTTGTTACATTGCTTGAAGGTCTGTGATAACTGTAATCAGATGATATCGTATTATCTGTCTATAACGTTCGAAGATTACTTTTCGAACAGCTGGCAATATCAAGGAATTTTCAATAATACTAAAGGTAGACTAGAAACTTTAAAATAATAGTTTACTCTGCATCGGGCGCAATGGTTCTATTGGGACGGCTTGGTGGTTTTTAAGGTACCTCCGTCCTGTCTCTCAACACAAGGTGCTCCTCTCCCCACTACCTTCCTAGGTCGGTCCCGTTTACACGGCATCCCCCTGTATTTGCCATTTGAGTCATTTCAAAAGTACTTCCGAATCCGTTCACGGATATAAACGAAAGACGTCCTTTGGTGAATTATTTTACTATGAAAATGTGAAATAAAGTTTTTTTTTCCTTTGTTACGTAGAGTTTTCCCAAAATGGCAAGAAAACATTTGATCTGACCATCAGTGTAATGTGAGGTTGAGTGGGGGGGGGGGGTTATTCTAGAGTATTTTTGAGGACTAATAGAGCCCAAACATAGAAAATTGGTTATTTTTTTTTTAATTATTATAATGGCGTGTCAACCCTTAAGGTCACTAACGCCATCTGGAAAATTGGTTATTGATAATAACAATTGGCTCCCTTTTACTGTATATTGAAAGTACCGATGTTGAAAAAGTTTATTGCTAAGAAAAGTTCCCAAAGTTTTTTTATAATCCTGATTTTGACTTTGGGCGATTAGTATACTTCCATAGAGAGAAAATATGTACAGTTTTGGGTGATAAAGCTCTCTTAGAGAGGTGCGGTGTATGAAATTGAACATAATGTCCATTGCGATACCGCAAAATCAGTATTTTTACTATTTATTTTTTGGCATTGAGCTGATTCATATTTTTGCAATATTTTCATTTTTGTTCCATTTCTTAGGTGTCTACGAAGGTTCTCATTTTTATTTAGGCCTTAAAATGAATATAGGTATTTTTAAGGCCGGTTACGGTGTTCTGGGGAGTGCGCCTGATCCAGGGATAACTAAATATTTTAAATTAAAATAGAAAAATAAAATTCCAAATTAAAGAATAAGCTATATTGCTGATAATGATATCCTATCACAATTTACCTCCTGTCTGTTGAAAGGATTTTTGCTTCATGTTGCGAAGACACGCGAAGGCGATTTCCATTGCAAAGCTTGGACTGCCTAATGACGAAAAGCACTCTTTGCAGGTCTCCCAGACAGTCCGTGTACACGAATAGCAGTGTTTTATCAATACATGGACGTTTCCCTCGAACTAATCTATAGCATGCTTCAATCCAAAGCTAAAGCAATCCACAGAGTATTGAACAGTTCAAACTATTTTGGACGGGAAAGCAGAAACGTTTTCGTCTTCGGCTGACTTAATATCTTATTAAATGTAAGTTCAAATCAGGTACCTTATGTAAATGATACATTTATATTATAATCTGTATTAGAGCCCATTGCCTTAGACACCCTGCCCTTAAATATGGCTGAAACCTTATATTAACATTGTATAATTTAAAAGCAATAAACATAATTATTCACAATTAAACGAGTTATTAAAATATTTTAATATCCTCCATCAGCTTCCTATTTTGATTGAAGGTGTAGTAAATTCGACACTCCCCATATTGTAGAAGCTGCCTTTGTCGCCTCACAGCGGCTGTGATGTGGTGAGCGCTTTGAACAACGAGAAGACCCAACAGACCTCCCCAATAAATTTCCCTTTACGGCAGTTTCACACTTCATAGGACAAGGTAATTTTGTGCAACAATTTTTGAGAGGACGCTACATGCGTTTACATTATTTACTGCTTATTATTATTATTTTTTTTTTCATAGATATGGATTCTTAGTTGTCCAAAAATACAGTCATATCATAAAACAAAACTAAAACCTACGATATCTCGATATCTCGCATTATATGCTTGTGACATGGGCCAGATATGGTTGATTTTGTAAGATGCACGTTTATTTGGATTATAATGGGATGAGTCAGAAAACATGACCGTTTTCTTTGTGTTAGAACTTTGCGTCGTAATTCCTCCCTTATTTACATTCGGGAGCTAAGAATTGTGATATGAAGTTCATGTTTGATCCCGTCTGAATCATTTGGTACACAGCACGCCCTCTATCCGGGCTCAGTACTTCTGTAGCTTCCCTTTGTTCACAATGACAGTAATGTACGGAATTATCATAATTTTGCTTTATTTTTGGAAACGGAAGTTTTCAGCAGCTGAAGCCATTCGTTTAGTAGTTGAATTTGAGGATAAAGACTCTTTGAATGAAAGGACGATGAGAAGATGGTTCCCAAAATTTAAATAAGGTGATTTGAGCCTTGAAAAGAAATCTGTATCAGGGCGTGTTTCAGTAGTCAATCAGAACGCTCTGCGCACTGATATTGAAACCGATCCTTCGAAAAGCAATTCTAAGAGGTTCTATTTTGTACACAGAGAATTTACGACGTTTTGGTATCCAGATTTAGTCAAAAGGAAGCAAGTCTTGTTCCGACAAGATAATGGCAGACCTCTCACCTCTCGCCTTACAAAACAAAAACTAGCTGATTTGGATGGAATCGAGCTTCTCCCTCCCACCCATTTTAAGCTGCCGAAAAAAAAAGTTATATTAAAAATGTTTATATTTTATCCTTTTTTCATTCTTTTTCTTTTTTTTTTTTTTTTTTTTTTTTTTTTTTTTTTTGTTTGGTGCATCTACTGCTAATGTCATTAGCACTTTTTTCATTCTTATTGTTGTTTTGCAAAGCAGCGAATTTCGGAATTTCTAAATAATAGGGCAATATAGGAAATTGTCTTGCTACTCTCAAGATCCAAGAAATGCTATGCTTTTACAGAGATCCCTGGTCTATAGCCAGTATCAACTGACTTTTAAATGTCAACAACTGATCATGTCTGATAATATAATAATTTTTTTAAAAACATTTATTTTCCAAAGCTCCAAAGGGAGGAAGCACGCTAAAAATGAAAATCTCCTTTACGTCCACAGGTCATTATTTCTTGATATCTCAATGGCAAACGCCCTCTACCACGAGAATAAGACACCAGGCATTTTTTCGGCATATCCTACAGATAAAAAGCTTGAAAGAGAGCTCAGAAAAAAAATATAAAAAGGGACTGAGTTGAGTTTGGTTCCGCCCTTTTATTTAGCGACAGACCGAAACCATTAATTCCACTGCTGACACTAAAGTCCTGCTTCAAAGGGCGGCCGCTGAATAGAAACCATGTTAGTGTTTCGCATATAAATCCCAGCCAAATAGGGACAATTCGATTCAAAATTGAGTTCTATAATTAAATTTGAATTCAATTGAGATTTCAATTATTACCATTCTATTGCCGTCAAATATTTTCAAATGATACTTATCAAAAATTGAACGAATTAAATCCACTTATTATAAGGAAGTTGGAAGGTCAAAAAATACTATACGTTAATAATAATAAAATAATTACTGTTCAAGTAGTTTCAAACCTGTACTGCCTCATCAGAAGTTTTATGATTTAGTATTTAATGTCGCAGTGGCTAAGTAAACCTTCCACTGCTAGTCCCACGTCATTTCTAGAGCTAAGAAAAATGGCTTCCCCCAGTCAGTTGATTTTTATCGATAAGTACCAATCACCAAATATCGATACCTGAATGAATTAGAATCAAATGAAAAAAATTAGACTTTTGATAATAATATTTCTATAGGTACTTATTCAAACTAAAGAATAGTCTGGTTAGAATTCAAATTAAATTTAGTATAAAAAAAATAACTTTTATTAAAATATATATAGTTTAGATGTTTTATATATAATTTTTTATTCACTACACTTATCCTGTTTTTATTAAATATACATCATAACCCCCTGGGTCTACCCGAGGTCTAGTAGCTAGCGCCTTAGATTCATAAGCGGGAGATGGTGGGTTCGATTCCCACCGGCGGCAGGAATTTTCTCATCCCACAGCTCGTTGGAAAATTCCTCGCTGTCTGGCCTAGATGCGTCGTAAAAAAAAAAAAAAAAAAAAAACGAAAAAAAAAAGAAGATAAACCTACCTTTTTTGTACATTTAGAATTTCATTTATACAATTAGCATATCCCTTTAGCTTTTTTTTCTTCACTTACCAGTAATATATAATTAATTCGTTTATAGAACTCGTCCGAAATGAATTTTAATCATATTATTCTTTTTTATTTATAAATTATTGAGTTTGGCGAATAAACATTTTCCTCCAAAACAAATCAAAATATAATTTATCCTACCTGCACATAAAAACCAAATTCTTGTTTAAGGTAAATTAGAGACCTTAATAGCCGGTGGAATGTGACCGAAAAACAATAATACAATTATATAGCTGGGCCAGAAAAGATTGCATTCTAAAATATTTCCATAGTTCCCACTTATAATTCTCAGATCTTCAAAATAGATATTCAGGAACATTTAAATAAACTGTCACCTCTTTATTCTACTTTTCTGCAAAACTATTAGTCAAATATATGTTTGTGTAGTAACTAAACTCGAATCATGTTTTTTTTAATGATACGCGGGATGAAAACAATTGCTGATGTATATTTTTAAATGTTTTTGCGAAAAATGGGAAAACATTAAATATACTGTTTTAGGGTACGCCTCAAAGAAGGATTGAATTTTTCAACTTAGCAATTTCTTGAAACAAATATTTATACAATTTGGTTAGGTTCGCAGTAAGGAAGTATTATTAAAGAATAATTTATTAACAGATTCGAGTCGTTTTGGACTTTTTTTTTTATATATTCTAAAATATTTCGAAATTGTGGTATGTGAAAGGAGACTTTTAAAAATGTTTATATACACTCAGCAACAAAAAGAATTCTCTGATTATTGTGTCTTCGGTCCAGAAACCCCTGTAAATATTATTACAGGTTATTTAAACAACGTAATATTATTAAAATAATACTGAAAATTAAAAAAAAAAATTAATGTTGGCTTGAGGAATAGCAGCTAAAATTTACTTTATGTTTCAAACTGTTAATTATTATTTAATAATGTAGTAATTATTGTGTATTTAGTGTTATTAGTTCTGAAACTTTTTTATGCCTATAAAATCTGTATATTTTAAATTAAGTAAGACATCTGTATTTTATATTATCAAAGCTCAATACAAAATAGATAAATGTAGGAAAAGCAACATGGTTGGCAGTGAATCATATCTAATTAGATATGGCTTCTATTCGAACGGCGTTCTGAGAAATCATTACGCTTTGTTTGGATAAGCGAACCATAGTCGTACGTGTGTTTCTAGGAAGCTTACTAATAGAGCATTGGGCTTTGTTGTCCTATTCAAGCACTGGTTATCTGTTTTCTCCTACGTCTGGCCTATGATCAGGCGCACAAACGCACCTACGCAACTTGAGACGTGCAGTGTTTACACCAAACATGCTGTTAGTTTGGTGTAACCACTGCACGTCTCAAGTCTGTAATGAACAGACATTGAACACTCGAGAGCGCGAGGTACTGACAGGCCCATGGTGTAATTTAAGACTGACGCAGCTCAGAGTTTGGAGAACTATGGTGGTGACTCCTGCTAGCTTCCTCAATTTGCCGAACCGACTATTCACTGAACAAAAATCATAAGTCAAAAATTTATTTTGGACCAACATATAGTTCCTTATAAGAGAAAGCCATTGCTAAGTCTTCACTTGGTCACTGCGGCAGATCCTGGGCCACTGTCTTCTAAGTCGTCTTGGTGGAGAGAGTAAGCGGGTGACGCTTGATAGGGAGAGGACTTTAGGATTTTGATGAGTGGAAAGTTTAGGGTGGAATCATTGGAATCTGGATAATACAACGTCTTTAACGAGTGGGATATTGAGGTCTTTATGGAGGTTGAGGTTGGAAACGTAAAAGGGGGCATTGACTATTGTTCTTAGGACTTTGGATTGGAATGTTTGAATGCGTCTTGAAAGCTAAATGTTAAGAGTTTATATTCTACATTTTGCAGGAATTAGAAAGATCATCATTTAATTAAAACGTGCTAACAATACAAAGCTCTTGCGAATTTGACTTTTGAATTTCGATAAAAAAAAGGCTTAGTTATAGATTTGATGAGAAAACAGAACGTCTTTTAGGAAATGACGGTTGTCAAAAATTATAATGATCGGTGTAAAATGTTTTGGACTACTTCATTAAATCAAAGCAGCAGAGGCGATGGACAGAATCTTGTAAATCTTCTGAGTATCATCTGCTTTATAAATCGTTAGTCCACACTGATGCAGCCGTTTCCTACATGTCAGATGACAGGTCCCTCTATGCAGTCCGTCTAATCATGAAGGCTAGGACAGAGATGTTGCATCTAAACAGTAGGCCATGGCGAACAGACGGGCGTGGTCACTGCTCCATGTGCAATCTCAAGGAGGAGGAAGACACTCTGCATTTTCTCGCGAGATGTCCGATAATGAAGGAATTCAGGAGGGCGCACTACGAAAAGGACCTACTCACCCTTGAAGAAGTCAAGCAGATTCTGAACGGAAACAACTGGGACACCTTATATAAATATTTAAAAAATATATGGAAATATCGACAGTTTTTAATTTCTCAATTTAATTATTGATTTATAAGTTTTTTATTTTATTATATATATATATATATATATATATATATATATATATATATATATATATATATATTCTCTCAGTCTATTTTATTATGACTGTATTTATTAATTATTATTTCAATTTATGCTTAATTATTTATTTTAATTTTTCTTTTTCTTCTTTTATCCATAGCCATCTTAAGTGGTATCCATAACTTGCAAAATGTATATTTTTATTTTATGAAATTAAGTTATGTATATAGGTATGCACTCTGGCTGATGGACAATGTCCAAGCCTAAGTAAATTGTTTTATTATTCTCTTTTTATATTTGTATATATATATATATATGTACGTATGAAATAATAAATTTACATTCATTCATTCATTCATTAAATCAAAGCACCCCTAAGCCATTCTCTTCATAAAATTAATAATAATAATAAAATGAAACAGAGACTTTGACGGAGTTGGAATACGGCCTTTATGATGCTATAAATCCTTCAGAGATCATAAAAATGACATCTTGGCGAACCCTTAGTCGCTACTCTTCTTCGCAAGATAGTCAGAAACTAAGAATTTTAGAGCTCTCAACACAGATTTTATTCACTCTTCTCACAAGTTTTAACCATTAATAGCATCCATTTTCTTATTTAGAATGAAACGCTGTTTCTTAACAACATTGCGATGATATTTTTTTTTTTTTTTATTATTAATTCCTAATTTTTATGTTATACGCAGATTCGTACGAAAAAGTTGCTACAAGACAACATGATCTCAATCGATGAGTTACAGACCATGATTTGATCAATGCAATTAAACAAAATATTATAAATTATTGACAAGAAAGCTTTACTCGACTAACTGACAATCAATTACGTAGAATCAAATTTACAATTCAGGAGTGGACATCCAGCTACCCTGATATATAGAGGAAATTGTACTGGCTCGGCTCAGAATTTCCCACAAAAGACTAAGGGTGGGTTTACACTTGCTAGTTATTGTAGGATATTTATATCAGAGAGAAATTGCGACTATTGAAACCCCATGTAAAATGTATGTCTGCAATAAATTCTAGCATGAGCAATTTATTGCAGACATACATTTTACATGGGTTTTCAATAGTCACAATTTCTCTCTGATACATATATCCTGTAATAACTAGCAAGTGTAAACCCACCCTAACAACTAATATCTTATTACCAGACTTAACAAACACACTTGTGGTATATTTCTTTCTTTTTTTTTTTTTTCTTTTTTTTTTTTAGTAATACGTTTATTTAACATCTGTACATTTAGAGAGTACATTAGTTAAGTTTGCTCTCAAAGGACCCCGCCCTTTCCTAATGGAAAATGGCTTTCGGTCAAATTGTACGAAACTATGCTCGTTGGATAGAGAAAGTCTTTCTGAACAAATGTCTCCATGGGCACAAAACCCGAAAGTTGAAACTTTTGGTACTTTTGGGTATCCGAAGTTTTCCATTTTTAATTTTTGCAAAATCTCGAGATCTCTGGTTGGAAGGTTTCCCAAGCCATTTGGCCAGTAAAAAAAATACCTATCAATTATTTTTCGAACAACACCACATTTGACACTCCTACCCCCCCCCCCCTTCCACCCACGGGAGTGGGAGGGGGGAGTTTGTTTTTTGCAATTATCGTCTATCCATTATCATTTGAAGA
The DNA here is from genome assembly GCA_946811695.1 of Gonocerus acuteangulatus. Lineage (NCBI taxonomy): Eukaryota > Metazoa > Arthropoda > Insecta > Hemiptera > Coreidae > Gonocerus > Gonocerus acuteangulatus. Next base: position 32,048,028 of record OX328130.1, on the reverse strand, counting down.
TCTTTTCGTCGGCAATACACTGAAACCTTGCCTCATACCCTTACCCTTACCCCTTCGGATATGCTCGTCATCATCAAAACATCAAATATCCGACTTCTTACTTGCTGAATCATACGTTAGATGCAGCTGATCGATAGCAAACGAAAAGTCAAAACAGTTGAAAAAGCGGCCCTTTACAGGGCCACTAATGTTAATGTCTGCTAACGGAACACTTTTTTTTTGCGAAAAAAGGACTTTTTTGGAAACATACGAGATGGAGGTGGGTTGGGGTTTGGGGTGGGGGCAGGGCCGCCACATCTCAGAGCCGGGCCCGGAACCAGATCACGGGCCCCCACTTCTCAGAGCCAGACTGAAAATTCTAGTACTTTGATATAGGACTTTGGACATTTTTAAATTATTTTGATCTTGAGTTTTGAGCGAAATGAGAATAAAAGCCGAATATCGGTGCAGCAAAGGTCACTTTCGGTACTTCTAGTTTTATAACGACTCCTAATGAAATATACTATTCTGGGACTGCACTTGTTTTGTCGTTCATGTACATTAAAAAAATATAGATCCCATTCCAATAAATATAGGCTACGCTCGTCTATATTTCTAAACCCCATTCTTTTTACAAGCTCATAACCTATACATTTTTTTCCAATTAGCGAGGATCGGCCCGGGCCCCCGTGGCGCCCGGGCCCGGGACAACTGTACCCGGTTGTCCCCCCCCCCCATGTGGCGGCCCTGGGTGGGGGTGGGGTAAGGGAGTGAGGCAAGGTTTCAGTGTATTGCCTTCGAAAAGATCTTCAAATGATAATGGATAGACGATAATTACAAAAAGAAGCGTCCCCCCACTCCCGTGGGGGGGGGGGAGTAACAGTGTCAAATGTGGTGTCGTTCGAAAGGTCTTCGAAAAATAATTGATAAGTATTTTTTTTTCCTGGCCAAATGGCTTGGGAAACCTTTCAACCAGATCTCGAGATTTTGCAAAAATCAAAAATGGAAAACTTCGGATACCCAAAAGTACCGAAAGTTCGAACTTTTGGGTTTTGTGCCCATGGAGACTTTTGTTCAGAAAGATTTTCTCTATACAACGAGGATAGTTTCGTTCAATTTGACCGAAAGCCATTTTCCATTAGGAAAGGGCGGGGTCCTTTGTGGTATATACAATAGAGAATTTACTGTAAAACACCTAGTTACGGAATGCAGAAGACGGCACAAACTATATATTCAACATGACATGAACTAATTGTTGAGAGACAGCAGACAGTAAAACGTACTATCTTACTTAAATAATTCAAAACCCTACAATCGCATTTAAAGACATCTGCTGAATTACCTAATCTGATTGAATGCCTTTCATATTACAGTCATATTGGTTACTTAAACCATAAAGGTACCATCTCGAAGGAGGGAAATTGCGAGAGCAAACCACTTAAATAAAAAATAAATAAGTGTGTGCTTTCTTACAAATAATCCTAATTGGTTTAAATATTGGTTTGCACGATAATTAATTAGTGTATATAGGTATTTAATTTTTAAGGAGGTATATTGCATTTATGAGTGTATAAAGAAGATTCGGTATATACAATTTCAGTATTATACTTATTTAGTTTGCGTGATAATTATAACTATATCTTCGAATATATATATATATATATATATATATATATATATATATATATATAAAATCAGCCCCGTAAAAGGCCACGAAGGCCCTGAGGGGCAGATACTGTAGAGGTCTCTGATTCATGACGACCATACGGCACACTAGGGAGATAGTGCGGTCAGTACTTGCTGCTTCGACTGCTAGAGTCATTAGCACCAAGGTACCCATTGATAAATTAATTAAAGGCTTGGTTGGCCTAGGGACGGTCAGGGAGGCCGAATTAAACCCATGAACTAAGACACTAGAAGAAAAAATCTTAAGTGCTTGCTCGGGATTTGAACTCCAGTGCTCTACCACTGAGCTAACCTCGCCCCCTATACATATATACGTATATATATATATATATATATATATATATATATATATATATATATATATATATATATTAATATCTTAAAGAAATTATAGGAATTAAATGTTATGTCTCTGTGAAAGCATATAAGGTTTAATTATGGTACAATTCTTTACTGAATGCAAACTATCTCTCTCTTCCTTTGCCTTTTTCTGTCTCACTCACTCACCCACCCACCCAATTAGTGATTTTGTTTCAATGTTTGATCTTCAACTTTAACGAAAACTGGAAGTTTTAAGTTAAGGACCAGCTTCGTATTAATAACTTAATCTACCTATATTTATAAATGAATCAATGTAAACTAATAATCTTAGGCTATTTTAAAACTGCACAGCAAATACAGTTAAAAAACAAAAGGTGTTATTTTTATATAGATTTTATGGAAATTGGGTTCCTTATAACCAATGAAATGCATATTTTTTTCAATATATCCAAATTTTAGTAATTTTTTTTTATTATAGTGCGTCGACTTCTATGGCCAATGGCACCAAAATTTTAGTAATAAACATGGTTTTAGTTCAAATAATAGTAAGTGATATTTCCTTTTTACGTCCTGAAGTACCATATTCATATAAAAAGAATTATTTTCTTATCGCACTTTTAAAAACGTGGTTCTCATATAAATGTGAGCCTTGGAAAAACCTATTAAGGTTATGTGATGTAGAATTCTATTAAAGCCTGCTGAGAAAGAAATAGATAGCACAGAGGCAGAGAAAACTCTACTACAAAGATTGATTCTGTTATCTCAATAATAAGGGAGTAGGTAGACCGTTAGGGGGCCGATAAGAAATCCCCAACCCACAGAAGGACTTCCAAGGAATGCTTATCGAAAAATTAGTTTACCCTCCGAATCATATACAATATTTCCCCTTTCTGAAATTCTGGGCAGAAAGGTTCTATTTAAAATGGTAAGATCGTTTAAACATTGTAGGTATCCGGATGAAATTTGTAAGAACATTCCCGAATTGGTGCCCTAGCGAGCAACATCATGGTAGGTAAAGGTTTTCCACGAGCCTGTCCAAGATTAGAAATATCGTCGTAAACAGGTGACCGAAGCATAAAAATGCCATACGGCAGGGAGTCACCAAATGTTGTGTCACGTAGGGTGATGCAAAAGTGTAACAATGACGTAAAAGGGCCAAGTGATCGAAAATTGATTTTGACGGTAAACTGAAACCGTAATTAGTAGGGAACTGATTGTTGAAAAATTGCTTATATTAATGATGAGCGAAAAAGCTTTTTGTTGACCACGTTTTTTATTCAACTTGAGTGGTAATTTATTAGATCTTAGTTTATTAGATAGTCTGTGGCGGTTCTTTTTGTGCCGTGATGTTGCCCCATAGCTTGGTCGTCTAACTGGCATTTATATGATTGAAATGGTTTTCCTTTTTAGAGAAGTCACTCGAAGTAAGAAAAATTGTGGTTCGAACAGGATATCTTGTTGATGGGACATTTCGTAAATTTTCCAGTAGGTCTTGAATCCATAATACTCCATGGTCATCGGCACCCTTTCATTCTGTAAACATGGCTGAATCACTTCAGCTGCCATTTCTAAATAGTACTCTCTCTCTCTCTCTCTCTCTCTCTCTCTCTATATATATATATATATATATATATATATATATATATATATATGTATATATATATATATATATATATATAACATGATGAGAAAATATAATATAATATTCTACCTATATTTAATAATATCAAGTTCTCGACTGGACCCCATAGAGAAGGACAATAGCGTGCTTGCACGAGTAAGGAAGAGGAAATTGTACCCTCTCGGTTGAGTGGGTCATAAAGGCAGAGTTTCCCGGTTTCCGTTCGCTTATAGAAATATCACCGGGACCTTTTCCAACCTAAAATTGAACCCTCTATTTCCCATCTAAGGATGTGTCGGGTCAAATTTAGTTTAATGCTGGGTTTAGGATCCCAATAAAATCTGTGCAAAATTGTTACAATTTGTTGTTTTTATCCTATCACAAATTATAAAATTATTTACATCACATACAGTGTCTTCCTATTGTATAGCAGAATACATTTATATTTCTAGGAAATCGGTCGAGTGATAAGTATCACAAAGTTTTGCAGATAAGTGCTTTCCGTAGAATATACCTATACACAATTTATTTACAATTAATTAACAGAGAAGGCTGTGAAAATCATTTGAATTTACAAGATTCCAATTTATTTCGTTTAATACGACGAAGTGGGGTTTTTAGAATGGGAGTTAGGGGACAGATTATCGGCTAGTTGATTTGGATGGAAGGGAAGTTTCCTGGGAAATTTGGTATTTAATATATTTATATATTTTTAACCTTCGGATTTTAGCCGATAAGCCTTATGATGACAATAAATTAATTTCTCTGCCCTGTAGCTGCCTGATAAATAAAAAAATTGTGAGAAAGAGAAAAAAAAAAAAGAAACTTGACACCTTTGGCCTTTATGGAAGGGGTTTGGAGTTTTCGGGGGCATTGTAGGAAGAATTCAAGACTTTCGACTGCAATGATTGGATTTTATGAATATTGAATGGTTTCATATTGCGCAAAGCTTAATTTTGTACGTATAATAGTTTCAAACTATTGACCGCTACACAATACACGGGCATTGTGAATTTCACGGCAATTTTGGCCGATGGTGCACGGCCCAAGCAAAGCTAATTTCGTAGTTCTGTTTGGCCTTTTTCATCCCTTATCATATAGTGGCGAACTGGGGGAGTAGCATGGGGAGAGCGTCTTAGAAGTAGTCTAGTGCGTGGTAAGAGAGTCTTTGTCAGACTCCAGTGCGATAGCTGTGTTGGGAGATCGTCTTCGTAAGCCCGCACCAATGCGGGAGCAGCTAAGGGAGAGCATCTTTGTAAGACCGCTCCAGGGCGAGAGCAGCGTTGGGAAAGCGTCTTTGTCTGCCCGCTTAGAGCAGGAGCAGTGTAGGAAGAGCGTCTTTGTCAGCTCGCACCAGTACGGGAGAAGCTAAGGAAGAGCGTCTTTGTCTGCCCGCACTAGTGCGGGAGAAGCTAAGGGGGAGCATCTTTGCCTGTCCACACTAGAGCAGGAGCAGTGTAGGGAGAGCGTCTTTGTTAGCCCGCAGTAGAGCAGGAGCAGCGTGAATAGAGCGTCTTTGTCAACCCGCACCGATGTCCAAGTATATAAAGTTCCCCATATTGTCAGTTTAATTCCCGATAATTAGCATTGGTGTGTTCGTTCGCAAACCCAGCTGAACGACGACATATGGATTAATTACGCCGTCGAAAACTGATCGATGCAATGTATACCGTTAGTAAAAAGAATGCAATTTTAAGAATTATACTGATCCAACAGTTTTAAATCGATGGCGTAAATAAAATTTTTAAGGATCGATATTAGAGGTCAGGCAACATAACTAGTCCACTAAAGTCAATAAAATTCGCAGTTTACTCTTTAAAGAGATCGGGAATTAAAATCGGGAGGAAAAATTAGCCTCGAAAGATATCTTAGTAAAACAGAAAACGGAATACTTTTTATACCTTAATACATTCATTCCAAAAGTTATCAATACATTGCAGAATTTAGTTATTTGAGTTAGTTTTAGAACAAGAATCCGGAAAACCAATAGAAAATGAAGGCCCTAAGAGTGTTTACATGGACTCTACCATAATTCTCAAAGTGTTTACTCGAAAGAGTTCGATATAAAGCAGACCTCTGCCCAAGTATGGAGGATGTTCTCTAAGGCTCTTAGTCACATCCCATCGATGTTACTAACTCTAAAATAATGTTTCCTTGTATTTTATTTTAGTTTTTCACCATTTGGTGTTAAAAAAAAAACACTTTTGCTCTTCTTCATCTATCTGTAATTTATTTAATTAACTTATTCGTCCATTAATTCATTTGTCAGTATCGAATGTTTAAATGGACGACAAATCTACTTTGTCTGCTATGGTTCTCTTTTATTTTTTCAATATTGAATTTAATAAATATGTAAAATTATACAAAAAATAATTTTGTAAAATTGCATAGTTATTCAATATTTTATTTGTTTCTACAGGCTGTCAGAATATGGTTTATTGATAAGTGTACATTTGTCAGAAAGGTCTTTAAAGACCGTAAAAAAGGTCTTTAAAGACCTTCTCGTCGATTTGATCATTTACTGGATGATCATTAAGTGAATCGTGCTTGATTTTCGGAAACTTTTTTACCAGGTTTCGTGCTATAATTTTGTTACAGGTGTCTTCGAAAATTCCTCAAGATCTTAGCAACTCATATAAAATGTATGCGATGCTTGCTATGGAAATAATTGTTCATAGTGAAAGTATTGATTTCTGCAGGAATTTCACTTGTCTAATATTAAAAAGACTCTTGGACATCATGGAGGCTACATTTCACACTTTGAAATGTGGCCTCTACGATGCGGATCTGTTTTCTCTCTCGTCCACAGCCCAAATTCTTTTAGCGCGGTTGCTCCCTCCGTCCATAGCGAGGAACCCCGCTTTTAAGATTGACCTCAATATGCAATCCAGAAGAGCCCTATAGTACTATAATAGAAGAACACAAGAAAATGTGAAACATTTTAATATTTTTCAATGCATTGAACCGTGTGAAATAAGTATCTCTAGGAGTGGATTCTGGGGGCTGGCGGACCCTGCCAGGTAAGACCATGAAACCATTTCAAGAAAGGTCGAACCAAATTAATAACTGTTTCTATTTTAATCTTTCCGAATGAGACTAGAGATAAGAACGAACCCGCGCTAAGATGACGCATTTCCTGCGAGTTGGACTACTTTTTTAACTCATTGCTATATTCCTAAAAACTTGACGAACCTTTATAACGTTCGTTCAGATTCTGCAATATTGATCTCATCTTTGGTTCATAATGAGTAAGTCTTTGTGCTCTTGCACCACGACTTACTCACTGCCTTTAGTTGCTGAACATGAGATCCTTCAAAAGTTCAAAATTTTCTGTTAGTGTACAAAAACTTTTGTCTTTAGTTTTTTTTCTTTTATGACTCTTTTTCAAGCCGAGGGCCAATTATCTCTATTTTTTTTATTATACGCATACTCAAATATTTTATTTGTTGACCTTCCGCTTGACTTAATTGAAAGTATTGCAAAATTCATGAACAAAATTAGCAATAACTGAAATAAGCTGATCAACAGAAACAGTTTTTTTACAGAAAATCAGTAATATAAATTGCAAAAGAAGACTGCCTTGAAGTCTAAGAATCTTGCTAAACCTGTGTTTATACAGCTGATAAGACTAGAGCTTTTGATAAACACCCGATGGTGCTTCAAAGTCACGTTCCCTTTACAATTAATCAACTCTCTAACTTGTAGAAGAAATTACTTTACCCTACTTTCCCTGGATGGCTTATCTTCAAATTGCATTCCACCATTTAATATTATAATTAATTGTATTGTTAACGGTAGATGTAATTATTGCGCATAATTCTTCGTCAACAGTAAATTAACAAATGTTTGAAAAAAATCAGGTAGAGGAGAGGCAAAAACATTCCAACTAGAAACGGATACTGATAATAATAAGAAACTAGAAACATTAATGACAACTTATATACCAAAATTAAGGGTAGATAGTAAAGAAAAAAAAATTATGTCTGAAGTTTTTTTTGTCGATGTCCCAATCATAATAAAGTGAATCGTTGAAGTTGTCAATTGGAACTGGATTACAGAGGTGAAGACTTATACAAGTTCGACTTACAGAGGTGGATGTCCTAGAGAGTTGATTATTTTCTATAATTACACTGTTCTGCACGAAAATCCTCCTTCAAACCAAAGCATGCTTTCTTACTGTTTTCAAATGTGCTGAACACGAATTTGAAGTCAGATTCTGTCTATCACGCACAGTTTCTTGAGAAATTCTAGTTTTTTATCCAAAAATGTGAGTTTTTTTGTAAATTTGACGAATTTTTTTTTGGCATCAAAACATAGTGAAAAAATTCAAAAGCCCGATGATTTTGAGCGCAATGAAGTATATTTGAACGAAAAAAAATTTGATGGGAATATTACAAGTGGTTGAAGAAATATGGCTAAAAGTGTTTTTTCAGTTTTTGATCTTGAGGCAGGGATTTGGTCTCTACCTGGATCTTTAGGGGAATGACCTTCCTTTCTCTTTTATGGCGGTATCCTTTTCATTCAAATCCTTACCGAGTGCGAGTGGGACAGCAGAAAAAGAGGAGACCATTATGTCGTAAAAAAATGGCCAGAGCGTAAGGAAAAAGTAGGTGAAAAAAACATTACCAATCCTCCATTAGTGGACAAAAACCAAATAATTTTACCCCCACTCCACATATAATTGGGACTAATGAAAAACTTCGTAAAAGCGATGGACAAGGAAGGAGAAGGTTTCATGTACTTAAAACAAAAATTTCCGCATCTCAGCGATGCTAAGATAAAGGAGGGAATTTTCGTAGGACCCCAAATTCGACATCTACTCAAGGACCTCACTTTTGAAGCAAAGTTAAATACTACTGAGAAAAAGGCTTGGATTGCTTTTCGAGAGGTATGTGCTAAGTTTTTGGGAAACGAAAAATCTAGAGACTACCGAAAAATAGTCCAAGAACTGCTTACTTCATATAAAACATTGGGATGCAATATGTCCTTAAAAATACATTTCCTGCATAGTCACCTAGACTTTTTCGCCCCAAATTTGGTTGCAGTTTCGGACGAACATGGAGAACGATTCCACCAAGACATATCCAGAATGGAAAAAAGATATACTGGCAAATGGAATGAGAAGATGCTGGCGGATTACTGCTGGACACTGCAGCGGGAGACAGAGGAGGAAGAGTACAAAAAAAAATACTCATTGACGATGTGTGTATATTTTTTGAGTTGTGTCATATCTAGTATTATACCTGATAGCATGCAGGATTCAATTAATTATATTTTACCGTTGAAAAAGAAAAAAAAATCTGTTATAATAAAGACAATAATTTTCAAATACAATTTTTCATTTTTTCCAAGTTTTTCCTCTTTTCTCTCAAAATCAGAGAGTGATAGAATTTTTCTGAGTTCAGATTCGGACTCAGCACACCTGAAAACATGAGAAACAGGCAAAATTGTTCAAGGGAGGGGAGAAAAGTTTTTTTTTGCAGAATAGTGTTATTATATATGATAATCTCTATGTGCATGAATAACGAAAATAAATAAATTATTAAGCATCTATAGATTTAAAAACCAAGATTAATCCTTTAATCATATTTATTTAACCTGTGTGTATTTTATTTTGTTTTAATTAGTTTTTATTTTCGCATAGTACTCCCTTTCCCGGAATATTGATAGGATAATTCCTAAAAAGATTTGTCAATCTAATTCTTACAAAGTATGAAGTTGGCGACCGAAGGTATTTTTCACAGCAGAAGATACTAAATAAAATCAAACACATTTACAGTTATAGCAAGGTTTAGTTCATTGCTACTCCTTTTAAAAATAAAAATCATTACAAATAATTCACTTAACATTAAAAATAAAAAATATGAGATAAAGGATCGTATAAAAAAAATAAACTTTAATAAGATTGTAGCAAGCCACTTGTGGCGTAATTTACTTTAGAGCACAGATTTGCATAATGGAACTACAACATCACTAGAAGATTTAGTTTGGTTTTATCGTCTAAGGAACTCTATTTTATATAGTATTTTTTTTAAAAAAAGACTACATTACTTTTTAGCACGCTTCCTCCCTCCCTCCAAACGCAGGCAACACGCATATAACATTTACCTTATGACGCAGCTCAAATTTATATATATATATATATATATATATATATATATATATATATATATATATATATATTGTAATTATATGTAAAAAATTACTGACTGATCATAAAGACTGATAAAATTGAAGTTTAATTTAATATTTTTACAATGAATTCAATTTTTTGATTACACAACTTTTTAAATAATAATACTAAGAGTTGCAACAAGGCGTTTTACTGGGTGGCATACCTCGTATGATGGTAGCAGGACCTGCTACAAGCGCTTAGCGCTCATAACAAAAATATTTGTCCTACACAGAGAGTTCTCATGCAACATTAAGGAGCATCTGCCGTTTCGTATTCAACATTCGTTTTCAAACATGATGCTAAAAATTGAATTTAACGTCAAGTGTGTTAACATACTTTACGATCCATACTGCTATAAACACGTCATCTGCTTCTAAACGTGAAACTAATCTCGACTATTCTTGCGTCCGCCTTGAATATGCTCGCTTTCTAAGTTCATTGAATTATAAATGAATGCCGAAATAAATGAAACAGTTTGTTTGGCCTGTATTGTGAAAGTCAATATTTCGCCTTCAGCAAAATACTTCGCCTTCACCTTAAGTTTAATAATGAAATGGCATTGCATGAAAAAATATACTTTCTTCTGGTTCAATCGTCCCCTAGAAATAACAATTCAATTTAGAAACCAAAATAAAATAAAAATCTAACTCAATATACAACGAACTCCTACACCAATTCCATAAATATTAAATAATAAAAATCCTCTCCTAAATAAACAAAAGAAGGGAGTAAGTATTGAGTCGTTGTGGGAGCATACAAGATGAGAGAGGTAAGACAAATGATAAACTTACAAGCACAGGGTAACAGATAATTTAAAGCGTAGTCAAAACTTAATTTAAAAAAGAAATGAGAAAGAAAAAACAAAAGAATAATAAATAAAGGCACGTACAAATACAGTAAAACATCGTAAATAAAATGTGAACATAACTCAAACGAATAAATATACTAAAAGTAATAAATATACTAAAAGTAATAAATATACTAAAAGTTTTGAATGAATATAGAAATATATAAATCTATCTGAAAATATTGGATTATCATAAAGGGTCTAGCTGGGAGAAGGAAAGACAAGCAAACAGGCGGAATTTGAGTGAGAAAGGGGGTGGGTTGAGGGAGTCCCCAAAGGCCTCACATCATAAACTCCAACTTAAAATATATATATATGTATGTGTGTGTGTGTGTGTGTGTTTATAAAACAGAAAGAAAAAATATATAGAAATGTAAAATGGGAAAATGGGCTCTAGTCAAGTGACAAAAAAGGCAATCACTATTAGGATTAATATGGTTCGGAAAAATAGTAACTACTATTCACTTTAGCAGAACATTACTGCTAGAAACAATATTGTAAGCAGCACTTAAGTGCTAACCTTACAACCGCTAACTGTCGTGCGGGACGAGCTTATCCACAGGTGTGAAGGGTTTGCTAGATCTACTTATACCGTAACTGTGAGATAAGATGGCGGTGCACCCTCTCTCTGCGGCCCATAACGTTCATTTTCTACCATTTTTCCTGTCGGAAAAAGAGGTAAAAAAGTTGTTTAAAAATAAATGTTACCACTCTTGGTATGCTCCTTTGACCATTGGCTGTTTTTGGAGGGAAGGAATACAAAAAATGTTAGTGAAGCCGATCGTGGTGAGTGCAGAATCCAGACCGCATATATGCGTCTAGAGCGCTCGGGGCATTGCTTTACATGCTCGCATATATGCACTCAGAGCGTATGAATACTTAATGAAATTTACTCCTTTGCTATTCTTTCGAGAATAAATTAGAAATATTCTATGTTATGTTTAAATCAAAAACCATAAAACCTTCTCCCAAAAGTTATAGTGCTCTCCCAAGTGGTCAATTATATTTTTTTTCGCAAGTAAATCTGATAAAATATTTCGCTTTATAGAAATCTTAGTTCATATTATACACGGAACAATATCTGAATGTATGTAAATGTGCGTATGATGATTGGATTTGAAGTCCACAACAGCATACTTCTTGAATATTCCCTAACATATTCCTCAGGTGGAAGACCCTACCGTTGATTCATGCTCAAGGCCGGCAGAAGGCAGGAAAGGTATTTGCCGGGCTCATAGATCCGTACGACCCCCTCAACGAATACCCTGTGAGAGGTAAATCCTGGAGTCCCTCAAGGCTCTCTCCTCCGTCCTATACTTTGTCACCTTTATAAGTCCTATGCTTCACCCTCCCTCGCCCTCAATCTCTCCTCAAGGGCTTAATATACTGGCCGATATTTCTTATGGAGTGGCTTTATTAAGGGACTTTCGGTTTATTAACCCATCCAGTGGAGTAATTCATTTAGGGTTCCTCTCCTTCTCGATAAATCCAAAGATGACATTGATAAGCGGCATCTCACGGTCAAATGTTTTAATACATCTAAATTATCTAGTCCTCTCAAATTGTCACTACGAATGGATTCAAAATATATATAGGTATTTAACGGACAAAAGATTAACTACTTACGAATTCAAAACCTTCAATTTCAAGAATATAGGAGAGGATAAGATAGTTCTGTTCAGAATATGAATTGGTCATACTAATCTCGCCCATGCTTACTTATTTAAAAATGAAATAGGCCTGAATGCAAGAATTGTATTGAAAATCTGTAACCAAATATACATACATGAGCCATTTGTTATACTTGGAAAGTGTTGAAATACTTGAGAGATATAGATCTGTTATATAAAATAACAATATAATTTTATCTGTTGTATAACTCTTCTTTTCTAGAACTAACGGAAATTTTAAAAGCTATTTACGTAATACAGTCGGATTTTGGCCAGATAAGACGACATCAATCGAATTGCGCTGTACTACATATGAGTTAAATAAGTTAATTAGGCATGGTTTAGATTAGTTGGTCCAATTGTTATTTTCGATACATATATTGTTATTTGCGATAGATTATTGCAAAGAGTTTCAGATAGTGGATTTTAAAACCCTTATCTTGATCTCTCAATTCTGAGGACATTCGTGTAGTTTTTTATATTTATACTGTGTTTTTTTATGTTTAAAACAGACGATTTGTACAATAGCCACAACATCGTGAGAATCCACTAACATTTTAATAAAAAACCACCTCCCTAATCACTTCAATCACCCTACGGTCAGCTATTTCTTCGCAGGGAGCTATTTATCCTTCTTCGTTAGTGGAATACATGTTTAAACTATAATATATATTATATTAATTTATACTTTACTATATGAGTAAATTCGAACTTGTTTCAATTTCATGAAAACCTGAATTTCGGATGTTTAGTTAGACAAGGAAATAAATAAATTACAAGTTTCTCTAATGTACATTAAACATACGAAATAACTTGAAAACAATTCAGGAACTTAAAAGAGAAAGGGCGACTTCCAGGCGTTGGAAAATCGAAGTCCTTCATGATAGCAAGGGCGATATATATATATATATATATATATATATATATATATATATATATATATATATATATTGTGTGTGTGTGTGTGTGTGTGTTTTAGTGTAAAAATGTGAGAGCATTATATATTTATTTACTTAAAGGCCGTACAAATTTAAAGGCCTTATTTGAAGTTCTTATCTTCAATTATTTTAAAGCAGCGAGATCTATCAAATCAAACGCCCAGTTATTTTTTGTCACGAATGTTTTTATTTCCTGAGAAGACACTGAAAATCAAAATCCAATAGTACAATGCCCTCAGAAAAATAATTCATGATCCTTTTGACGGTATCAGTGCCTATAAAAAGGAAAGAAAAGATTTCTGCCCTTTCAAATAAAAATAACTAAAGAAATGTCCTTAAAGAAAATGTATTCAAACAATGTTGAAGATTTGTTTAAGCAACATTGAATCTGATTGTACATTGAAAGGATAGTCTTTCCTTTTAGAAGCAAAATTGTTATTTTATTCCAGACGACCGAAGATGAATAATAACATTTATTTTCCGATTTATTTCCACTCAAAGAGGATTTCTCCTAATTAGATCCTAACACTTCATAAAAAGATAAAAAATTTCCCTTAACAATAATTTCTAAAAATAATGTCTCATTGCAGAGTAGTACATAAATTTTACAATTAATTTAAATCGTCAGCCCTTATGCATTGACTTTGCAATTTTCTCCTTTATTTAAAACTTAAAATATTACATATTGGCTTTTGAAGGATAAATATTCTATTAATATTATATTAAATATATATATATATATATATATATATATATATATATATATATATAAAATATTGAAATTCGCAAAACAGGACTTATTATGAAAATAGTTCAAATTCATAAAAATTCAAAAATCATAATTAATTTTCTCGAAGCGGAAAAAATATGATGTTACAAGATGTTGTTTAACTCGAGGTATTATTATTTATGTATTAACATCTGGTGAATTGTTTTACCAATAATTCATAGACATAATTGATTTATAAAAGTCCGTCACGCAGGAGCTGCATAACTAAGCACTTTCCTCAGAATTGCGTAGTGTCGATTGCATTCCTGAATAATTTGCTTAAAGTAACCTATATAGATAAATAAAATAAAAACATAAATAACACCTGTTTCAATTCAATCCGAACATAGTACAATGTAAATCCCCCCTTCCGATAGACCGATTTAGTTCATTTTTCCAACATTTCTTCCTTATTAGATACGCAGGACGTATACCGCGTTTCGTTACAATACAGCAGAAATTACGACCGGTGTGAGCAAATTAGTAATTTCTGTCCGGAGTAAACTCCCCCTTCTAGTCAACCGATTTAGTTTATTTTTACAACAAATTTTTCTCTTCACTTGACCACAACAAATACCGAGTTTCGTCGAAATATAAAAAAAATTATAACTACTTTGGCTCCGGAGTAAACCCCCCTCCGGATGGACCGATTTTGTTGGTTAATGAACTCGTTCAATCGTTTGATGGGGGAATACTACATACCAAGTTTCGTGGCGAAAAAACAAAAACTCTGGCCTGTATCGCGTTAACGAACATATATATATATATATATATATATATATATATATATATGTAGATATATATAAATTTTAACTGGGGTCATTTTCGGTCTCTACTAGGTAGGATCGATAAAGATTCGAAGAAATTTTTCAAAAATTCCGTCATGAGTGCAACCTCAATAGCTACTTTCCTTCGGAGGAAACTGCTAATAGCAAGAATCAAAGTTAAAATTCCCCTTCCTCTTTGGACTCAGCCGTGGAAACATGTGGGTTTATGCCAGTGCTTGAAAAATTATATTATTTATGGCATTTTTATAGTGCAGTGTTGTAAAATCGTTGTAAATTTGCTCATTTATATCAGCTGATTGCTCATTTAATGGTGATTGTCGAATAGATTTGTATAAGTGGAAATATTGCAATATTATTATCAAGCACGTGGGTGTTTAAAGTAAACCTAACCCCATTAAAGGGAGGTCGTTCATGAACGAAGCATCTCGAGTATCGATATATACATAACCTATACTGGCTGTTGATAAGGGCTTCGCTGTCTCCTTGATATCATTGCAAGCATTATTTGAATTGACTGTTGATCGGAGCTCCACTGCCTCCTTGATCTTACTACAAGCTTTATATTTAGTTTAAATTCGCGCCATAAATAGCTTTTGATGCATATATTTGAAAAGCGATAATATTCTACTTTAATACAAGAAATGGAAAATAATTTACAGTTCAATCAATCAAACTCCACGAAGGAGAATACTTTAAAAAGGTTATTTAACTTCGAATTGCCAAAAGGGAAATGGACCAAAATCATTCTTATAATGGCACTAGAAAAAAATAATAAAACTTTTAACGATTTTAGTCCTTTTAAGGTTTCTCGTTGGCTCAAGGGTTATTGTCCTCAAACCAAGTTCAAATTCCTCAGGTCAGGTATAATATTACTTGAAGTCACAACTGAAAAAGATTACAATAACCTTAAAAATATTAAGAAATTTGAAAATTATTCGGTAAATTTTGACCTTCACAGATCCCTTAATTTTTCAAAAGGAATTATATCTTGTTGTGAATTCCAACACTGCTCAGAAACTGAATTAGCTACTGAATTGTCAAACCAAGGAGTTGTTCTCGTTAAAAGAATATTTAAAAACATAAATAATGAAAAGTTGCCTACTTCTACATTCATACTAACGTTCCAACGACCAGAAGTACCTGAGAAGATAACTCTGGATTTTCTGAGCATCAGGGTCAGACCGTATTTCAGACCACTGTTATGTTTCCGTTGCTTTAATTAAGGACATGGTGCCAGAGCCTGCAGACAAGAATCTCAAACTTGTGGCAAGTGCTCTGAAACACATTCTGGTAGCTGTAATAAAGACCCAAAGTGCAAACATTGCGGAGGGCCTCACCCTACGTGGTTCTCTTCGTGTTCTGTTTTCCGAAAAGAAAAAAGGATCGAAGAGATAAAAACTGTAAATAAAATATCATATACCCAGGCTCGGAAAATGGTAGAAGGGCCTACTCAAATAATACCTCATCCCCAAAGCTATTCCAATGTTACCTCAACACCTCCAGTCAGAGACACAATTCTTGAAAAATTTGAGAAATTTACGTCAATATTTGAAATACTGTTTAGTAAAATATCTAAAATTGAAACTAGTTTACTGAACCAAAACAACAAACATTTAGATTATCACAGTGTGATTACTGATTTAATTGAATCAAAACCAACTGAAGTAAAAGAAAATAAAACAGAAGTTAAACAATCTGAATCTTCTCCCAAAGAAAATTTAAAAATAAATAAATCCGATGAAGCTGATAAAAGAGGAAGGTCCCAATCTCCGGGTTTATTAACATCATCAAATAGCTCTGGCTCATCTAGAAGTGGCTGTCCTTCTCCATTGCCACGCATTAAAAAAAAGTGATTAATCATGGATACATCCCAAAAATCACTTAACTTAAACATTTATAACATGTCAAATTCCTTTTCAGCTTCCGAGTATTGCCATAAAAAGTGGGTCTTTGTTCTCTTTTCTAACAATTATGATATCTTTATTACTCTTAATTATTTTGAATACAACAAATTAACTATAAACTACTTGCGAAATAATATAAATATAAACTTAGGTGAAAACATTAGGAATCAAAAGAATATCTTCACTCGTAAGAGTGGTGATTCAAAACTCCTATCACTAAATGTTATAGCAAATAAAATGATATCCTTGATAGAAATTAAAACATTTTTCATGATGATTTTAGAATTTACTCAAATAGAATGTTATATACTCCCGTATTTTTTAAATTCCCATTTGTCTTATGTATATCTAATTTGTTTTTCCAATGACTACACATACATACAAGTGTTTCTATTAATCAAGTTCCTTTCTTACATCATATGTTCGCAAAAACAAATCCTTGAGGTGTTCAATAGCTGGCAGACATATATGTTCATGAGCTTAATATTTCATCTTTACACTACTTACACAGATTGTGATTATAGCACAGTGGAACATTAACGGTTTAAAAAATCATAAATCTGACCTGGCTTTACTACATCAAGATACAAATTTTGATATAGTATGTATCCAGGAAAGCCACCTAAAAACTTCCGATGAATTCAATTTTAACCATTTTTGTATATTTAGAAATGATTATATGGGAGGAAGGATAACTTGTGGTAGTGTATCCATATTAGTCGCAAAACATATCCCATGCATAAATATCTCTTTACAAACAGACTTACAAGCAGTAGCCATCCGAGTCCTGTTACCCAGCCCGTCCACAGTCTGCTTCCTCAACCTGCGTATCTTTTAGGTGATTATAACAGACATAACACTTTATGGAACTCCACAATCACCGATCTAAGAGGGCGCTACATTGAGAATTTCATAGAACTAACTTCCCTAAGTATTCTGAATGATAACACGCCCACTCATCTTGACCATACAACTGGGACTGAGTCAATTATTGACTTGTCACTCGTCAGCTCTGTTCTCATCTCGCGATGCACTTGGCGGGCTCTTTCTGATCTATACACATCTGACCACTATCCATTGTTAATTGAAACAATAGATAGAGGACCTTCAACAACCCCAAATATACCAAGATGGAAAATAAAAGAAGCGAACTGGGACCTTTTCCAAATGTCAGCTGATTTAACTCCTGTAAATTTACAATCGGATATAAATAACGTTATAACACAAACTAACAATATATTACTCACTGCAGCCGATCTAGCTATTCCTAAAACCAAAACGATAAATAAAAAAGTACTGGTCCCATGGTGGAACAATGATTGCGAACAGTCGGTTAAAAAAAGAAAAAAATCTCTTCGGAAATTCCGTAGACATCCATGCTCCGAGAACCTGGAGGAATACATTAATGCTAGAAAGGAGTCCAGATATCGAATAAAGCAAAGCAAGAGAAACTCTTGGAAGGACTTTACCTCACAAATAAACTGTCATACTCCACCTATCGATGTTTGGAATATGATCAGGAAAATAAATGGGCAAAAACGAATAAACCCAATATCATTCATAAAATCTGATGACTCATTTATTACTGGTCCTGTCCAGATTGCTAATATTCTCGGCGAATATTTCCAATCTGTTTCCTCAGATGAGAATTATTCAGCAGATTTTCTCAGTAAAAAAAGAGAAATAGAACAAAACGACATAGATATCATAACAGACCCACTCGACAGCCTTAACCTTGCTTTTACTTTCACAGAATTTAATGTTGCACTGAAAAGCCGAAAAGACACTGCCCCTGGACCAGACAACGTTTGCATATCTATGATTAAAAATTTATCTCAGCCAAACAAACAAATTATTCTTTCAATTTTAAATAAAATCTTTAGTTCAGAAACCCTTCCATCATTATTGTCAAAATCTAGTGTAATTCCTATATTAAAAAAAGGAAAACCAACTTCAGAACCCTCGAGTTACCGAATGATTTCGTTAACATGTTCTATGTGCAAGTTACTTGAAAAAATGATAATGAATCGTGTTTTCTGGATCATGGATAGCAAAAACCTACACCCTGAATGGCAAAGTGGATTTAGGCCAGGTAGAAGTACTAGGGATAACTTAGTACGGCTGGAAACCGATATACGGGAAGCGTTCGACTCCCGTCAAAAAGTCCTAGCGGTTTTTATAGATATAAAAAATGCCTTCGACTGTGTTTGGAGAAGACTCATTATCGATAGTTTAATGGACATAGGGATCCAAGGAAATATATTAAAATTTTTGATTAACTTTTTAAAACATAGGTCTTTTAACATTCGCTGTGGAGCTTCATTTTCGGAGACCTTCGTTCAGGGAAATGGAGTTCCACAGGGAAGTGTAGTCAGTGCCTTCCTTTTCTCTATGGCAATAAATCACGTCCTTCGGAAGATTAAGTATCCTGTGAAATCAATGTTATATGCTGATGATCTTGTGATCTACTATGCACATAAATCTTTTGACCGGCTCCACACAACTATCCAGGAAACACTAGATTCAATCAACATCTGGCTTAAACAAAACGGGTTTGCAATCTCCACCGATAAAACCATTAGCGTCCTATTTTCCCGCAGAAAAATAAACACTAATGTCAGTTTGTACATAGATAACACACCAGTCAAAACTGCCGAGAGCGCTAAATTTCTTGGGCTGATCTATGATAGGGGATTGAATTGGACAGCACATATCAAGACCCTAAGAGCTAGTTGCCTAAGAAATTTAGACTCACTCAAATGTCTTAACTCTACTTCTGCATGCATGTTACTATTCTATAAAGCATTTGTTAGAGCAAAATTGGACTACGGTTGCATGCCTTATGACTCCGCATCAAGTAGAACACTAAAGATGTTAGATACTGTTCATCATAGCGGACTTAGACTTGCAACCGGAGCTTTCCGATCGAGCCCTATCTCGAGTCTCTATGTAGAATCAGGAGAACTCCCATTACAGTGCAGGAGAAACCAGCTTATGCTAAGCTACTATTTCTCAATTACAGCTTCACAACACCATCCTCTAAATCCATACTTTTACAATTATGTTAGAAACCGTCTAACCCAGAAATCTTTCCCTACAAGAATAAACAAATTATTAATAGATCATAATATAACAATACCACCCATAGATCACGATTCTGTTTCATCCATAGAGCCCTGGAAATTACCACATCCTATTATTAACCTAACGCTAGCAAAGTATAATAAAAACAACACAGATCCGTCCATATTTGTGACAGAATATAAAAAATTAAAAACCACACTCGCTGAAGGTCAGGAAATATATACGGATGGCTCCAAAGACAACAATGGAGTTGGTGCTGCAGTACTTAGCTCATCAGGATCCTGTATGTTCGCTCTCCCAGCGATCAGCAGTAACTATACAGCTGAGCTACTAGCTAATTGACAAAGCCCTGAATATTAATTTTCCAACAAAATCCCATTTAACAACATTTACAGATTCTCTATCTGCTCTCCTTGCTATAGGTGATCCATATTCATCGCATCCCATAATAGTGAATATATTTAAAAGAATTTACTAATTTTATTTTATTTAAAGGAACAAAAGGTTACATTTGTATGGATTCCAGGACATTGCGGAATAAATAAAGATGAACAAGTTGACACCTTGGCAAGGAAAGCAATTAGAGAAAGTATGCCTTTCTATAAAGTTTCAAAATTTGATTTAATGGCCCACTCGAAAGACTTGATTTGGAATACATGGCAAACTGTTTGGCAACAAGTAAGGGAAAACAAACTCAGAGAAATAAAGAGATGTGTTAAATCATGGAAGACATCAACAAATGGCACAAGAAGAAAGGAAGTGGTGTTAACCCGTATGAGAATTGGCCATACAAACCTCACCCATTCCTTTCTCATGTCAAAGGAACCTCCACCAATTTGCAGCTCATGCAATGTGCTACTCACTGTTAAACACATTCTGACGAATTGCCGTGCTTATGAGCAACTAAAAGAACAACACCAACTACCTGACTCCTTAGATGAGATTCTAGGTGACGATAGTAATCAAGTAGAGCGGCTTTTCAACTTTTTAAATGCCTCGAAGTTAATTGACAAAATTTAATTCAACCTTATATCAAAATTCAATACAACAAAATTTAGTTACACCTTAAATTAAAAATACCTCCGTAAGCATGGGTAAATGACACTGATATGCATATGTACGTATATGGATGTATGTGTGTATATGAGGGTATGTGTGTATCTATGTATATGTATAATCTCTAAACAATAATTATCAATCAAAGGAATGGCGTTAATGACCTTAAAGGGTTGACATGCCATTAAAAAGCCAAAAAAAAAAGTTAAAATTAACGCTTTAATAATTGTATATTATTACATAATTTATAGTAAGAATTAGCTACTAGTTGATGAGTTGCTCGAATGATAACAAAGATTGACTTTGAATCGCAGGGCAATTGTATCTGTTTGTAAAAAACGCACCATTATCCCAAGATTTCAAAAAGTATACCCATTGAAGTTTTGTTATACAAAAAATTAACGTACATGAAAATTGAAAAGTTGGTCATGCAATTCCTACGTGTTGACTATATAATATAAGAACACATCAACATGGCTGATGCAATCAGCCATGGACTAAGCTTTCCTTTTCCGGTTGGAAAAATTGTTAGGAATCAAACACATAGCTCTGTTGGTAATATTTAACAACACATGTAGGCTATAATTTTAATCATATATATATATATATATATATATATATATATATATATATATATATATATATATATAGATAGATAGATAGATAGATAGATAGATAGATAGATAGATAGATAGATAGAAAGATAGATAGATAGATAGATAGATAGATGGTTAGTAACAGCTTATTCAGTCTTCAATTATTATGTATTTTATATTACATTTTTGTTGTGGAAACGTTTCGGCTATAAGCCATTTTCAATCCAATTGTCTGTGAAATAGAATTAATTATACTGGTTAGGATATACATACAAATTAGAGTATCATTAGTACAAAAATTAGAGTATACTCTAATTTTTATGTTTATTATTTGTTTATATTTTAACTTAATATCCCAACCAGTATAATTAATTGTATTTCATAGACAATTGGATTGAAAATGGCTTATAGCCGAAACGTTTCCACATAAAAAATGTAATATAAAATACATAATAATTGAAGACTGAATAAGCTGTTACCATCTATCTAGAACATCTTAGTTTTCAACTTAGCATCTACACACACACACACACACACACACACACACACACACATATATATATATATTTTTATATATATATATACATATATATATATATGTATATATATATATATATATATATATATATATATATATATACATATATATATATATATATATTATAGATAGTACTACAAAATTGGAAAGCTTTTTATTGGCAACACGGTACTAAGAGATTTCAACTATCATTTGACTGATATTCTCATAACCAAACAAGAATTTACCAATCCCCGGGACGAACAAAGAATACCAAGAGATATTTTATATAATGGAACGGAAAGCATTAAAATTGATAGCCAATAAAACCAGGAAAGGCCTCGTAAATAAAGATGGCACCTCCGAAGTCATAAAGATTGTTGCTCTTGATAGCCTAAGCTATACTTTTATTGCTTAAAGTTAAATTCTGTCATTCATTTTACTCCTTCGGACTTATTATTCTATATTTACTTGGATGGTACCATGAAGACCTACCACGATACACCGATCAAACAATCCTTCATAACTGGCAACTAGACTGGATTAACAATACAGAAAACAAACTAAAGACAGCGAAGTTTACGGTCAAAACATGACCTTCGTCATACAGATCACGAGGTGAAAAAATCATATTAGCCAGACTACGTATCATCAACAATCGTGTGACCCACTAGTACCTGATGACTAACAAGGACAAACCTACTTGCCGAACATGTAACTCAGAACACATAATCAAGCATATACTGACTGACTGCCATTTAAGTCAGAAGCTTAAGTCCAATTGACTCGACAGAACTCCTCGGAGATGACAGCCACCACATTGCTACAATATTTAAACATTTAAACGACATAGAAATTTACAACAACATGTAAAACAAAATATTCAGTAAATATCAAGCCAAAATATCTGGTTGTTTTAAATTAACATATAAGGACATTATTTTAAGAAAATAATAGATTAACCCAGAGTTACTTCGCCCTCTATTGAAAAGTATAAAAAAAAAATTAAAACAAATAATAATAAAATTCAATTCGCCAAAGACGCGGTGTAAAAAAACAATAATAAATAAACAATAAAATTTTCTTTTATTCTGATACATTAACCGTTTTGCTAGTGATGTATTATATCGGTGTATGATTTTTTTTATTTTTTTTTTATTTTAAGAAATATCACAATCTACAATTCAATTGCATTATGTAATTTGACACATGTTGCTTAACCACGCCTCAGGTGTCCCCAGTTGTCAGCCGAATACCTTCCTAGTTTAGGAAGGATTCTAGGATGACCTGGAGTTACCTATGGTGTACGATTAAAATAATTTTATCCAATTATTTGCCTTAAAAATGATTACAGATATCATTAGTTTATTAACTGTAAACCCCTATAAACGGTGCAGATGTGGTATTTTTTTTTTTTTTTTTTTTTTTTTTTTGCTC
The DNA here is from genome assembly GCA_946811695.1 of Gonocerus acuteangulatus. NCBI lineage: Eukaryota > Metazoa > Arthropoda > Insecta > Hemiptera > Coreidae > Gonocerus > Gonocerus acuteangulatus. The sequence continues at coordinate 32,024,640 of OX328130.1, read as the reverse complement.
AAATGTTACCCATTGCGAACTGCGGAAGGATTCTGGCGGATAACGAACCCCGCTTTCCACATCAGTCAAAATACAAATACCAGAAACATAATCAAGGATTAATAATATAATCAGACACTAAACGGTGACTTGTAGTTGTCACTTCCGGACTCCAAAAACGCGCTAAAACCAGTGATTCTTTGTTTCATATTTCATATCAAATAATAAATAATGATAGAATTTGTGCCCGGTGAATTTCTGACATGTGGCAAATGTCCAACTGCCCCACCTCCAATCTGACGTGACGAAGGTCGACGCTTTTTGTCGACAGGCAGAATACGATATTTGTTTCGACCGTACTTAGTTCTACCGCACGAACAATGGCTGCGGAACAGCCCATCATCAATCATCCTTACTCCGCCTTCTTCCTATTCAGTGTTCCTTCTTCCAAACTTGTTCATATCATGAATACATTGATGTTATTCGCTTGGTCACCAAAAGACAAAATATTCATGTAATATTTAAGTGCATTAAGAATATCTACTGAGGTTTCACTGAAAAGGCATTTTTGACAAATCTTTTAAAAGTGTATAGTATGTTTTTAGATGAAATAACCTGATTCTCACAAATATTACCACATTCAGCATAAAGTTAACTTTTTTTCTATTTTTAGCGCGGTTCCTCCCTCCCCCATAGGGAGGAACCCCGCTTATAGGGTTGATACAATGAAACAATCCGGAAGTGCCGACTAGAAAATTTCGCGTTTCAGAACCCCTAGAGACCGAAAATAACGGTGGTTCAAATTTCTATATATATATATATATATGTATATATTTATATATATATATATATATATATATATATATATATATATATATATATATATTTGTCTGTTCGCTCTCTAGATAGAAGACGAATGGTCCGATTTTGATGAAATTTGGTACAAAAATCCTTCGTCCAATTTGAAAGGTCAAGTTCGTTAACCAGCAAAATCCGCCTACTGGAAGATGGCGTTTGGGGCGAAATTCGCGCAAAAAAAATCGTAACGCTTACGTTTTTGAATTCATAAGCTTCTAAGTACTCGTTTTATATGACTCCTGGGCTAGGAAAACGAATGAAACCATTTTCAAGGCGATAGCTTTAACCGTTTTCGAGAAAATTGGAAAAATATTTTTTGAATACCGTTTTTGGTTTGGGTACTTAGAATCATGGGATTCAGTTGAAACATTTTCTGCATATTCTACATTCATCAAAACTAATATGTTGAAATTTTGGTTACGTTTGGAGTTAAGGAAGGGTTAGAATAAAATATTTTATTAACAGACAAAAAAAGTTTTGGTAACTTTGTATAATTTCGTTAGTATCTCGAAAACCGTTGACAATCTTGTGAAACGGAAGATTACCATTCGGAAGCTTACTAAATGCTCTACAAAAAAGGTTCTGAAGAAAGTTTTAATTAGGCGATGTCAATCGGAGAAAAAAGTGCTTAAAGCTTTAAATTAATTGATTTCTTTTATTTCAATGGTTCTTTTTGTCTGTTTTATTTCTTGTTATTTTTTAATTGCTTATAGTTGGCTAATGTATTTGACAATAAAACTGGTTAAGTAAAATAACAAAAACAATTTATTGTTAGAAATATAGATTTCCAAGATTCCAAGACCTTGTCACTAGCGGGTCTGTTTCTAGTGTAGCGGACCCTTCCAGGTAAGATTGTAAATCATGACCTTTCAAGACTTTACTACTCACAGGAATGGCGTTAGTGACCTTAAGGGTTGACACGCCATTATAATAATTAATTTTAAAAAAAAGACTGGTGGAACCAAAATAATAACTGCTTCTATTTTAATCTTTCCAAATTAGACTAGGGATATGAACGGAACCGCACTAAGATTATGCAGTCCTGCGAGACGGACTTTTTTAAGGGTTGGCTTGGGTAGAGGGTTTATGGGCAATACTACTAGGTCATCACCGCCTAAGACTACAGTGAAATCGTGTATAGTGTAATGTTAGATTGAATGGAGTTTGCAATTTATGTTTACGAATTTTTTTTATTTTAGTTTTTTTCACCATTTGGTGATAAAACTACGGCTTTCTTCCTAGATTTATGTTTAAGATTAGAAAAAAATGTCGTTGCTTCGGAAAACAAAAATTTGTTGCATAGATGCGAAAATCTTTGTATATATATGTATCTATAAATATATAAATATATATATATATATATATATATATTTATATATATATATATATATATATTAAACATAAATCTAAGAAGAAAGTAGTTTTATCACCAAATGGTGAAAAAAACTAAAATAAAATAAAAAATCTTAAACATAAATTGCAAACTATATATATATTTATATATATATATATATATATATATATATATATATATATATATATATATATATATATATATATATAAATTCCTCCCAAGTTATTTTGTTTATTATTATTTATTTACATGTTTATTCATATTTTTTTATTTATTTATATTCATTTTTTTAAAATAAATAAATAAAATTAAAATGAATAAAAATATATAAAAAATGAATTTTTATTTGTCAAGATAATAAAAATTCATTCAAAAGTTTGCATGTAAATGAATTTATTATACACACACACTCATATAAATATAATTTATTAATTTATTTATTTTTGTTCCTTGATATATGATCTATTTCAATTTCATAAGGGCTGTTAATATTTTAACACATCAAATAATATTATTGAATAAATCTCACTGATAAATTCAATTTGACCCAGAAGTATAAATACTTCCCAGAAATATATATACATATATATATATATATATATACATATATATATATATATATATATATATATATATGTGTGTGTGTGTGTGTGTGTGTGTGTGATGTGCATAGGTTTTATTTCACATTCATTTCCTACATTGTAAAATTTGTGCTAAAATTTCCACATAGAATAAGATTAAAAAAAAGTGTATCTGGTATCAGGAACAGATTGTTATATTTTTCTTAATAAATAAATAAATGAAAAAAATATGTGTGTGTGTGTTTTCGTTCGCCAGTTCACAAAGCGTACATACACTAATAAAATTATAAAAATATACATGTATACATATACAGTAGCTCTAATTTTAGTCAACAGATAAAACAATGATACATTATTTTCAAATCAACTTCTACGAAACACCTTTAAACGTACAAAATGTTATAATAATTAAATGTATATAAGAGTTTATAGACAAAATGAATAGTAATGAATTTGCTTTATGGTACTTAAGAACTAACAGTCTTACTCCAAGAATCTCGATACGCTCTAAACTCTTTTTACTAGAATTGTTAATTAAATTACTCAAGATATGAAAAAATATTAAATAAAAATATTATACACGGAATATTGCAGGGAAAAAGAAAAGCACGGATAATTTTCATGGATGTCTTTTAAATTTTAGCTTTTATAAATTATTATACACAATGAAAACCAAATGGTGACGTATTTCTTCTATAGAAAAATTAATATAAATGTATATATGATAATTCCATAAAAAAAATATGTTTTTCAAACTTACATGAATAAATGCAAATAATTTATAGTTACATATTATAGTAAAACATTTTATTTAAACTTTCATTAAAATTACCTGCTGGTCAATTACAATTATAAGAAGAGACATTTTTAATATGTTGAATTCTAAATATTATATAGAATCATAAATTGTCTAGAATTTAGGCATATTTTTATTATTTATGTGTGTATAGTTAATTAATTTGTCATCAAAATAAAAAGATCAGACTGGACTAAAAGACTCCAAATGAAATATTCAGCAAATATCCGACACTGAAAATTGAAATATAATATAAATAAATATGATATAATTTATTGTGACAAAAAAACGAAACGATTTACTTGTTATTATTAGATTAACTATGATTATTCTTAATACAATCGAAATATATTTACGGTAGAAAAATGGAAATCTAAAAATGTACTATTGCTACCAATTAATTATGTAGATGTTTGTGTGTGTGCGTATATATCAATACAAATGAGCATACAGTCGCATAAGCAAAATAACAGCGTAAAAACAGAGCGCATAATTAAATTGAACGGAAATTCTTTAGAATAAACTTCTTTTTTTAAACATAAAAAGCTTGACTTAAAAAAATATATCATTATCTCACAGTTTTAGGTGGCATTAATAAATATTTCAATTACCAGATTATTTAATAAATATTTATGTATCAATATATTCGGGTATTTTATAAAAATGTAAAAAAAAAAACAAAAAAAAAAAATGTATGCTAATAATAAAAATTTTATTACTTAAGAAATAAAACAGATTATGCAGTATTTAATGAATCATTAGATGATTTACGGTTGAACAATTACAATAATGTTACAATAATAATAATAATACTTCCGGATTATTTAAAGGATGTTGAATTCTTTATATCTAACACTTTCAGTTTGAGTATTAATGCATCTTGATTTAAAATAATTATCGTTACTTAATATATTACTTATTTTCGAAAAAAAATGGTTATTTTACGATATGATGAAATTATTTATGAAAATGTAATCAAATTGACCAGCAGAGTTTTGAGTGTATTTACATTGTTTTCATAAAATATTCATATCAATTATTTTACCTGAAGCTGGAAATCGCCTAAGAAAAACTTCACAAATCACTGAATATATATATATATATATATATATTTTTTTTTTTTAATATTTTAATAATTTTCTTCTTTATTTTTGGGTACACTTTTGAAATGTTTTTTGTTCGGAATTTAAATTTTAGAGCACTATTTATAGTTTTGAATTCACGTCTGAGGTGAGACAATTTGGACAGAGGGTGCGAGTCGCTCGCGGCCTGGGCACGTTGGATACTGGCTTGTTTACGGTAGCGTCCCGCTTGTCTGGGCTACAGCTGCGACATCTATCCGCAGACTCGCGAACTAACTCGACGAATATATTGATTCCCCTAAGGAGCTTACCTCCCTTATCGTAAGGCGGAAGTTGTAAAAGTGACGGTAAATAGAGGATCCCTTGTCGTACGTGTGTATGGCCGGAAGGGAGGAATAAGGATAAACTTGGTGGGGGAGACGAAGGCAACGAACTCTAGGGGTATGTGTAGGAGTTTCTCTTGCCGGAATATATGGACAACGATCGTTATGCATAAATCTAAAGAAGGTAGGGTAAATCTAGTAGACCAAAGGAATAATAAACGATAGCAACAACATATATGGGTAAATCAAGTAGTTTCTATTCAAGAGAGCCGAAAACAACGACCACTCTGGGTAAATCAAGCGAACTCAATTGAAGACAAAACTAAGGCGACGACTATTAGGGGTAAATCTAGTAGATTGTATTCAAGAGAATCGAATGCGACGACCAGTATGGGTAAATCCAGCGGACCCAATCGAAGACAAAACTAATGCAACGACTACTTTGGGTAAATCTAGTAGATTATATTGAACAGAACCGAATGCGACGACCAGTATGGGTAAATCCAGCGGACTCAATCGAAGACAAAACTAAGGCGACGACTATTAGGGGTAAATCTGGTAGATTATATTGAACAGAACCGAATGCGACGACCAGTATGGGTAAATCCAGCGGACTCAATCGAAGACAAAACTAAGACAACGACTATTATAGGTAAATCTGCCAGATTCTTTTCAAGAGAGTCCGAATACAATGACGACTATGAGTAAATCTAGTGGACCCAATCGAAGACAAAACTAAGACAACGACTATTATAGGTAAATCTGCCAGATTCTTTTCAAGAGAGTCCGAATACAATGACGACTATGAGTAAATCTAGTGGACTCAATCGAAGACAAAACTAAGACAACGACTATTATAGGTAAATCTGCCAGATTCTTTTCAAGAGAGTCCGAATACAATGACGACTATGAGTAAATCTAGCCGACTCAATCGAAGACAAAACTAAGACAACGACTATTATAGGTAAATCTGCCAGATTCTTTTCAAGAGAGTCCGAATACAATGACGACTATGAGTAAATCTAGTGGACCCAATCGAAGACAAAACTAAGACAACGACTATTATGGGTAAATCTATCAGGTTCTTTTCCAGAGAGCCGAATACAATGGGTAAATCTAGTAGATTGTATTGAAGAGAACTGAATGTAAGGACCATTATGGGGAAATCTAGTAGAACCTAAGAGTATGTGAGACATGGTGCATTTATGAATGAGATAAGAGGAAATTAGTTGCGTTTGGAATGTGGTTTTACAGAAGAATGCTAAAAGTATCATGAAGAGACCACGTAACAAACGAGGGGGGGGGGGCTCGAAATGATAAACGAAGAAAGGACTCTAAGTGCCTCAATATCCGTGAGAAAAACCAAGTGGATTGGACAGGGAGGACTATTCTGCACCATTAAAGAAGGCGCCGATACAGTCGGGCGACCAAGGAAGGCGTTCGCGGATGATATCAAGCAGGATGCAAAACCTACTTACAACTAAAGAATTTATACATGAATTCGTATACTACAGTTTGTTCTAATTGTAGGTTAGTCATCTATTGTACCGAGCCCTTAAAATACAATATGAAAAAAAAAAAATGCAGTTTTATTACTCGAGCCTTTCTTCTTTGTTGAGTTCATGTGATGCTAGAGTTGTTGTTTGCTATGCAGTAATATCGATCCTAAGATCTCCCAACAGACCCCAAGTCATCTAATGAACGTTCTCCTCTGAGGGCATAAAGCGGTAAACTTAGACGACGTAACAACCTCACTAGAGAATCCCAGAGGGGAGACGAAGGCAACGACCTCTGTTAACGACAACAGGGACTTAGGTAAACAACGACGGTTAACAACAGGGGGTATTATGTCGTACATTGGGATAGGTCATGGTTTGTCAACGCCCTGAATATAGCCGGAACTCAGTTCACTGTTATCGCTGTATGGAAAACAGGTAGTCGCAACCTAATCGAATATTTAACAGAGTTCTACATTCAATCAGGGTATTACAATGTTCCAGCAATTTATTTCCACTTCGAATTTTTATTGTTCTATTAAACTGCATTGTTTTTGCGGAATTCCATCTCTTTTTATAGCCCCTCATTTTACAACTCTGTCTCCCCCAGCAGTTCTTTTGCCATCTTATAGAGCATATGTAGGCAACAACTGGCCCGCGGGCAGCATCTGGCTTTCTGTAAGATTTGATCCGTTCCGCGAGACATTTTGAAAAACCCAATTAACTTAACACAGTCACTCTAAATGAGGAAGGTTTTACGCGGATATATACCTATATGTACGATGCGCTCGAAAAATTACAAAAAGGGTTAGATTTTGAAAAAATTCACTGTTCATGAAATTCTTCCCGAAATAAAGTCTTAAAACTATCAGTTTCGTCTTATTAGGCTTCCGTGTATATTTTGTATAGCTAATATGCTAGAAGAATTAAAGAAAACATCAAGGCTTACGGTAGAAACTCTCATTAACCGTTGTGTGTGTATATACATATATATATATATATATATATATATATATATATATATATATATATATATATATATAATATTTATTTGTAATTGAACATTGTTCTTAAAAATATGGTCGGGGTAAATATATACAATTCATGGAAAGTAAATTAGACTAGACTCTTATAAAAGAAGAAAATAAAATAAGCTTTTAGAATACAGATTAATTAAGAACTGATTGTTCGGTTCATTTACTACACGTTGCGGTTGCCTCTTTTCTTCATTACATCCTCCAAGTAAATGCAAAAGGCGTTTATATCGGTGATGTTAGAGGTGGTCAAAAAATAATATGTTGCAGAGTTGGTGTGTTCTTCAATAATGGGTTTCAGAGTATTTCTGAGATTGGAGTATTCAGGACATCGCCACAGCAGATGCTCCAAGTCTTCTTCCTTCAATTCACAGGTGTTACATATTTTGTTCGTTTCTATTTTGAATCTTTGACGGTGGATGCTGAGGTAAAGTGTCTTCTTGTTCGCTAATCTTAGTTGACTTATGATTCTGTGTCTATTTATGTTCGTATTTATTAGAAATATATATATATATATATATATATATATATATATATATATATATATATATATATATATATACATACATACATATTTAAATGAATGAATTAATATGTTGTATCACCTTTTTATAAATATCTGGCCGACAATTCGATTAGTTGCCACACAGCTCCCCGCCAATGAGTCCATCGAGTTTAAAAATTATATATATATGTATATATATATATATATATATATATATATATATATATATATATATCCCTCCGTCAACCGCGTGGGAGCGAGTTACACCGTCGCCCACGTGGGACCACTTACATTTATGGTAGTAAAGTGCTAATAGTCCATAAGACTACCTTCAAAAAATATTCAATCAATTTGTAGGTGTCTGTGAAAATGCCCTCCAAATATGGAGTCTCTGGTTCCAAAATTGTGGTTGTAGGATTAGAAATTGTATTACAGAAAGACAATAACACAGGAAATCCTTTCGTCAGATTGGAAAATTCGAGGAATTTAGTTTACTAACATTATGCAAACTAATTAAATTGGAAAAATAAAATACATGTAAATATCCTAAAAAACACTTATCACGGAAGCCCACGTGGGTTCCGCTCAGACCCCAACCCCGTTTTTCAACAAAAAATAATCAATTTGAGGGGTAGACTATTCTTTATGAGCGATTTGACACTGTCGATCTTCGGAGCACTACTGATTAGGAAGCTACTCAAAGAGCAGGAAGGTATAAGGTGGCTATAAGGGAGGGGGGGGGAATAGTGTGCGTGGGGTGCGAGGGATATATATATATGTTTGTGTGTGTGTGTGTGTGTGTGTGTGTGTGTGTGTTTATATTAACACGATAGCATCCACAGTTTTGGATTTTCACTTCGTTATCCAGCAAAATCGAACCATCTGAAGAGACTTTGTACACCAGACCCAAATTATCAATTTGCTCATGCTGGCCGTAATTGTTGTTGCATTGCAAAGGAACTTGAAAAAAAAAATAAACTAATTAGATGGATATAGTTAGCCATTGAGGTTATACGAATCTTGATACGTATGGTTGGGATCTAATCCAAGCCGTTCCATAAGTAGTGGGGCTTTATTTCTGAACGAAATTATGAATTTGCCTGTACCTGCTGTTCTTGCAACTGAACTCGGTTTAATGTATGATTAATGGGGATAATGTAACATTAACTACATTCGGAGAAGACTAAATTAATAATTGAGTCAGCCGTTCATTACAAATATAAAATACAAAAACCATTCACGTTTATGTTTTATTTATTAAATCAGCCCTGAAAACGGATGTTGTAAACCCTGGTCACGATTTGTTGTGGCGATCAGGTCGGGTGGTTGGGAGAGATAAATCCGATTTTGGGCGATCGGTAACGGGTCGAGAAAGGGTAGTTTTTCAAGCGAATTATTCAGGACTTCCAGCGTATAATGTAAGATTTCTGAGTAATGTGATCAGATATGCAGATCCTGAATAACCGACTATTTGAATAAATTATCCAAAAATTCTTTTATGGGTGCAACCTCAATAACTACCCTTCGGAATACTCTGTTTGACACTCTCTTATGAAAATTCTTCCAGCTACTTTCCACTGTAGGGAACGCAAATTTATACAGCGAAGGTTTGAGTGAATCCCCATTCTTTAGACAGGTCTCATTTTTATCCTTCCTCAGACAATAGCTTTACCATTCACTACACCCGATATATGGCCTTATTTCAGGAGAATCCTTTCCACATCAGCAACCTCTATTCATTTCGACTTTATACTTATTTTCAATTGAGTTATTAGACTAAAGTTCAATAAAATGAGTACAATTTAGCATTTTACCACTTGATATGATAATAATAAATTACGTCAAATTGTTTTTAAATTGAAGGGGTCGGGTCAAAATAGTGCCAAGCAACATTTTTAACAAAACTTAACTGTAGCTGCTATATGTTGGCTATTATGTGGGACTATCAGTTGAAATGTTTAGTGGCAACAAGATTAAGTAGCATACAGAGCTTGCAGTCATATTTTAGTAGCATTTGCACTAATAGTCCCACATAATATCCAACATGTAGCAGCAAAAGTTAGGTTTTGTTAAAAATGTTGCTTGGCAGTATTTTGCCCCGACCCCTTCAATTAATAGAGATTAAAATTTGAATGATGCTCAATGTAGAAAAACATTTAAATTAAATGTGTTAAATTTTTCTGTGTATATTAATACTTTTAATGTGTGTAAGGGTTGTTGCAATATATTGACTGCTGTCAGTAAGTAATTTGTACATTTCAAGAGTTGAGTTCAAAAGAGTTTGACGTTGTTGGACTTCTGATAGAATGTGGTTTACGGAGAGTTAATTGTGACATATTTTCCATTTATGTGTCCAATTCTAAGTCTAGTTAGTGCCACTTCTTCTCTTCTATTTTGTCAGTAAATGTGCTTATATAAGGGGGAGGGGCGAGGTGCTGCAGACCCCCCCCCCTAAAATTTTGTTGAGAACATTTCATGTAAAAAAAAAAAACCTATAACAACGAAAAATGTCGTCTACATTTACCCTGGTTTACTAAATGTCCAAGGGACCTTAAAACACCATTTTACACTAAAATATTTAAAATCCCTACACCCCAAATGCCTAGGTGCTCCCAGACCCTCCGTATATATTTTCTAAATACGCTAGATTATCAGTGACTGGAAGGTCATTCGGCAATTTTCTATATTATGTGTTACAGTTTATTATCAGTCGCCAAGTTTGTCCAGTCATTTTACCATTTCATTTTGATTTGATGTTTAGCTTGTATCGTAAAATCTTGTTAAAAAAATCTAATGATTGGATCAGTAACCGATTTTGCTTGTTATGTAAAGGGGTATATAGGAAATCATTGGGGAGGGGGGAGCTCGGAGCATTTGGGGAGTATGGAATACTAACAATTTAGAACTTGGAATAGGTAGCCAACTAAAACACTATTACACCCCCCAAAAAAATATTTCTTCTGAACTAAGTGACCTTCTTTCAACTAAAAATGACCTCAAATATGTGTTTTTTTTAATAGTGTTGTTTATTCTAACAACAGAATGTATATATTACCTACAATATAGAATAGCAGATAATTTTATTGTCAAATAAAAAGAAGAGACTACATTAAATATTATAAATATTTTTCTTTTTTCGCGTTGTCACAACTTTTGTGGTGCTAGAAGCATTCTACCGGTAGACAGTAAACAAAGAGTATTTCAAGATACTGAAAAGGAAACGAAAGGACGTGAAACTATCAGAGCAATAAATATGTTTAAAAAGTAAATTCTTTTTTATTAAATGATTTTCTGCCTAAGTAATTCATGGAATTTGCATTTCAATATAAAAACATTTGCTCAGTGGTAGATTTTATTTTTAGGAGTAGACAATTTTTTCATAGCTGTGGGCTTTTTTGGAGTCACGCCCGGGACTTTTGATCCCTCGATAAGTTCGTTGTGCGCGATGCAAGAAGTTTGCACTTTTAAAGATATAGAGAACATATAAAACTGACTATATACCAAGGATATCATAACCTGATAATTATGTCTTATCGCTAATCAACGAAGGCAAGGTTAGCTCAGTGGTAGAGCTCTCGACTAATGAACTGGAGGACCCAGGTTCAAAACCCGAGCGTGCACTAAAGATTTTTTCTTCTGGTATCATTGTTCAAGGGTTGGATTTGGGGTCCCAGATCGTCCCTAGGCTCACCCAGCCTTTAATTAATTAATTAATGGGTACCTGCAAAGGGAAAAATCAGGCGGTCGAAGCATAGTACTGACCATAGCATCTCCCTAGTGTGCTGTATGGTCAAGAATCAGATACCTCTACAGTATCTGGCCCTCTGGGCCCTGAGTGGGCTGTTACGAGACTGTTTTTTTTTATATATACATAAACTCACATATATCCTGCTACAATTGTTTGCAATACACTTTTTACAATTTTAATGGAATATATTAATGAATATTCTAATGCCTAATTATAAAAGTTAACGATCTTGTTGATTGGTATATATATATTATACTAGCTCCCATAGTCAGGAACTTAAAAACTACTATATTTTTAAAAAAACTTCAAGATTCACAGAGTTAAACTATTAAATAAATTCATGTAAATCTTAAATTATTTGGTGTGATAAAAATTTGTATGAAAAAGAATACTCACAGACCAGTTTAGTTGTACTTACCTGCAACAAAGATATGTATTCACACATTATACATTTTAATAAATAGTCATTAATAGGTACAAAACTAACCTATTAGTTCATTTTATTTTATTTTTGTCAACGCCATATTTATAACTATTATGACGATTTGGGGAGAAGTTACCTATAAATTACTACTCCTTTTTGACAGGATAGAGGTCAAAGTTTTCCTTGATGTCCCACATAGAAAACTACTTGGTTTGTATGGAGTGTACGGTAAAAAATAAAATAAACTTGATAAAAAAATAAACTTCTGTACAATAAAAACTATTTTAAAGAAAAACAATAATTAACTTTGGAAATAAATAAATTAATAAACAGTCCACTGCCATAAGATAAAATAATAATTTAGTGAAAGTCAAAAGTAAGTCCACACCGAAACAGACAACGTATTCTACTGAAAATAAACTTAAACTGGGTTACCTCAAAGTCGCGGGAACAAAATATTCAGATATTAATTAAGAAATTATTTTGGAACTGGCAACACTGACTCAACAGGAATTATAAGATAACCCACAGATAATTTGATGGTGGAAATAAAAGTCGAACAATACAAACCTCTATGCAGGAACAAAGATTGACACCATAAAATATACCACATTAAATGCCAAATAATAAATTAAATAGCAGTAAAAAATAACAAATTTCTCTTCTAATGGTTTCTTACCCCATTTGCAGCCAGTGCCTGCTCGCAGTGACAGGGGCTGAAGTGCTCCTCTGTGGTTTCAAGTAACTCCCCCGTTTTAAGCTGTAATCTGTAAACAAAAAAATATTATATTAATTCCTTCAGACTCCGTACATAACTATAAATATTTCTATTAAAGTAGCCATTATGAAATAATAGATTTATGGAAATGTGCTGAACTATATTTATTACTCCCGAAAAACAAAATGTCTTTCCACTTCTTAAAAGTTTTTTAATAAGGAATGGTTGTGAAAAATAATAATAATAATAATGACGATCACAATATGAAGCTTATAGCAAAACAAAATGATAGTAACACAATATTGCAGCTTATGTTTTAAAGTTTGTAATAGTTTATGGTACCTAAAAAATGTATTGAATTCCTCAAAATGTATTATGAAAATTTCTCTTTTAGAAACTCGCCTGTTTCCTCCTTTTAAAATAATGTATTTCATGAATTTTAGCCTTTCCTCATCAAGTAGTCTGCAGTGAAATAATGTATATTCATAAATATGTCCAATACAAAAGTAATTTTCTTTAACAATATTAAACCAGTGAAAATGACTTTTTGTTGTTCTTTTGTCGCTCAGTACTTTTGCACATATTTTGTAATTTATCCTTGGTAATTTTTGAGCTTATATAGTACAAATGTAATCATTTAGACGTCTTCCTTTTATCCATCGTGGGTTCCAATGTCATTTGGTTTCTTTGACATCGTGTTCAGAAAAAAGTCGTACGAAAAATTTGAAATATTATAAGTATAAACAATTTATCTAGCCCAAAAACATATTGGAAAATCTCAGTCTTGAAGCCTTAAATGAATGAGCATATATAGGAAATAATTTTGGAGTATTTCGGGGAATTAATTCTAGTGCCAAAAATAAACTTAAATAACTAATAAAATCAGGTGCTAATGACCCTGGCAGTTGGAGCACCTATAATTAATAAATAAAAAAATATATAAATAAATAAAAATGAATTAGTAACAATATAACGATCAAGGCAATTTCCTAACTCCTTCTTTCTTTTCTTTCTTCATTTTTCAACCATCTTCACTTTTTTGTGTGATTTGTCAACCACTAAACTAAAACGGATATTTTGTGCTTATACACATCCGAAAGCAATCTGGTTACCTGAGACGGATGCAAAGGACGCTCTGGTTGGATGACAGACGGATAGGAAGTTAGACTCTTGCGGCCTGGGAGATGGTGGTGTCCGGGGCGCCTCCTCTGGGGTCACGTGTACAGACACGGGACTGGTAGAGAGCATCAGCTGAAACAATAATAACAAATATCGAATATAGAATTTCTTTATTGAAAGTAATTTCTGTATACAGGGTGTCCCTCATTAAGATGACCAAATTTTAGGAGTTTATTCTGCACGTCATTTGTAGTTAAGTGACCCAAAAATGAGCGTTCTATCTCAACATGTATCAGAGCTACTCAAACTTTATTCATTTTTTTTATTTTTTAATGAAAAACTGTGTTTTCCGGATTTCTGTTTAATCTATCATAAATAACAACCACTTTTTAATTATTCATTAAATGACCTTTAGCTTAAATATATAGAATTGGCGAATAAGGCGGAAGGTCAATAAAACTACGCCACACACTTTCACACTTTTTATTTCTCTTCCCTACATGTTTCGCACCATTTTGGCGCCTCTTCAGGGGAACATACTTAAAACATAAATTCAGCCTCAACTTGAGGAGTAGAACCTTCCACTAGCAGGGCCTCCCCCACTTTTTAAAAATCTACGTTAAATTTCCAATAAGAAACACCCATTATTGCAATATTGCCTTGTAAATTAATAGCTATTCTCAAAGCCATATAGGTGTGAACTATTGATATAAGTGTTTTCTTAAATTATTCACTATTTTCATAATCAGCTATTTGTAGACTTACATTAGAGGTTTGCCTCCACCCCAGAAGTTGCCTTATAATAAATAACATGCTTTAAAATAGTACCTTGTTTTTTTAGAAAACATTTGTATCTTATTGTTTCTGATTTCTGAGGGTCAGAGGTATTTAGTACCTTGTAGGTGGGATTGATGAAAAAAAAAAAGAATTTTTTTAAAAATATTTACCAATGGCCACCTCAATAGCTAAATTCATTCAGAATTTATTACAATTTTTTTTTCTTGTGTTGGCGGAACGTCGATAAAAAAAAACTCAATGGAGTCGTTTCAATAAATTTACTTTTGTTTTAATTTTAACATTCATTTTTTGACCTTCCATCTACACCGGAAAAAAAAATGTTGAGACTTTGGGTCATCACTTACATTGAAATGAAAAATAAATTCAATTGTGATAGAATATACTTCCAGATCCTTGAAATACATTTGGATGCATGGGCGTATATAGAAAATAATTTCTGGAGGAGATGGAAAAATTTCGGGGGGGGGGGCTGACACCATTTCCGGGGTATGGAGTACAAACAATTTAGAACTTTGAATAGTTTTAAACAACTAAAACGCTATTACACCCAAAATAAAATATTTTTTATTAACTAAGTGATCTTATTTAATTTATTTTTAAGTGTTTATGACACATTTTTACCGATCAAATCAGAATTTCGAGGGGCTGCAGCCCCCTCCCCTTATAAACGCCCATGTTTGGATTCCAACAAGATCGGAAATTGTATCAAATTATCAGCGAGACTTAAAATTTATAAGGTATAGTTGTATCCAATTTAAACTAAACAAAATTACGCCATTTAACGTAGAGAGTATAAATAAATAAAAGAAGTTTTTATGTGGAAAATAAAGATAAAAAAAGATTATGGCTGGAATCCTGAAGAGCTACAGGCACGCTGTGGTGGCGAGATCTAGCGAGGCATTGCCAGACTAAGAGCTTTCAGTAGTGACCACTAGAATTCGCTTCACGCTCCAGCCACCGACCTCCAAGGTCCACTATCCCAGTTCCTAATCAGGAATGTAGGAACAGTCTCTTCATTTCTGTGTTTATTTGGGCGACACTAATTCCTATGAATATTAACCCTTCGTTTATTCAGATCTCTCTCCATAAAATGTATAAAAATTAGGGGCGAAAATCTATTTACCTGAAATATAATAATTGCCAAGACAACTAAGAATAGAGTTTCTAAGAGCCCACTTTATTCTAAAAATTAATTTTATATATATATATATATATATATATATATATATATATATATATATATATATATATATATATATATATCAATCTTTGGTGTTCCAGTGTTTTAGACAATTATAAATTTGAGCTTTTATAAAAATCTTCCTTCTTATAAATAAATTTTCATTTGTACAAAATTATTCACTATAATCAATATCCTTACAAATATTTTTTTTAATGTTCTTTATATAATAAGTTTCTTACATTAAAATAAATCACATCTGATAAATTTCTCTTGAAAAAATATTTCTCTATTGGAATATGTTTACCATTAATTTGACCAAAAAGGCTAATTTATTGTGCTGTAAACACCAAAAACAAACAGTCGAATAAGTAACGTATAAATCTTAAAACTACATTTTTAGTTAAAAAGGTGAATAATTGTAGAAATTTAATTATGCATTTTGGAAAAATTTGCGCTAATATAAGCAGGAGATGGTGGGTTCGATCCCCACCGGCAGTAGGAATTTTCTCATCTCACGGCTCGTTGGGAAAAATGCTCGCTGTACCGTAGAAGTCGTTGCTTTTCACGAGACAATTCTCAACAACAAATTATATATTATAACAAGTAGAGCAATAAAAGAAATAAGAGTTAAGTGGTCCTCAACTTTTTTGATCGTCCTCTTCTAGATTACCAAAGAATTTTTACACAAAATATTGTTAGATTTTAATCACGTAAAATCAAAATTATGTAAAAGGGAAATCGTATAGTTAAGTTTGTGGACACAATGTAAAACAATTGTTTTCATGTGATACGCAATTTATTATTGTTTTCAACTTTATAAGAGCAAAAGATCCAGACATCTATGCCTGAAATATTGTTTAGAGGCAGCTAGATTCCTTCGGCGTGGATTTTTTTAATTAAATCTTACAAATGAATATTGTAAAATTCCTAAATGGTAAAAATTGAATACTTTTTATTTTATAGGCAGAAGGTCAGTTAAAAAAATTATTTCGTTTTGATCCTTCAGCTCAAATTCAGGAACATAAATATGCTTTAGGTCCACCCGACAAACCTATGTAATGTACTCTATAGCATAGAGTCTTCTTGTTCGTACATGGTCACTGTGTATTCGCGAACCCCACCGCTCATGCGTGACCGCCAACGGACACTTTTTGGTGCCAAATATAGTATTCTTTTTCGTACACGGCCATTGCGCATGCGCGAACGCCAGCGGGCACTTTTTTGTGACACATATAGACTTCTTTTTCGTACAAGGCTACTGCGCGAACGCAACTGTGCAAGGGCGAACGCAACTGCGGTTGCGCGAATGCCAGCAGACACTTTTTTGTTACGCGTTTTTACAGATTAGTCACCACTAAAGCATATTTATGCTAAAAATATAATTGAACTAATTTGTCTATTTGTCGATTTTTTTTTTCGTTTTTCGCATTTTTTGATTCCTCTTTAGAAACCTAAAAATCAATAAAGCCCAATAGATTGAGGTGAACCTACCACTACAAGGACCACGTCATAACTGAGTACATATCAATCAGTTCATTGTTCTAATGCGTGGTGCACATTGGAGAAACTTGTTTCATCAAACTGATTTCATGTAATGGGTTTCAAGAAAACCGTTTCATTGGAACGTGCAACACAGAATCA
Organism: Gonocerus acuteangulatus; assembly: GCA_946811695.1. Classification (NCBI taxonomy): domain Eukaryota; kingdom Metazoa; phylum Arthropoda; class Insecta; order Hemiptera; family Coreidae; genus Gonocerus; species Gonocerus acuteangulatus. The sequence continues at coordinate 32,007,001 of OX328130.1, read as the reverse complement.
ACGGTTTTCCATCAGTTTCGTGGTGGATTCTGACAACAATGTGCTTGTGTTGGTGGTGGCTAAGAAATCAGAAAAAAACGCAAGTACTGGGTTCACACGATGATTTGGGATTGGAAACACAGCTGTTTTGTTGTAGCTCGCGAACTAAGAGGAGATCCTGATAAATTTAAGGATTTTTGTTAAATCATTATTGAGAAAGCACTCGATAATGAAGTGAGGAAAAACTCGAGGGTTGTGAGAGATAGATAGATATACTCAGGGCCCCTATCTGAGGGGAAAGCAACTCGACCTAAAAGATCTATTGTGCCCCTGACACTCTGCTGGGTCACTTATAGCAGCCCTGCGTCTCTGACAAACCCTCTGATCTTCTGAGGTGTGAGCTCAGAGTCTCTCCCTGGGTCAGTTATTCTAACAGATCCTAGGCACATAAAGCGCCTGCGTGAGAGTACCGCGCAGTCTATCCCACATAACCTACATAGAGAGGTTGCAGCCAGGCCCATATTGTATAGATGTTTATTCATCTTAGCATGACCTGTGTAAAGAGCCACAGTCTCCTTCATAGCTTTCCTATGTAGGGACAGAAGCATCTTTGTTCGTTTCCTGTCAATTTGGTTTAGGAAACGCTTTGACTGCCTTTGCGTTTGGACTCTTTGCCAAACGCCTAGATGTTGTAGCCTCGCCCAGTCATTAATTATACATTTTGCTAGGGTTAGCGATATTCCACAAGCTGGTTCTGGCCCACAAAAGGACTCCTTGGCCCCCTGTCTTGCCAGCTTATCAGCTTCCTCATTCCCTAGTATATCTGAGTGTCCTGGCACCCAGTGCAATTTAACCCGGTTACTGACAGCCAAACGATCTAACATCTTCCTGCATTCATCCACAATCTTGGATTTAATGCAGGTGCTCTCGATGGCTGATATTGCTGCCTGGCTGTCAGAGTATATATTGACTCTTGCACGAGAGATTCCACTTCTCAGCAGCATCTCTGTGCAGGTCCTTATGCCAATGACTTCTGCCTGGAAGACCGTGGGATGTTTCCCCAACGGGATTGATATCCTCAATTCTTTTCTGCTTGCCACCCATATTCCGGCTCCGACTCCTTCAGGGGTCTTGGAGCCGTCGGTGAAGCAGTGAATTTCCCCAACCGGGAGATTAGACTGCCAGGTTCGGGCAGTATTTCTGTCTGCTTTGATTACCTCGAACCTCTTGTCCAGTCTAAAAACGGGTAACATGTAGTCCGAAGGCATTTGTAGCATACACAGTCCATCATTTCCTGCGAGGATTTGCTTAAAACTTCCACAGGGTATCATGCTTGAAAGATTCTGCGCTTGAAGCTTATATGCAGAAATTCTGGCCAACCTCTCCACTTCTAAGTGCAGAGGCCGCAGATCTAGTAATACCTCCATCGCCCTGGTGGGTGTGGTTTTCATGGCTCCAGTGACTAGTAAGCAACCTAGTCTCTGTATTTTGTCCAATTCTTTTATGTGAAGTTCCACTTTACACCTATGCCACCATACCAGCGCCGCATAGGTGATTGTGGGTCTTACCACCATGGTGAATATCCAGTGCGCCACCGATGGCCTGATCCCCCAGGACCTCCCAACCACGCCCCGACAGGACCAGAGCACCCGTTTGGCCTTTTCACAGACATACGTTATGTGTTCATTCCACTTGAGTTTTGAGTCTAATATCACTCCCAAGTGTTTGACTTTCTTGACAAAAGGTATCCTTGACCCAGAAATGACTGGTTCTAGGAGACCGTCAAGTTTCCTCTTGTTCGTGAAGGGGACTATCGCCATTTTGGACGGATTAATTTTAAGTCCCCTTCTATCACACCACTGTGTGGATCTACACAGTGCTGTACCAAGTAACTCTGATATAACATTCAGGAATTTACCACTAATCAGGATCACTATGTCATCAGCATAAGCCTGCGCATAGAAACCATGGCCCTGTAAATCGGCAAGAAATGAGTCTATCACTAGACTCCACAATAGGGGCGAAAGTACACCCCCCTCCGGACATCCAGCAACAGGTCTCACTCTTACCGTGGATCCCCCTAGGGATGATTCCAGGACTCTAGAGTCCAGGTATGTTTCCATCCAGGCCTCGAGAGCACTGTGTAACCCAAGCCCCTGTATCGATTCCACGATGGCCTGAGTTGAGGTCCTGTCAAAGGCGCCTTCAATGTCAATGAAGGCGCCAAGAGTGACCTCCCGCTGTTCGAGCGTTTTCTCTATCTTGTTGGTGAGATGGTGTAACGCCAGTTCGCATGATCTCCCCTCTCTATATGCGAACTGGAGGTTGTTAAGTGGGTTTGCCTTTAAGGCATTCCCATGGATGTACCTAGCCACCAGTTTCTCCAGTGTCTTCAATAAAAAGGATGAGAGACAAATGGGTCTGAAGGCTCATTATGGGTATTCCTCCCTGGCTTTGGGATAAAGCATACTCTTGCTTCTCTCCACCTGCCAGGAAGATAGCCCATTGCAAGACTGCTTCTGAGTAGTATGAGCAGGTACGGCAGCAGTATATCCTGTCCCTTTTGTAAAAGGACAGGGAAAATGCCGTCAGGTCCCGGAGTCTTGTATGGCCCAAAAGAGTTTAGGGCCCATCTAAGACCTTCAGGCCTAACAATACCTTTTGGAAGGTCCCAACCCTCCTTGCTCCCCCTTATGGTTGGCAGGAGCGGCCTTCGCTCCGGGTCTATTTTCTCACAACCTGGAAAATGGGTTTCCATAAGCATGTTGGGGGTATCCTCGCAAGGAGCGAGGTTCCCGCCCATGCCCAGTGCCCCCAAGATGTCCAGGGTTTTTTTTTTTTTGATATGATCCGGTGCAAGCGTGCACTGGAAGATGTATTCTCAAGGTCAGCACAAAATGCTTTCCACGAGTTTCTTTTGGCTCTCCGTATGGTTAGGTTATATTTTGTCAGTCGTCTACTATACTGATCCCAGTTATTTGATGCCCGGGACCTGTTGAATAGTCGCCTGACATCTTTCCTCATTCTCTCTGGTTGTTCGTTCCACCAGGGTGGGTTGTTAGCCCTTCCCTTCGGAACGGGTTTGCAATTATTCTGAAAGGATTGAACAATTGAGTCGGTAATAGAATCGTTCATGACCTCAAGTTGCCAGGTATTCCCGGCACGATTAGGACACGAACGTAGACGATCTGATAGGTCACGCCCATAGCCTGCCCAATACGGTTGTGAGAGACTCCGCCTCAAAATTTGTGATTTTCAATTTCAATTTAGCTGTCAAAGTTTATTAATTAAATATAATTATTAATATTCCTTCATAGATCTAAATGTACAGAAGCTGTATTCCTCCAAAGAAAGAAGAGAAAACAAACTTTATGAAACAAGCCAAAAATATATTTTTCATTCCATGTTCTACAAACGGATAAAGATATCGTGTTGAATGGTGTTCCATTATAGTTTCCGCGTCAAAACACCTTTAAAAGTGAATGAACCCGGAAACCCAACAAAACTTTAACGTTGGTATATTTTCCTGGTGGGTAGATTTTCCAGGGTAACGAACTCAACCGTTCGTATTTGACAAAATATTATTCTGCGAATTTTAAACGGAAAAGTCACGTCACAAACGAATACAACTTTTTAAATGTAGGAGGAAACCATATTGAGATCTAAAGTATCATGAAAAAAAAATATTAAATGTTCCAGTATATATATATGTTATGAGCGAATCGCCTTCCGCAGCTATTAAGTACTACTTTACTTACGTAAATTCTTTATAGTCGCAGTTTCGTCGCCTGAGTTGCGATAAACTTAATTAATAATATATGTGTGTATATATATATATATATATATATATATATATATGGGGGCGAGGAGCTGGACTAATAAGCTGGAGGCCTGAGTTCAAATCCCGAGCAAGCACTAAAGATTTTTTCTTCGAGTGTCTTCGTTCATGGGTTGAATTCGGCCTCCCTGACCGTCCCTAGGCCAACCCAGCCTTTAATTAATTTAATAATGGGTACCTTGGTTGGTGCTAATGACTCTAGCAGTCGAAGCAGCCAAGGGGAAAATCAGGCGGCTGGAGCGTAGTACTGACCATACTATCTCCCTAGTGTGCCGTATGGTCATGAATCAGATACCTCTATAGTATCTGCCCCTCAGGGCCCTCGTGGCCTGTTATGGGACTGATTTATATATATATATTAATAAATACAGGACAAGGATGTAAGCATAATAAAAAAGCTATTATTGATATTATGTTATGCTTAATATGCTGAAAAATCCAGTCCAATCGATAAACGTTTTAACTGTCAAGCAGATCCACTAGCAACAGTAGGGTATGGAAGTTTAGCCACAATGTCTTCACCATCAATATCATACAATTATTCATCTTCTCTCGTAAACTTGTCACTTAAAGTTTGTTTTTTCAAATATTGGATCTTAAACATATTCAGGAATATCTGTCAGGATACGAGGTTTCCCTTTGGGCCGGCCCCTATTTGACATTTTCCTTGCCTGCGCTTTTCGATGATGACTTACTACTTCAAGTGGAACGATAAGGGGCGATAGGTTTGAACTGCTACCTACACTGAGGCTTGATAAAGTCAGCTTGAACTTATTTCATTTATTATTTTTTGAAAAATTGAATCAACCAATATTAATTATTTTTTTAAAATTTGTAGCAGAAGAACATAAAAGTTGAATTATGAAAAAAATACTCAGGTGTGTTATACCTTTGACCTGGTCAAAGGAACAACAACTAGTCGTGGTCAGAGGTACAACACCCTGGTAGTGCAAATTAAAAAGCATGCTAAAAATTTTAGGATTAAGATAAATCAATTTCAGAAGCTACACCATGTTTCTTATTGTAATAGCTACTTTGTAAAATGATTTCCGTCTAAAAAGACTTAATACAAAAAATATTATGAGGCTAAACGTCATCAATAAATAACTTACATTTTTATGATCGAAATGGCTAAGTATTTTTTTCAAGAATCCTCTTTGACTTGAATAATCCAAAGTAGGTTGCACAAGCCCTTTAGCGAAGGAGCTAAACAGTAATTACACCAATATTTATAAAATGTTGTTACATGCCGCCACGGCCTCGGTGGTCAAAGGTACAATATGGTCAGAGGTACAACACCTTCCCCTATATATATCTTCTGGGAATTTTTGTTATTTTTGTTATTTGAGTCGTTCGGAAGAAATTCCAGCAACAATTAGTGTGCCGCCTCTCAACCTCTAACTTAATACAGATGCACTCTGGAGTATTGTAGTCGATTTACTTTGATGAGTATTGATGTTTTATTCTATAAAATTATAAATTACAGTCAAATATACAAATAAAATATCTACTGGGAGATCCTGGTTATGACATTGGCATTCTTCATGAATTTTACTTGGTAGATATACAAACAATAAATGAAAGGTTATCACACTTCTCTTTTTCTCAACCGGGAACTACTGTTATTTAAATGAAATAACATAATTTTTATTGTTTCAAGACAAATTAGCTTGGAGATAAATGACATAAAGAGGTAACTTATAAAATATATCCTGCAACACACACATGTATTTGCATACACATTCAGTGAAGAATTGTAGATGACGCAGATGTGCGTTATGGTAAAAAAACCTGTTTCTGAAGGAAGTTATCCAGAATTTCCAATGGGTAAGTTATTTTTTCACATTAATAAAACAAATAAAATCATAAAATGAAAAACAAAATTGCAATTTTTTTAGTGATTCGGGTTTACCGCTCCCGCAGTCAAAGTGTTAAAGTACCAATCGTTTAGGTTACTTGTTCATAGAAAAACTCGATTAAATTAGTTAGTTATTACTCACATAGCACTAAGTATGACTTGTTACTCATTTTCATGAGAAATGTTCCAAGCAATGTCCTCTTTTTTACTTACCTCTCCTCATATCTTTCGATCGTCCTCAAAAGTAAATCTAGAATCACTTTAGTGGTAATTCTGAAATATGGAGGAGATATCATTTTCTTTATTTGATTTTGTTGTGCTTCACCCCTCTTCGGAATGGGGTTTCAGCGGGGACGAAGCCACTAAAGCGACCTCTGATATTAACTTCTGTCGCCCCCCTGCCTTCAATATCAATAAACCTCAAGGTTATAAAGGCGATAGTATATTTCAACGCGTGCAGTATATTTTTCCCTGAGAAAACGACGGTGCGCGGACAATGAAGAAATGTCATCTGGAGTATTAAAGGACATCAGACCTTATTAACTTAACCTTAACTCTACCTTATGAGTTGTTATTGTGTATGTGAATGGTGGTAACATAAGCGTCAGGTCATTTATGGGGACGCGAGAAAATTATGGGGTGAATATATTGGGATTCTTCTGCGCTTCTACGAAAAAAGTCATCAGAGGTTCAGTTTCCTAAATGAAAATGTTTCTACGGCAACGTATCTGGTTGAATATGATGGTTCCTTGGTAGGTGAAAGAAATGCGTTTTTGAAACTTAGACCCGTGGATTTTTGTACTCATACTGCAGACTTTACGGATCAAGACCTACCAGTGTTCCATGCTTGCTCAAAATCATTGTTCAAACTGTGTGCATATATATATATATATATATATATATATATATATATATATATATATATGCTCAAATATTGTCTGGTTTGGTTACATTAAAAGAGAGTTCATCAGTTTATGTTCATCCAACAGGACCACCACAGAAGAATTTAATGTAGGGGTAGTTCAAACGAGAGATTCTGGGTGTGTATTTGCTTTCCTTTGTTTAAATAGACACCGTTTGCTGGTCTCAACCCGCAATTTCCTTTGACGAACATAATGAACTGACAGTGAATGAGGGCAAAGGAACACGTGGTGTTCAATACAGACGGTGTTTAATTCTTGTTACAAGATTTTGAATAGAAGAATCATTTGTTTATGAAATTACATGGTTTCATTTTGTGTAAAAAGGCCGTCAATAATATCAATGTTATTGAAATCTTGACTCTTTCGGAAGGACACTAGAGATCCTATCCGCTTACGGGAGGACACTCCTCCATTACTTTTCACTTTAAATTTAAAAGATTGAAAAATCTAGGGGTTTCTTTTTCACAGCTCCAGGTAAAGACAGTTGCCTTCAGTATTCTTTGGGCTTTCCAACAGTGTTTTCCGTTTTTTATATATATATATACATATATATATGTGTGTATATATATATATATATATATATATGTGTGTGTGTATATATATATATATATATATATATATATATATATATTAAGTGGCGTTCCTCCCTTTGGAGGACTAAAGAGATATCTGGGGACTATATTTATGTTATAAAAACTACTTTGAATTTCGTAAAGTGATGACTTTAGTGAAAATACCCAGAATTTGCTAATACGCGGATCAACTGCACTGTCGAGCGTAACTCATGGCTAATTAAGTTCACAAGTAGGTGGTTTATTAAGAGAAATCCATTAAATGTTCACCACGTGGGACTAGATTAACTTCAGCTACTCACTTATAATCCGGATTGTTACAAAATATATAAATTCATTTGCGCAGCTCCGGGTGAATTTCTGCTAGTGGTTTGGTCTACCAATAAGGGAGTTCATGGTAGAACTAATTCTAGAATTCCCGAGGAAACCCCAGCCATAACCTAATCACGCAGCGTCCCGAAATATTCAAATATCTGGTCCGAGATAGATCTAAACCCTGTTATGAAGAAGATAATTCGTATTTTCCTTTTATTTATTCATTTTGCCTCTTGTTTAATGATCATGTAGGATCATTAACGATTGAAATGTAAGAAAATAAATAAAACATATATGTTAGTTGAAGGTGAGGGTGAGAAAGGATCAATTTACGTTTGAAGTAACTCAGCAGGAGATGCTTTCCAAAATTCTTTAAAATATTATTATATTTGTGCCCGATTCCAAACGTTCCACTCCAAATTGTCTTGCCATCCTAAACCTGAAGGTCTACCCTCATCTTCCCAATCCCATCCAGACAATCCTCCCAGGCGGCTCAAGAGACAGTGGCCCAGAGACAATTTCCTTACTTGATGTTATCGAGACCATTAAAATATTTACAGAGACATCTCTGGAAGTGCCAACAGTGGTTGTCTCCTTCCATATTTTGTATGTTTTTTATTTTATTTTACTTTTACCGTTTTTGTAAACTTGTACATAATATCTGCATCAAAAAACTTGATCATTGTACTGTTTATAATTTGTACATATTTCAAATAAATAATTGAAAAAACAAAACAAAAAAAACTTATATTTGAGACGTTTCGAACCTGTTTAGGTTCAACATCAGGCATCTATAATTTAAAATAAAAGCAATGAATATGGAGGAAACTTCTCCTATGTCACTAAGAGCAATACAAATACAATATGTAAGGTATATAATAATACAATATATTAGGTACCTTTAAATAATCTCAGAATTTTAAATTTATAGACCAGCATATGAAATTATGTCAAAACCCTTGCGCAATAGTTTTATTACTCGTTAAAATTTATAAAATGAATATTTAAATAATTGTTTGGGAATGCCTCAGTATCGGGTGCATTTTTTGTTTGAGGTTTTCATATAGACATTTTTCTACATAAAAAATCTTCCAGTCAGGCGATTTTTTTTTTTTTTTTATTATTATTGATTATTACAACAATATGAGTTAACATATTTCTAGTAATATTGCTGGTTCAGTTAAAATGACATTGTGAGGCTTGATGTGGGAATATGAACAATTACAAAACCCACAATAGTAATGCATTAAAGAAAAAATAAATAAATAAATAAAAAAGTCCGACTCGCAGGAACTGCGTCATCTTAGCGCGGTTCCATTCATATCCCTAGTGTTATTTTGTAGACTTAGAATAGAAACAGTTATTACTTTGTTTGGATCATTCCTAATGTAAACAAATATGAAAAAAAAACATGATTTTCGGCTAGGGATGAAACTATCCTAAGCAGAAATTACTCTTTCTGCCGTCCCAAGTTTCGGTCTACGAAGACTCTTCTACGAATATATTTCTAATTTACTTAACTTGCAGTGCAAACATATCCATTTTACTTTTAAATGCAATTACACAAAATAAAATTGTACATGAAAATGAGAAAGTAGTGTTATTTTTTATTGAACTACGGCCACATTCAACCACAAAATATAATTATATTTCTAGTATAGAATTTGGCTGCATGACTTCCTACAGGTAAAGGTAACTGTCAGCTGTCCTAGAATGCTTGATGAGAACAATGAATCTTGATTTATGAAGTGCAATAAAAGCCTACCTGAACCGGCCTACTACCTCGACCCGGACTGACTCTACACAGAGAATATTTACGTTTTCAGTTCTGTTACAGGTTCAAAGAATTTGTATTTATTCCCCTGTTTTATTGAGAAATACATCCTCCTCCTAGAAGCAATAACAAGAAATAAAAACAGACAAAAAGAACCGTATCAATAAACGAAATCAATTATCGTTTATCAAACTTCTAAGTTATTTGTACTTATTTCTCCGTTTGACATCGCCTAATCAAAACTTTCTTCAGAACCTGTTTTCTAGAGCATTTAGTAAGCTTTCGAATGGAAACCATCCGTTTACCAAGATTCTCAACCGTTTTCGAGATATTAAGGAAAGTATACGAAGTTTCCAAAGCTTTTCATCTCTATTAATAAATTATTTTAATTAAACCCTTCCTTAACTCCAAACGTAAGTAAATTTTCAGCATACTAGTTTTGATGAAATTAGAACATGCAGAAAATGTTTCAACTGAATCCCATAATTCTAAGTACCAAAATCAAAGACAAAAAGAACAGTTCGAATAAGCGAAATCAATTACTTTAAAGTTTTAAGCACTCATTTCTCCGATTGACATCGCCTAATCAAAACTTTACTCAGAACCATTTTTGAAGAGCATTAAGTGAGCTTTCTAATGGTTATCTTCCGTTTCCCAAGATTCTCAACCATTTTCGAGATATTAAGGAAATTATACAAAGTTACCAAAACTTTTTATGTCTGTTAATAAAATATTTTATTCTAACCCTTCCTAAACTCCAAACGTAACAAAAATTTCAACATATTAGTTTTAATGAAAGTAGAACATGCAGGAAATTTTTCAACTGAATCCCATGATTCTAAGTACCCAAACCAAAAACGGTATTCAAAAACAATTTTTCCAATTTTCTCGAAAACGATTAAAGCTATCGCCTTGAAAATGGTTCCATTCGTTTTCCTAGCCCAAGAAGCCTATAAAACGAGTACTTACAAGCTTATGAACTCAAAAACGTAAGCGTTACGATTTTTTTTGCGCGAATTTCGCCCCAAACGCCATTTTCCAGTGGGCGGATTCTGCTGGCTAACGAACTTGACCTTTCAAATTAGACGACGGATTTTCGTACCAAATTTCATCACATCCGGACCATTCATCTTCTACCTAGAGAGCGAACAGACAAATATATATAGAATAGAATAGAATAGAATAATATTTATTTCCAATAACTCTTTTTCGAGACGTGGACAAGTCATATATGATATTATAATACATTTAACACTACTTTTGCAAGTTTAAGTCAAGATGCCAGCCCGGATGTGAAATCTATTTCAAAAAATTCTTCCGTTGTATAACAAGTTCTTTGTCGGAGTATTCTTTTCAGTTTCTGGATAAGTCTTGTGGTCGGCTGGATGTTTCTTAATTCCTCAGGCAGGAAATTGAACAAAACTCCTCCAGAAAACTCCACTCCTTTCCTACAAAACGTTGTCGTATGTTTCTGAATTTTGATTTTTCCTTTTTGGCGTGTAGAGTAGTAGTGGTCATCTCCATGAATTTTAAATTGTGATAAGTTTTTTTTACATATTTTACTATTGCCAAAATATACAGCGACGGCAGTGTTAAAATTCCTAATTGCTCAAAGTATTTCCTGGCTCATCTCCTTTTTAGTTTCATAATGTGCCTTACAATTCTCTTTTGAATCTTGAAGATTTGGATGGCTTGCAATTTGTTACCCCACAATTCAATGCCATATAATTGTGATTCGAAAGTCCCATAATACACATTTATTAAATCCTTTATGTCCAATATCTTTGAAAGATTTTTTATTATGAAGCATGAGGTGTTAAGCTTTTTTTTAATCTTGTCTATATGCCAAGATTAAAAAAAAGCTATATGTATATATGTATATATATATACATATATATATATATATATATATATATATATATATATATATATATATATATAAATATATACATAATCTAGTCCCACGTGGTGAACATTTAATGGATTTCTCTTAATAAAGCACCTACTTGTGAACTTAATTAGCCATGAGTTACGCTCGGCAGTGCAGTTGATCCGCGTATTAGCAAATTCTGGGTATTTTCACTAAAGTCATCACTTTACGAAATTCAAAGTAGTTTTTATAACATAAATAGAGTCCCCAGATATCTCTTTAGTGCTCCAAAGGGAGGAACGCCACTTAATATATATATATATATATATATATATATATATATATATATATATATATATGCACCCAGTTTGAACAATGATTTTGAGCAAACATGGAAGACTAGTAGGTCTTGATCCGTAAAGTCTGCAGTATGAGTACAAAAATCCACGGGTCTAAGTTTCAAAAACGCATTTCTTTCACCTACCAAGCAACCATCATATTCAACCAGATACGTTGCCGTAGAAACATTTTCTTTTAGGAAACTGAACCTCTGATGACTTTTTTCGTAGAAGCTCAGAAGAATCCCAATATATTCACCCCATAATTTTCTCGCGTCCCCATAAATGACCTGACGCTTATGTTACCACCATTCACATACACAATAACAACTCATAAGGTAGAGTTAAGGTTAAGTTAATAAGGTCTGATGTCCTTTAATACTCCAGATGACATTTCTTCATTGTCCGCGCACCGTCGTTTTCTCAGAGAAAAATATACTGCACGCGTTGAAATATACTATCGCCTTTATAACCTTGAGGTTTATTGATATTGAAGGCAGGGGGGCGACAGAAGTTAATATCAGAGGTCGCTTTAGTGGCTTCGTCCCCGCTGAAACCCCATTCCGAAGAGGGGTGAAGCACAACAAAATCAAATAAAGAAAATGATATCTCCTCCATATTTCAGAATTACCACTAAAGTGATTCTAGATTTACTTTTGAGGACGATCGAAAGATATGAGGAGAGGTAAGTAAAAAAGAGGACATTGCTTGGAACATTTCTCATGAAAATGAGTAACAAGTCATACTTAGTGCTATGTGAGTAATAACTAACTAATTTAATCGAGTTTTTCTATGAACAAGTAACCTAAACGATTGGTACTTTAACACTTTGACTGCGGGAGCGGTAAACCCGAATCACTAAAAAAATTGCAATTTTGTTTTTCATTTTATGATTTCATTTGTTTTATTAATGTGAAAAAATAACTTACCCATTGGAAATTCTGGATAACTTCCTTCAGAAACAGGTTTTTTTACCATAACGCACATCTGCGTCATCTGCAATTCTTCACTGAATGTGTATGCAAATACATGTGTGTGTTGCAGGATATATTTTATAAGTTACCTCTTTATGTCATTTATCTCCAAGTATAATTTGTCTTGAAACAATAAAAATTATGTTATTTCATTTAAATAACAGTAGTTCCCGGTTGAGAAAAAGAGAAGTGTGATAACCTTTCATTTATTGTTTGTATATCTACCAAGTAAAATTCATGAAGAATGCCAATGTCATAACCAGGATCTCCCAGTAGATATTTTATTTGTATATTTGACTGTAATTTATAATTTTATAGAATAAAACATCAATACTCATCAAAGTAAATCGACTACAATACTCCAGAGTGCATCTGTATTAAGTTAGAGGTTGAGAGGCGGCACACTAATTGTTGCTGGAATTTCTTCGGAACGACTCAAATAACAAAAATTCCCAGAAGATATATATAGAGGAAGGTGTTGTACCTCTGACCATATTGTACCTTTGACCACCGAGGCCGTGGCGGCATGTAACAACATTTTATAAATATTGGTGTAATTACTGTTTAGCTCCTTCACTAAAGGGCTTGTGCAACCTACTTTGGATTATTCAAGTCAAAGAGGATTCTTGCAAAAAATACTTAGCCATTTCGATCATAAAAATGTAAGTTATTTATTGATGACGTTTAGCCTCATAATATTTTTTGTATTAAGTCTTTTTAGACGGAAATCATTTTACAAAGTAGCTATTACAATAAGAAACATAGTGTAGCTTCTGAAATTGATTTATCTTAACCCTAAAATTTTTAGCATGCTTTTTAATTTGCACTACCAGGGTGTTGTACCTCTGACCACGTCTAGTTGTTGTTCCTTTGACCAGGTCAAAGGTACAACACACCTGAGTATTTTTTTCATAATTCAACTTTTATGTTCTTCTGCTACAAATTTTTAAAAAAATAATTAATATTGGTTGATTCAATTTTTCAAAAAATAATAAATGAAATAAGTTCAAGCTGACTTTATCAAGCCTCAGTGTAGCAGTTCAAACCTATCGCCCCTTATCGTTCCACTTGAAGTAGTAAGTCATCATCGAAAAGCGCAGGCAAGGAAAATGTCAAATAGGGGCCGGCCCAAAGGGAAACCTCGTATCCTGACAGATATTCCTGAATATGTTTAAGATCCAATATTTGAAAAAAAAAACTTTAAGTGACAAGTTTACGAGAGAAGATGAATAATTGTATGATATTGATGGTGAAGACATTGTGGCTAAACTTCCATACCCTACTGTTGCTAGTGGATCTGCTTGACAGTTAAAACGTTTATCGATTGGACTGGATTTTTCAGCATATTAAGCATAACATAATATCAATAATAGCTTTTTTATTATGCTTACATTCTTGTCCTGTATTTATTAAACTTACAATTAATTACAATATTACTGAATACAATTTTTTTTCTGCACTTCTGTGTTGTTTTTACGTGGTCAGAGGTACAACTACATGTTGTACCTTTGACCACTGTACGATTATTTTTAAAAAAATTAATAAAAAATATTAAATGTAAAGCTAGAACCTTGAAAAAATTAAATATGAAAGCAATAGAATACTAATTACAATGAAATAAAAAAAATGAATTTAGCCTTACTATTCAAGCTAAAAAAAATTCAATTTTTCAAAGTGGTCAAAGGTACAACACCTTCCCCTATATATATATATATATATATATATATCAGTCCTTTAACAGGCCACGAGGGCCCTAAGGGGCAGATACTATAGAGTTATCTGATTCATGACCATACGGCACACTAGGGAGATAGTGTGGTCAGTACTATGCTCGGACCGCCTGATTTCCCCTTGCTGCTTTGACTGCTAGGGTCATTAACACCAATTTATATATATTTAGGGTGATCTGCAAGAATAAATAATGTGGATACAAATATAAAAAATAGATAAATTACTCTTTTTTTTTCGTTCATAACTCCGAATTTATTCACACTAAAAGGCTTCCAGAGGCGTCAAAATATTTACAATTAAATTTCATATAAAATTCTCTTATTTACAAATGTAAATAATTTATATTCTGATTTATAATATAGCAATGAGTACGAAAAATAGGGTAAACAAATTAAAAATTCTATATAATGTTTTTAAATAAATAAATGCATTTTAGGTTGCCAAAAAAAAGCATGTAGAATTTTTATATTTAATTTTTTTCGGCAACCTAAAATGCATTTAAGATCCTTTAAATAATGTAAGATGGTTCTTTTATATATATTCTAACGCATGAAAACGAATGAAAACATTTTTAAAGCGTTCTCTGTAACCGTTTACGAGAAAGGCCGATACAAGTAGTTTTGAAACTAATTTTCGGTTTGGGGATTCAGATACGACTGATACGGCGACATATTTCGAACCCTACAGAGGTAAATACCTGAGGAAAATTATGATGATCAGATTGATAAAACTGATTTTCTTGATAATCATTCTGTAAAATATAAACAAATATACAATTATTATAATAACCGCACCTGCGGCAGGGTTAATGCTCTGAAGAATTATATATTGAAATTTGCAAGACAAGATTAAGGTTTGATAATCGAAAGAAATTATTTTGATTTTCAAGCTGAAAAAATGAAATTATTCTCCAAACTAAAAAAAAAAAAAAAAAACAACATAATGTAATATTTGTGATTTTGGCCGGCTGCATGGTCAGCTATAAGTCAGATTTGAATCCATAATCGTAAATAAAATTAAATCTCATTGTAAGCCAGAGAATTCTATCGGAAGGCAGGTTTATTTGACACCTTGCTGAAAGGAGAGTCAGATTCACCGCACAGGAAACTGCCTATGCGTGGGCCGGCTGAATGAAGCTATGTTATTCAGGCATTGAAACATTTGGGCAGTACATGTAACACTCAAAGAGAACTGTTGGTCTGGTTTGAAACGCTGGAATGTAAACACGCTGTCGTGTTCCAGGAAGCCTAAACTCCGTTTATTCGGCTTCCCAAGTATCTCTTGCTCTATATGTGCATTGGAAAACTTGGTACAACCATTAAAACTAACAATGAAAATAAACAACATTTTTTTATAAACTCTATGCATACCTAATCATGATCGAGATTTTCCCATATTATTTAAAAAAAACAACAATAAATGGGTTCATTTTACGGAAGCTTACTCAACATAAAAATCTCATTTCAACCTTTAGACAAAGGTGACTGCCTCAAATCAGGACCTTGGAACAGAAAGGGCGAATCTGAAAAATGTAAAATGTGGAAAGGTGTAGAACTACGCTTCGCCTTGTTTCTTTGGTTCGCCTTTAGTTCTCTCACAGTTTCAAGTTAAAGTGAATAGCATCATCATCTATGAAAATTCAATCTGCGATTTCAAGGGCGATTCCCGGGTCTAAAACTACCCTCCCAGCAGTTTGTTATTCATAAATCAATCGTAAAAATTATAATTAAAACATTGAATTTCATTTGCCTGCTTTTTCAATCAGGGGTTATGAATCAGCATTCCATAGAGTAAACATTCGCCGTTGCTATCCTGAAGAACTTCTAGAACTTTGATTTCGATTTCCCAACATCCGGAATTCGTAATTCGCCCTTACACTTCCAAAGCCCCGAAGTCGTCGAATGATAAGCAATGGTAACTGTAGGTACGAGTGTGATTACCTTCTAAACACACTTGTAACTACATTTCATTGAAAATGACCCCGGTTAAAATGTATATATATATAAATATTTTTACAGAGTAACAATATTGTTTATTTTAGAGTCAATTCCCAAGGATAAAGAAGTTTAGCATGATATATATATATATATATATATATATATATATATATATATATATATATATATATATATATATATTTCAAGGTAGTTGGTAACAGCTTATTAAGTCTTCAATAGTTTTGTATTTTAATTATATTTTTGTCGTGGAAACGTTTCGGCTATAAGCCATTTTCAATCCAATTGTCTGTGAAATACAATTAATTATACTGGTTAGGATATTAAGTTAAAATATGAACAAATAATAAACATAAAAATTAGAGTATACTAATGTATCAACAACTGACCTGTATGATAAAATTGTATGGAGATGGGAGTAATCAGGTGGCATAAGAGCCATGAAAGGACGTTTGTCTTCGTGAGACCTTTTTTCTTCGGTCTCGGTTCAACAAGTCCTGCATGGATTTTATGATCCCCTGTACCCTCGACATCAGCATCATGTCGGTCCCGTCCTCCATCACAAATTGAACTTTCATCGCTCGCCGCCTCCACCATTGCTCTTGGGGCAGACCGATCACCTCCTTTGTCGGATATAACGACAGTTGGAGAAGATAGGTACCTCTCCGTCCCATTACCTCTGTAGTAGACGAGGTACCTCGGCCATACACAGATATATGCGAGGAGAGCTCCATATCGGTCAACCCCGAATTCCCTGATGCGAAAAGAGCGGTGAAGTCGACGGGCTCCTGTTTGTCCTGCTCCACTGAATCCCCTTGCGGAAATGCCGGCAGCTCCTCGTAGTCTTTGGAACCAGAGGCAACGGCAGGTGGAGTTGGGGTATGCGCAGTCGTGTAAGATGTGGAGATGGTCCCGTCCACGCTGGTAATGGAGGCTGATGACGATGAGTCCTCCGCCCGACGTTTGTTGAAGGCATTCAAGGTTGTCACGAATGCTGTTCGTGCCTTCATGTAGATCGACGACGGGCAGGATTGAATGGAGCAGTCTTCGATGCGTTGGGACAGACAAGAAATCAAGCGAGGCCTGTTGTTTGAACAGGCCCCACCATCCATCTCGTCCGTGCTCTGCAGACAGCTCCATAGATCCATCACCAGACTCTGCGCATCCGTGTTGTCGAGACATGCCAGCACCTCGGTCAGGAACGTCATGGCCGCAACCATCGGTTCCTTTGCCACCATCAGCACCAGCTTCATAAACCCAAACAGGGTCTGTAAAGGTCTCTGCTCCGTCTTGGCCTATAATGTACAAGTTATTAGATATAAATACATTGATATGTAAACGACATATATATCTATAAACTGGTACATACATTCTTGAAGGAAACTTGAGAGGAATTCCTCGAAACTCGTCGTCGTTTCTGCGGCGGAAGGAAGTCTTCGTTCCCCTCTGCATTGACGATCGAATCCTGAAGTCCACATTGTTCAGGTGATTGACAGCTCTCCACAGTTTCTTCAACGAATTCCTCTATGTCTGATAACTGTTCTGCGCTGAGTAGGTTACCTCCGGAATGAGACATGATGCGTAGGAAAACAGACTATGAGACTGATACTTAGCTGGAGATGCGTCGAGTATATAAAGGGAACCCCCCACCCCAACCTTGCACACGTGGAAGACACATGCGACCGTGACCTTTCCGGGACTTAAAAAGGAGATTTCATGAAACTTCCCATCCCGTCCTCCTCCTCCTACATACAAAAAAAGGACCCGGGAACCGGTCAAGCGGGAAGGTGCTATTTCTCTACAGACTGACGGTCGACGAGCGCGCTACGCGCATGCTCGTGTACGACACCTGTCAGTCTGTAGAGAAATAGCACCTTCCCGCTTGACCGGTTCCCGGGTCCTTTTTTTGTATGTAGGAGGAGGAGGACGGGATGGGAAGTTTTATGAAATCTCCTTTTCTAAGTCCCGGAAAGGTCACGGTCGCATGTGTCTGTGACCTTAACCCGTACTTCCTCGATAAACGTACCAGTTGGTAGATTATCAAATTCTTGAGGGGTCATATAAAAAGGTAAAAAGTCTACTGGAACCAACGCTAACGGATAATGTAGCAACCACGATTTCCCCTTGTCTACAGTGTTCTCGTATAAATGAAATTGATAACCCCACGTCTGAAACAAATGTGAGTGTCTTATAGTCCATGTAGTGGACGGTATACGAGGATTATGTAATATTTGCATTTCTGCCGCTTGTCCCATCACGGACGGTCCGGGTCCACCCCCTATAGTCTGACCACCGCCACCCCCAACCGACCGTTTCTCTACATTGTCTGTTGTGTCCATAGCATTTGTGTTACCTTGCGAATTTACAAGATTCTGAAAATACTCCATATTATCGTAAGGGTCTTGTGATTCCTCTCTTGAAGGTCCTGCGGTATTTTCCTGTTGTGTAGATGTAGCTAGAGGTTGTCCTATACCCCGTTGCGCGTTCAGTCTATCAGCTGCAGTCTCGAACCCAGGCTGTTGAAACGTTTGTTCTAGACGTGTCCTTTCCTGGTCCCACTCGGCGGAATTCTGGAGAATAGTCCTCTGATTCCTTTGTGCTTCGTTGTAGGTAATGTAATGCGACTGACCCTCTGAGGCGGTTGACCTGGATGGAGTACCCCCACCATGCTATTAATAGCATCCTCAAGTTAGAAAAGGAGATTTCATAAAACTTCCCATCCCGTCCTCCTCCTCCTACATACAAAAAAAGGACCCGGGAACCGGTCAAGCGGGAAGGTGCTATTTCTCTACAGACTGACGGTCGACGAGCGCGCTACGCGCATGCTCGTGTACGACACCTGTCAGTCTGTAGAGAAATAGCACCTTCCCGCTTGACCGGTTCCCGGGTCCTTTTTTTGTATGTAGGAGGAGGAGGACGGGATGGGAAGTTTTATGAAATCTCCTTTTCTAAGTCCCGGAAAGGTCACGGTCGCATGTGTCTTCCACGTGTGCTCAAAATTTACTACAGATCGACCTGTGATAAATTAACAGGTATTTATATAGAACTATTTGGTTAAAAGAATTTTATAGTTAAAATTAATATGGATGATATTATTATTACCTCAATTATTACATATTATTTTATATATTTGAGTCTGCTTCTGTAACGGAGGACTAGATGTGCAAGACAGAGGGTTGGCAGGCGGTGTACTGATCTTTTATTTAGTGAAAAACGGATATTATTTTATTAATATTTTTAATATTTTAATTTAACGGTTGATATTTATATTTATAATTTTTAAGGAGTGAAATTTAAATATTGGGAATTTTATTATATGTTATTTGCGGTTGTAAGATTTTATTTAAAAATCGATGGTGTTGATGACGTCAGCATAGTGATGGTTAATATTGCGGCATGTAATGGTTAATATTGTTGTATATATATATATATATATATATATATAAATATATTTGTATATATATATATATATATATATATATATATATATATATATACAGTAGACTCTTCCTAATTCGGCGTCGTCGGGACCGGGGTACAGTCGGGTTTGAGAATACGGCGGATTAGAGAATTCGGTTAGAAGCGGTCCCTAATGTATTTGAAAGACCTTATTATTTGGGGATCTAATAATATTCAACATATTTAATATTGCATATTTAAGTTCAAATTAGATAATGAATTATTAAATAAATTCAAAATATGTAAAACCTTACTTGTGTACGTAGTAAGGTCCATAAGTTTCCGGCCTGGGATAGAAGGAAAGGTGAAAGAAAAAAACTGGTTTTACTGTTTTTCAATATATTCTCCTCTAAGTTCAACACACTTAATACAACGCTTTGGCAACATTTCTATACCATGAAAAAAATAATTTTCTTCTTTGTTAAAAAAATGTTCTTCCACTGCTGCTTGGAGCTCTTCGTCGGTGTTAAATCGCCTTCGACGAAGGTCAGATTTTAACTTTCAGAAAAGGTAGAAATCGCTAGGGGCCAAGTCTGGGCTGTAGGGTGGATGAAAGATTTCTTGTAATCCACAGTCTTTCACAGCGGCCTTGGAAATCAACGCTGTGTGGACAGAGGCATTGTCGTGAAGGAGGCGGACACCTCTGCTTAACTTCCCTCGCCTCTTCTCTTTAATGGCGTCTCGTAACCGGTGAAGTAGGGCTGCATAATACTCACCATTCATTGTGGTATTCCTTTCTTTAAAATCTAGTATTAGTATTCCTTTACAGCTCCAAAAAATTGTGGCCATTACCTTTTTTGTTGACTGCAAGACTTTTGCCTTTAAAGGAGGCGCTCCTCCTGGTCTTCTCCATTCCATGGACTCTCTTTTGCTGAGTGGGTCATAATATAGAACCATTGTCTCATCCCCAGTTACAATTGAGTCCAACAAATTCCTTTGGTCGGCATTATACTCGCGTAAAAATTCATTGCAGCAGTGAGCTCGTTCCTCTTTTTGAGCAGCTGAAAGAAGTTTTGGAACCCATCTTGCACTAACCTTGTTCATATGCAAATGTTCTTCGATGATCCTCAAAACACTTGGTTTTGAAAGCCCTAACCTCGCTGCTATTTACTTGGTTTTTAGTCGCCGGTCAGACAGCAATTCAGATTCCACAAGTTGGATTGTTTCAAAAGTGACAGAAAGGGCGACTGGGACGTGGGTCATCTTCTAGACTTTCTCTCCCTAACTTAAATAATTTTGCCCATTCTTTCACTGTGGAATACGAGGGGGAGGACTGCCCGTATACACAATCCAAGCGCTCTTTAATTTGCGCAGGAGTAAGACCCTCTTTACAAAAGAATTTAATTACCGCACGGCACTCGAGTTTGAACATTGTAAAAATGGGGAGTTTCCTTCAAGCTGGACACTGACTGACAAGACTGAGGAAGTGCGGGCGATGGGTATGGAGTGAGCAGGGTATGGACCTGCATAGGCGTGCAGGTCCCGGCACGTTTGAAGGAGGGGAAGCAGGACAGGCCGGAAACTTATGGACCTTACCTCGTATACCAGACGTTCCAACCGCAGGTGCCTCAAATATTTGCTAGCTAGGAAGGGAAGGTTTTCCAGAAACTCTTTCCTCTCGGAGACCGCCGGATTAGAGAGAGCGACGGTTAAGAGAACGCCGGATAAGGGAAAGTCTACTGTATATACGTGTATATATATATATATATATATATGTTAGCACTAAACCCTTCGATATGCCTTTCTAAAGATTATTTAGAAGCATCCGTGTTTTTGTAGAAAAACCCCATTTTCTCTGCTTGTGAACAACACTTGTCTGCATTAAATTGGCTAAAGGCTAATGCTCTTTGAATGTTGGAATGTGTATTTTTCAAACCGCAAAAGCTGTTTAAAAGGTTGATATATGTAAATGTTTTATGGAAGAGTAGTGATTCTTGAAAATGTATCGTTATCTAGACTTTTTTTATTTACATATCAACCTTTTAAACAGCTTTTGCGGTTTGAAAAATACACATTTTAACCAACCAGCCTTTAACCAATTTAAATGCTAATGCTCTTTGAATGTTGGAATGTGAATTTTTCAAACCGCAAAAGCTGTTTAAAAGGTTGATATATGTAAATAAAAAAAGTCTAGATAACGATAAATTTTGAAGAATCACTACTCTTCCATAAAACATTCTGCAAACAGCAGAATCTCGCAAAAGTTGTAAAATTATATTAACTTTCCATCTTTATCTTCGGATTTGTGATTATATCTCAATTACATAATGTAGTTGGGAATTTACGGGGGAAAACAACTGAATGAAACTAAGGACATATTTATTTTTTTGATGCTATTATATATATATATATATATATATATATATATATATATATATATAATAAAATTTATTTGATACATAACCGAAAATAATATTAATCGGGAAACATGAAATTATTTTAAAACTAACCTCTCTTTCCTGTTGCATTATGGCCTTTTCTCTCTCATTACTGTCACCTGTAATAAAAAAAAATTGTCAAACAAACAAAGTTCTATGTGTTGGATTAGAATAATAAGAGTAACTCCTAAAACTACAATATTCTATGTAAATATGATAACGACCGAACTTAAGGGGACTGCGTCATTTTAGAGTCTTAACACTAAATATTCTTCAGGAATACTTCCACTGCTTCAGTGGTAAACGATATATATATATATATATATATATATATAGAACGTACTCTCACACCCGAGCCGGTTAGTTATTTAGAGGATGTAAATTGCCGCGATATTTTTAAATTTCTGCATAATGTAATGTAAATATGTAAATATATAGACAATAAGCTGATATAATATAATTTAGTAATATGTATATATATGTGTGTATGTGTGTGTGTGTGTGTATATATGAATGTGTTTGTATATATATTGTTTGTAATAACTACCTATATAAAATGTAAGTTGTACATCGCTATAAAGCGGAACACCAATAAATAAATAAATAAAAGAAGAAAATTCTCAATGAATAGAAAAAATAATGTAACAAATACAGCTCCAAATATACGGGAAAATGTAAATTTATTACCAACCAGGAAGGAGTTGTTTGCATATTTTACGGTAAATACGCTTCATTAGGAGCATAAATGGATTAAAGGCATTAAGCGTAGATCTAAATTTACATAACAATGCTTCAAATATTTGAAGGGTTAAATTACTTTCAACACTTCATTTAAGCTAAAATATATATATTTTTTTAAATCAAACATGGATTAATTTTACAAATAATGGTGCCTTTAATTTACGTTATAAAATAGTAAAAAAAAAATTGAGATTCACTTACCACTCATTGTTAATGAGGTTTCATAAACACACTTATACTTATTCAAGTATATAAAAGAAGACCGATTTTTATTAATCGGTATATTTATTGAACAAAATAAACTTAATAAAGAACAAGAAATAATAAATTGAGGGAGCCAGCGGTCATAGCCGCGTTGAATTCACCGGTTCCTGTTGAACACCGAAGTTAAGCAAGGTCGGGCGTGGCCAGTACCTGAATGGGTGACCGAACACATGCTGTTAACATTATAAATCAGGGTGGTAACCTGTAGATAGCCCGGCGTTAATAGCTCAAATGTCGATACACTGTTAAACACACACAAAAACTAAGGGAGATTCGGACAACTCAAATACTAACTAATAATATAGGTACACCGAAATAAAAAAATCCCTGGAACAATTTTGCAATAATAAAAAAAATTGCAAAATGTCACGTATTTTTCATACCTCATTTGCACTGAAACTATATTATCAATTCCCTTCATTAGGCCCTGAGGTACTTGATCTCAAATACCAAATATATTTGCAACAAATGTTTAAACAATTTCAAATGAATAGTTCAAAATTGAATTGAAAACCTAACGCTTCATGTTATGTATTTTTTTAGCGAAATCAGAACCGCAAAAGTATTCTGTTTTAATTCCTGAAGTAATTACCCTCATATTTTCTATTAAATCCCCCGCATTCTATTCAGATTCATATTTTTCCTCTTTTTCAACTAGAGAGATCTTTATTTCAAATTCTTAAGCCAAGAGTAATTTATTTGCTTATTTCGTGGCTTCTAGAGCAGAATGCAATAAACCCCGTCGAGAATTTGTAAAAGGGTTATTTTAATATTATAATTTATTTGAAATTGACCCCCACTTTATTAAAAAGAATTTTCGTAGAAATCAATTGAGCATGCCCCAGACAATATTACTATATTAAATTATTACGCACGTCGATGTGTCTTGTTGAAGTTTCAGCAGGTACTGTTTGGTTCCGATCGCAAGGCATTGGTGAGTGGCGTTTTCCACAAAGCACATTCATGTGACTACCTATGGACACCTTTACCTGGAATTTTCTTTCACATTCTGCCTTTGAATGCATTCATGCACATTAAGGTAACCAACTACCTTCTACTACCCTCGCGCCAGCTGTGGCCCTTATAAATGACTTTTGTATTTGAGACACATAGTGTTTGTTTGCGTTCTTGCGCATTACTCTATTCTCTTCGTTTTCATAAGGCCCTCCTTGCCTGCTTTTTATTTCTCTTTTTCTCAGAAGTGGGTTTTAGAAAAAAAGGGAGGGAGAAAATCAGCCAGTTTTCCGTAATCCACTCAAGCTTCCACACGATAATGCGAATAATTGCGACTCTTCTTTCACGGAAGCATCCGATCTCTGGGTGGAACAGAAGCCCCCAGTTACCGCACACGCCGTAGCTGGCGAGTTTAATGGGATTATTGAGCTTCCACACGATAATGCGAATATCTGTGAGTCTTCTTTCACGGAAGCCTCCGATCTCTGAGTGGAACAGAAGCACCCAGTTACCGCACACGCCCTAACTGGCGAGTTTAATGGGATTATTGAGCTTCCACACGATAATGCGAATAACTGCGACTCTTCTTTCACGGAAGCCTCCGATCTCTCAGTGGAACAGAAGCCCCCAGTTACCGCTCTCGCCGTAACTGTCGAGTTTAATGGGATTATTGAGCTTCCACACCATAATGCGAATAACTGCGACTCTTCTTTCACGGAAGCCTCCGATCTCTCAGTGGAACAGAAACCCCCAGTCACCGCACACGCCGTAACTGGCGAGTTTAATGGGATTATTGAGTTTCAAGTAATAGTCTCGATACAGATTGAATTCTCAAATACACAACACATTAATGAGCTGTAATCAGTGTTGTGCAAAATTGAATTAAAATGTAATCCAAATGATATTTGAATTATGAATTACATTTTTTAATTGTAATTGGAAAGTCTGAAAATATCAATTACAGCAATTGAAAAAATATTAATATAGAATTGATATTTTAATTACTGACTATCATACTTAGTGATAATTACTTAGTTATAATTGAATTACAATTGTAATTCAATAACAATTCTTGGTAAATGATACTTCAATTACATAATTAGCACTTAAATTACATTAGGTGCAGGATTACAATGTAATCATAATTCACAGTTTAATTGAAGTATTATTTCTGATTTTATTCTTTAATTCGTTCACCCTAAAGTGCTGCATCGTTAAACAAAATAAATAAATAATTTAATTCTAATTCATGAACTACAAATACAATGTAATCGTAATTCGTAATTCTTAATTGAATTACAATGTGCCCTACGCTGGCTGTAATGTATACCTATATGCTCACATCGTTACTTAGTTGTAGTATATTACAAAATTGATTGATATACCTATATCTCGTCATATTGGTATCAAATCTGTTGAACATAATTGTTGATATGATATCGCTCATGTCATCAGGAGAAGTCCTTTATGAAGGATAATATACACTCATAGAATGACTAAAATGGACAATGGAGGATAATTAAGAATATGATGCTAAAAGCTTCGTACAAATTGAATTGTGAGGAAATGGCTTCTGCTACTTCCGTCGGACTTACTTTGATCTATATTTCGCCGTAAAATTTCATTTGAGTACATGAAATGCTTAATGACTTTTCCTTTTTTTGTCGGAACTTTTTAATTACGTTTTCCAATTATTTTGTGAGTCGTAATGAAATTTCATATGTGAAATTCTTTCAAAGGTTATACAACAAAAAACGTATGAATGTATAACGTATTTGCCGGATATTTATGGAGAACCTTTCTCACTAGAAAAGAATGGTAATTTTCATTCTTTTAATAAATTTTCTCTCGAATAATACATTATACCCTAATACTGTTTTACATTTTTACTCTAAAAATACATTCACGTAACTATAATCGGATTTTTTGTTTATTTATTTATTTTATTTTATTTTATTTTATTTATTTTTTTACGGTGCTTCGATATTTTATTTTTATAAGCACCGACCTATAGGTTGCAAACCGTTTTTACAAATTTTATACATTAAACAACTTATTCGTGAATACGAAGGCAGATTTAGTCAGGTTTTGGTACTGTGGTATCTTAATAAAACTATACTTTTTTTTTAAGAAAATGCTTTTTATTTTAGCGGACGTTTCAGCTTGAAACGCATCATCAGGAAGATGAGAAGAGGATGAACTATGTCTCACGGATGTGCAATCATTTTTTATATCCCTTTTCTTATCGCCCTGATGAAGGCTAGAACTTCAAGCTGAAACGTTGGCAAAAATAAAGCTACATTTCCTCACAGAAAAAATTAAATTTTCTCATAGAAAATTTAGTTATAGTCAGAAAACCACATGACCTAATCTCTTCGCAGCCGTAACGGTCACCGATTCCCTCCAAAAAAACAACAATGGCACACACAAAAAAGTGGTATTTTCCAAACATGCCATACACATATTCTTATGTATTTTGACACGCTGAATCTGGAGTCCGTTTCACCCCATCACGTCAGGTTTAAGAGCATTTTAAGTGAAAATTTCGTATCAAGTCGTTAAAGAAGAAATAACTAGAGCTTCCAGAGTTTTGAGGGTCGCTGAATTCGAATCCGAGGTCTGTTTTAGCACATGGGCACAGAATCAAGGTCATTTAAAAGACAAATATGTTTATTTTGCATGAAATGAATCTGCAGTCGAAATTCTTTTATTTTTATTTTTTATTTTTTGCAAAATAGAGATATTTTTCCTGGTGCCTGGATTTTTGTGCCTGTGAAATGAATATACCGTGATAAATATCTCAGATCGAAATATTCTCGGTTTCTTTGTTATCACCCGTTATCATTCCTAATCTATATATATAAAAATCACGTGTCTGTCTGTTTGTCCGTTTCTCTGTTTGTCTGTATTCCTTATACAAATCTACACCGTTTGACCGATTTTGACCAAACTTGACATACAGGTAGGTCTTGATAATGGAAATCTCCTAGGCTAGGTTAAAAAGAGTCAAATTTCAAAATTTGGTCAAAAGGTCAAAAGTTTTGTTCAAGAAAAATTGGCTACACTGAACCATTCAGATTCTGACGGCCATTTTGAATCGACAGCCATTTTGAATAATGTCTCAAATAAATTCCGATGTTCCTGATAATTAGAATAACTCGAACTCATTTATGACTTTACATCATTATATAATCATGTAATGCAGTTTATTTCAATTTTATATCAACAGTCACTGTTTAATTTAGAATTGGTATTACTATAAATTTTGTTTTGTAGTATAGTTCTAGTATTAATATTGCTTACATTAGTATTAGTTTTAGTACAACTAGTTGTATTAGTTAAGTTTAGTTTGTATTAGTTATTTAGTTAGTTAGTGTATTAGTAAAAAAAAAAATTGATACATAAAAAATTACAAAAAAAAAAAGGAAAAAGAAAATAGATATGTACATACAAAAAATATGTATAAAAAAGAAATATATATGTATTAAAAAAGATAACAAATAAAATTATGCATAGAGGAAAAAAATAAATAAATAAAAAATAAATAAATAAAAAAAACTATATAAGAGAGAAAACAAATAAATAAGTTAATATTATGTAGTCTATTATTTGTTGTTTGGTTATGTAGTCTATTATTTGTATTGATAGTGCTATACTGTATATTAGTATTAGTTTTAGTACAAATAGTTCTATTAGTAAGTAACATGTTAGTAGTAAGCAATGATATTAGTAAAAAAAGAAAATTGAATACAAGTTATCAAAATAACAGTTCATTGTCATGCACTGTCCTAAACACAAAATTGCAAACCCTTTCACGACATATCGTCGCTACAAATGCAAAGTATCGAATGTGAAAATCACCACTTTTCAGAGTGGAAAAGCATTTATTCATAACTTTTTTTTGGACAGTCAAATAT
This sequence comes from Gonocerus acuteangulatus, assembly GCA_946811695.1. Lineage (NCBI taxonomy): Eukaryota > Metazoa > Arthropoda > Insecta > Hemiptera > Coreidae > Gonocerus > Gonocerus acuteangulatus. The sequence goes on along the minus strand of OX328130.1, from coordinate 31,979,161 downwards.
TCGGCAGATTTGACCTTTTGATAGTGGAATACTTTCCCTTTAATAGGCTGATCTAAGATTCAAGAATTTGCCGTAGATAAGTCCAGCAGAAAGTAGTAAAGATTGACAATGAAAGATGCATTTTTTCACATTCGTTACTTTGCATTTGTTTCGACGATATACACGACTCTATAACATTACACTTCAGGGCAGTGTGGACCTATACGTTTTCTGCCCTTAAACACCCAATCCAGCCACTGTCTAACTAAGGAGCGCTGGCCTTTCTTTGATAAAAGCTATCTACTCAAAGGCTCTGGGGTTGGCCTCTGTCGGCATTTGAACTGCTGTGGTGCTGGCCTCTGTTGCCTGTTTCACGAACTACATCTAGACAGATATAAACTAATTCACACCGTTTGACCGATTTTGACGTAACTGGGTATACAGGTAGATTTTGATACGGGGAGAGTCATAGGCAGAAAGTAGGTATAGCATGGCACGCCGGGTAACAGCTAGTTCACAATAATATTTCTCACCCCGTCTTTTATAAATTAAAACAACGTTGTCAGCATCTCCTTTGTGGAAACAGACAAAACAAGTCCACACGACTATCTTTTTACAAAGAGCTCCTTAAATAATCCCCAACTTTGTACGAATAAAATTCCACGATTCCAGACCCAATAGTACCTTTTTATACGGGAAAAGAGTGAAGCAAACAATTTACTCTACACTTTCAAAGCCTTCCTCGGAGTTTATGAAGCAAGAGGGAAGGCGAAAACTTCTTCAAAGCTGGCAATTCACCGAAGTACTCTCTGTAACTAGATAAATCTCTCCTTTAAAGAGTTCACCAAGTAAATTCTGCAATAAACATTTCAAATACTATCAATACTGTTAGAAACCCTATATTATAACACATCGTCGATACAAAAGCAAACTAACGAATATGAAAATCACCACTTTTCAGAGTGGAAAAGTATTTATTCATAACTTTGTTTTGGACAGTCAAATATTCGGCAGATTTGGCCTTTTGATAGTGGAATACTTTCCCTTTAATAGAGTGAAGTCAGGTTGAAGAATTTGCCGTAAATAAGTCCAGCAGAAATTATTTAAGATGCACAATGAAAGATGCATTTTTTCATATTCGTTAGTTTGCATTTGTATCGACGACATGTAAAATGCAACAGGGAAAACCATTTACTTATTGTGTTTAATATACCCTGCCAGTGTATTAAGCTAACAAATATTTTAATTAGTAAATAAAGTAACAATTTCTAATGGGTTGACTCCTGAATAAGAAAAGATAAACCTGAAGATAAATGTTTCCAGTAATAGAATATCACTAAAAATAAAGAAAAAATGCGCCGTCTCCGTTATTCTTAAGGAAGGCTCTATAAGCCATAACAAATCAGTCAATGTTCAGAAAAAAGAAGAAAATATATAAATATATTGATTTGGCCGGACGATTGTGAGAATGCATAACAAAAAAATATTAAAAAGTCCGACTCGCAGGAACTGTGTCATTTTATCGCAGTTCATATCCCTAGTCCAATTAGTAAAGTAATAGAAGCAGTTATTGGTAGGTTTTTACCTGTCGTTAAAAATCTATATAAATAAAAATCAGGTGTCTGTCTGTTTGTCCTTTTGTCTGTTTGATCCTTATACAAATCCTCACCGTTTGACCGATTTTGACCGAACTTGGAATGCTGGTAGGTCTTGATACGGGAAGTCTCGTAGGCTAAGTCAAAAACGTCTACCAGCTGTCTGTCTGTATGTTTGTTCCTTATACAAATCCACACCGTTTGACCGATTTTGACCAAACATGGCACACGGGAAGAGTCATATACTAGGTTAAAATCGTCTATGACTCACAGTTCGGAGATCACGAGTTTGAAACAATGAACCCAAATAGTTACAGATTTGCGTTATTAGATTTTAATATTAATTATTTGGTTTTTAATTTATTTTTGCTTTTATAGATGCAGAAAGTAGGTGTAGCATAGCATATAAAATAAAATCTCAAAGAAAAGGAAGTGGAAATCACTCCCCGCCCTCTCAATGTTCTCTCTAGGAAATTTAAAAAAAAATACACTAATTAAAAAGTGAGTTAAACAAAGACAAACACTTTCGAAATTTTAAGCACTTATTTCTCCGATTGACATAGCCCCATCGAAAATTGCTTTAGACCATTTCTTGTAGAGAATTTAATATGCTTTCGAATGGCTACCTTCCACTTTCCACGATTTCCCAATTCTTCGATTTCCCAAATATTTACGAAAATATTCGAAGATCCCAAACCTTTTCATGTCTATTAATATCATATTTTTTTACTTCCTGAACTCCAAATGTAACCAAAATTTAAACATCTTAGCTTACATGAATTTCAAACATGTAGAAACTAGAATAGAAGAACCGCTCTAAAACTAAAACTAAAAAAAACTGTCACTTTCAAATTTTTATTTCTCGGGATGTACCGTCCCATTGAAAATTAATTAAGAGTCGTTTTCGAAGAACATTTAGACTAAATATCCTACGAAAAAGTTTTTCCCGGATACTTCATTAACTCGAAATTTAAATATCTTGGTTGGTATGAATTTCAAACATGTAGGAAATATTTCAACTGAAATGATTTTATGTGATCAATACAAAAATTAGTTATAAAAACTAGTTTTATCCAAAATTGTTACAAATATCACCTTGAAACTGGTTTAATTAGTTTCTCTACGTTAGAGAACCTATAAAAGAAGTAACTGGAAGCACACAAACGAAAAGCACACAAAACACGTACACACACACATGACAAGGCACGTCCAAGCGGAAATACAGAAGATGTGTGGATCCACCTTCAGTCCAATCTACCAAAGGCTATAGACATTTTGGGGTGTAGATAAATACCTCCAACTCAGAACTTCCTTCTACGAAGTTCGAATTTTATCTCAGCTGAGACTAGCCGGAAGGAAGGAGCTGAGAATATTTATTAATGGAAGCTTTTACAAGATAAAATGTCACGAGATATGGTCAATATGCAACCTGTACGAAGAGGAGGATATTGGTCACTTCCTACTCAGGTGTCCGATGTACGCCGAAGCTAGACGCCACTACATCCGCAACTATTTCCAAACAGAGGACACTGCTCAAGACAGCCTTGTTGCATTACTGGATGTAAGAGACTGTGAGAAGCTCAACAACCTCTGCGCCTACGTTATATATGCCCTCAGAATCCGTGCTTTTATCAGATTCGATTAATTTTTTGAGGCTGTTTCCTTAATGTAGGACTGAATGTACAAGACTGAATTATTATAATTTTTGTAACTCATTATTATATATTTTTTTTCTTATTTTCTTTTTATTTAAGTATAAATTTTTCTTTATTATAGAACTAGTATTATATTTTATAATTTTAATGTAAAGTTATGTTATTTTAAGCACACTAAGTGGCCTCCCTGTAAAAAGTTAAAACATAAATACAGTTTTTTATTTATCTATCTATATCGATTTTATGACCGATTTTGACGGATTCTATAATAGAAAATGAATTTTTAAAAATCCTACGTACTTTACTAAATTTTAACTTTTTCTTTCAAAATATATATAGTTTTTTTTTCTAGATTAAAAATTACCGCCTACAGACTATCGCTCGTGAAAAAAGAGAGTTTCCGTTAGTTGGACACAGCGCCGCCATTTTGTTTTCGAAGAATTATTTTTTTATTTTAACACCCCATATAAAACTTATACATAATAAGTTCGACATAAAGAATCGAAAAATATTCATATATATGTTATTTATAAATTGGAGAAAATTACCTTGATTTTGTTCACACAATGTAGTATTTATTACCCCTTAAGGTTAGGAGGACCCGACTAAAACTAATAGAATCCAACCTGTGACAAATATATATTTCAGTGCGAATCCATGTAACCGTTTCTGACCCGTATTTAACCTATTGACTCCTTCAAGTTAAAGTCATGACGGCATGTAACTGCGTAAGGCAACCAAAGCCTCTTTGATACTAATTGGGGGCGATATCCACTTTCCTACGCTCTTAATGATATGACGTCACTCGGAGATTATCTATTATTAAAAGTCTTAACCTCATTATCTCGGAGCAGAGAATTTAATGAGAAGCATTTCGTCCTAAAGTATAGTTATAAGCGAAATATTATATGATTTATTATTCTTATTAGGGATATAATAATATTTTTTCCTTAATCAATTAGGAATTAAATAGTGCTTGGTTACATTCAAAAACGGTCTGTCTAACAATTCTTTTGAGTTAGTGTCGAATGTTATTTTTCACTAACCTAACAAAGCGATAATCCGACTTTCAAAAATAGCGTCATTTAGCGCGTTTTCATAATGCTTTTATGCCAAGTGTCACTATATAGTCTTGTATGAAAGTGAGATTTTAAGGGGTAATACTACCTTGTGCGATCAAAATCGAAGTCATATTCTTGAAATTATTAAAAAAAATTAAATCAATACTTTTCAATTCTTTATATCAAACGTTTTATATGGAATGTTAAAGTATCCAAAAAAAAATACGTTTCAATTCTTTGAATAAAATAATGGCGGCACTGTGTCCGACAAACGGAACCCTTCTTTTTCACGAGCGATAGTCTGCAGGTGGCAATTTTTAATCTAGAACGAAAAACTAAAATTATTTCAAAAGAAGAAGGTTTAATCTAGCAAATTACGTAGGATTTGTATGAAATATTAATATTTTCGAAAATGGTGAACAATTATTCAAATCCGTCGAAAATCGGCCAAAAAATCGTTATAATTCGATGAGTCGAAAAAATCCTTTGTACATTTCAAGCAAATATAACGAGAAAGCTGCAGATAAAATTTGAAGTTTATCGGACAAAAATTGAAGTCGCCAGAGTTTCGCCCGTTTTGAAAAACGACTTTAATGTTCTGAAATATTCTTGTCTTGCCTGTTTATTTATTTTTTTCCTACTTTCTTGTAATAAAGATTAAAAAAAAAATGGAGTTTAATTTTGAAATGTGATAAAGTAGTACCAAAAAGAAATTTAGCAATTAAAAAGGGACCATTCGAAGCTCACTCAAAATATTATATTCAAATCAACACCGCGTTCACTCAGCATCGGGATTTCACTCGGAAAATCCTATTTTCCCCCATTTAAAAAATACATAGATTTTAGGTTACACTAAAGTTTTAATAATGTGCTTGGACAATAGCAACAGTAGTAGTTCGTTAATATGTTCATTTCCATTAATTAGTCAATGTATAATAATTAGTTACTGGGCCTAATGATGAAAAAACTAGACCCGCTAGGCGGGACTCTAACCCGTATCTCTTTAGGCATGAATTGAATTCGGGATGTAACCAACTAAAAGAAGGCCCTATATTGAATCATACAATACATGAAACGGCAAACTTATGGGCGTCTGCAATGAAATATTTTCCTAGTCAGATATGAAAACTCATGGCGATATTTGACATAGAATTTGGGCCTTCAAAGCCGACATTAATCCCGCCATATTGAATGAGAGAAGCCCCCAGGAGCCTTCTGGAGATCCTGGGAAGTTTTCTCCAGACTGGTTTACACAGCAGAGGATTTGAAAGTGTTTCTCCGGGCGGGATTAAAGCAAGGGCACTTCGCTCACCTTTCACAGCCCTAAATCCTCCAGCCGGCCCTATATTTCCTTAGGGCTACATCTCTCACTTAATATGTCCTCATGAAATCTCTTAAAAAGGGTAAGGGAAATAAAGTGGTTATTTTGAATAGAAGATTACTAAATGTTTTTCTCTTTCCCCATCTTTTAGGATATTCTGGCGCCTCTTCAGGAGCCTAAAACTATAACTATCAAGAGAGAGTGAAAAACTAAAATATAAGGCATTATAACCTTTTATTTGTTTGCCCGATAACCTTGCATATTCCTACTACTGAACAATTCCTGGTCACATAATAAACAATGCCAAAAAGTCTATGAGGTTGAACTGTCAATACCAAAATTGACAAATATGTCCTGTAAATATGTTATGTCCTTCTTTTTATGGACCAATCGTTTTTATATTTTATGTTATTTATTTTCCCTTTTATTTTCCGTTTGGTCATCTTCTTTTTATTATCAAGTATCTTAAAATTTTAGTCAACTTTATCAGAATGTTTTTATTATTGATCTTCCGCCATAATGAATTATTATATTATAGTGATATTAAATTTAAATTAAAATTTTAACGTCCATTATTATTAACTATGAATTTTGGGACGGGTTATACATAGCTTAGCACCCTATATAGTGATATTAAAGTTAACAGGGTCTCCCCTGCGAACGGCCATAGCCACGTTGAATACACCGGTTCACGTAGATCACCGAAGTTAAGCAACGTCGGGCGTGGTCAGGACCTGAATGGGTGCCCGACCACGTGCTGTTGGCATTATAAAAGGGTGGCAACCTGTAGATAACCCGGCACTCATAGCCAAATAGTTGATGCGCCGATAAAAAAAAAAAAAAAACGGGAGATGGGGGTTCGAGTTTTAAAAAAATTGTAAAATGGCAATACTAAAAAAAAAATGGTCCGCTTTTAAACCATACTTTGAATCATCTAAAACTTTAATAATCTATTTTGAAAAAGATGGAACTTTCCCCTCCCCCATATAAATTGAATAAGTAGAATTGAATATAGAGTGACTTGATTTATTAGATTCGGGTAAAGCCGAGCGACATTTTCCAGCTTGGATATCAGATAACCTTCACTCAACCTGTCCGAAGCACCAAGTCATTTCTGAATTTGATTTGTGTTAATTTAGTTCAAACTTGGCAATTTCGTTCGTAATTACGGAAAATAACCAAAGTACAATAGATGATGTCATATCATGACCGCGCCATTAAGCGTGTTTCTTCCCTATGGAGGGATGGAGGAAGCACGCTTATGTTGTCGACCTCGTGACGCAATCCGGAAGTGCCAATAGAAAATTTCGTTTTTCGGAACTTACGATATATATATATATATATATATATATATATATATATATATATATATATATATATATATATATATATGTTATATATATTGTTTCGGCTACACACGCCATTACTTTGTTTTTTAAACGGACTCTAACTGTAGATAGATACGGCCTCTCCTCTAACTGTGTGAACATATTCTATTTGAAAAATTCAGAGTCGCAGGAACTGCGTCATCTTAGCGCAGTTCCATTCTTATCCCTATTTGGAAAGATTAAAATTGAAGACAGTCATTATATTGGTTGAAAAATATCAAAAATTTTCACAATTTTTTGTGTTCTTCTACTATAGTACTAATTCGAAAAATAAATGCAATTAAAATCAACAAAAACAAAAAACCAACCCCAACAGCATAAAGTAAGTTGAATATATTCAAAAGGCGTCTTCGAATCTCTCTCTTGGAAAGCTATATTTCTAACAATAATTTTTTTTTCTTATTTTACTTATTCTATTTTATTGTCAGATGCATTCTCCTACAATAAGCAATTAAAAAATAACGAGAAATAAAAACAGATAAAAAGAACCGTTCGAATAAACGAAATCAATTACGTCAAAGTTTGAAGCAATTATTTCTCCGATTGACATCGCCTACACAAGACTTTCTTCAGAATCTTTTTCGTAGAGCATTTAGTAAGCTTTCGAATGTTGACCTTCCGCTTATCAAGATTCCCAACCGTTTTCGAGATATTGAGAAAAATATGCGAAGTTCCCAAAACTTTACATGTCTTTTAATAAAATATTTTATTCTAACCCTTCCTTAACTCCAAACGTAACCAAATTTTCAACATATTAGTTTTGATAAAATTCGAACATGCAGAAAATGAGGATTTTGTGTGGTATGGAATACTAACAATCTAGAACTTAGAATAGTTAGACAATTAAAACGCTATTACGCCCAAAAGAAATTATTTTTTTCTGAACTGAGCGATCTTATTATTATTTTAAAGGTTTTTACGACACATTTTTACCGATTGGGGGGGGGGGGGTGCAGTCCTCTCAGCCCCCTTATATATGCCCATGCATGTGTTGTATTTTGTATTGATGCATAGAGCTTAACTTTAGAATGAGAGCCGGATGTGTAAGGTAGCTTACTGTCGGTTTCCCTGACGCCTTAATATCACTATTATTCGAGATGTTCGAGAGGATGTTGACAATTTTCACGAGATACATAAAAAAAAGAAGTTTATTTCTATTCTAAGATTTTCAATTAACACTAGGGATATGAACGGAACCGCGCTTAGATGATGCAGTTCCTGCGAGTCGAACTTTCTTCTTATGAGGTTCTTTTCATTATCCAATATTTTGACATTCTCAAAATCAAAGGTATGTCTATGTTCTATTGCTTGGTCTACTAAAGCGGGTCAATTGTCATTCTCCTCTATATTTTTAACATGCTGTTTTATCCTCTATTTTAAAAGCTGTTCAGATTCTCCTACATATACTTCTTCACAGGTAGCACAGCTAATTTAGTAAACATTATTCTTAGTTTCTTTATTTTTTAATTTATTTCTACTTATTTGGTATTCATACAGGTTATTTCAAATAAATGGAATGAGGCCTATTCTTCCCATTTTGCAAAGGAATTTTGCGTATTTATGCAGCTCCTGCGTCAAGGACTTTTTTGGTTCTTAGAAGAATAATATTCTGACAGTTTTTTTCTTTTAAATGAAGAAGGATATGAAGATGCTAATGTTTAAAAGCAAGCACAAGGATCCTTTTAAAAGCAAAAACAATTTCTGCCCTAAAGCTCTAATGGAAATTTATTTATAGAAGGCAGCTTTAAGGCATAATCCAAGAAATAAGGAAAGGAATATTTTTTTTTTAATTTACAAATATTTTAGGTTAAAATTGCTCTAATATGGAAGTACTTAGTTTTCATGAACTATTTAGATTTTTAAGACCAAATGAATAGTGCCTGTTAAGGAGAGGTATTCCGTAATGTCTGCGAGGTTTTTCTTACGGATAATGAATTGCAAAACCCTCTTCCAATTTTAACCAAAAACCCGTTGGTAATGGTTGGTTTAAGGATTTATCTACTCTTTCGATTTTCAAAATCAGGAGGTCGCTGGTCGTCTTGGTGCCTGAAATAACCATGAAAATCACAATTAGTTCCATAATGTAATATATAATAGAATTGCCTAAAAAGAAGGAAACGGCATATATACTCAATCGCACGGTACGCTTTGAAACCAACTACACCAAAGAGGCCGAAAAGAAAGATATTTATTTGAAATGTATGGCATACTACCAAGAGAAATTTCAAGAGCAATATGGGAGGAGGAAGTATATTGTGAAATATTCTGTGGTTCGGATCAAGAGGGACCATTCCGATCTGTCCGTGATGGGAATGGTCCCTCTTCCGAGAACCTTCCTTGAAGGAAGTCAACCTTCCTTGAAGGACTCGGGAGCTTCATCAGATGACTTGGCAGTATTAGCTGTGTCCATATTAGTAGGCGCATTGCTGTAGATCGCCAGTCACATCTATGGTCACTAAGTGCTTATCATCCACTCGCGCTGTATCCTTACATACTTAGTATAGTATGTTCGAAAAATACAACATTATATATATATATATATATATATATATAATACATATATATATATATATATATATATATATATATATATATATATGTTCTACACAAATTTTAGGCTTTAAGACCACAAGTTCGTTTTAGCGCCGTTCCTCCCTCCCTCCATCGGGGGGAGCCCCGCTTATAGGGTTGACCTCATGACGCAATCCGAAAGTACCGACTAGAAAATTTTACGTTTCAGAACCCCTAGAGAACGAAAGTAACGGTGCTTCAAATTCGTATGTATATATTTGTCTGTTCACGCTCTAGCTCAGTGAATAATGGTCCGATTTTGATGAAATTTGATACAAAAATATTTCGTCTAATTTGAAAGGTGAAGTTAACCAGCAAAATCCGTCCACCGGAACATAGTTTTTGGAGGGAAATTCGCGCGAAAAAAATCATTACGCATACTTCATATGATTCCAAGTACCTTTTTATAGGTTTCTTGGCATCGAAAAACGAATCAAACCATTTTTAAGGCGATAGCTTCAACCGTTTTATAGAAAATTGGAAAAATAGTTGTTGGATAAAGTTTTTGTTTGGGTCCTTAGAATCAAGGGATTCAGTTGAAACATTTTCTGCGTGTTCAAATTAAATAAAAACTAATATGTTAAATTCAGGTTACGTTCGGAGTTTAGGAAGGGTTAGAATAAAACATTTCATCAAAAGACATGTAAAGTTTCGGGAACTTCGCATATTTTTCTTAATATCTCGAAAACGGTTGGGAATCTTGATAAGCGGAATCAAAACCTACCAATAACTGCTTATAGGGATATCGAAGAGCGTTTCAATGGCTGGAACTTTACACTCAATGCCGTCGGTCCTCCTTCAATACATCTCAAAATGTTGAAATAATTTTTTTATCTTTATTACAATAAATTATGAAAAGAAAATGAAAAGTTCTGTACATAAAACTTTAAAGTCGTCGGCTATTTTCACCTGGTCAACTTAAAATGTTAACTCCAGCTTCCTAATATTTTCTCGTAAAGTACTCAGCTTGTATTTTTTCGAATCATAAAATTCTAAAGATTTTATGACAGATTTTTTAATAGAAAATAATGATTTGATCACCATTGTACTTTACTAGATTTTATCTTCTTGTTTTAAAAGAATTTTAGTATTTTTGTCAACATGGGTGTGTGAAGGTTTCCGTTAGTCAGACACAACGCCCCCATTTTTTTTTTTTTTTTTTTACTTTTATTTGTAGACTTTAGCGCCCATATTGAAAAATATGTTATTTTTTTATTCATTAATTGTAGAATATGACTTTGATTTTGTTCACGCGAGGTAGTATTCACCTGAATATAGATTTTTCTCAGAAAGGTTTAGGAGGCGGGTAGAGGAATAGGTTATCAACGAAATGCCATCCGAATAAACTGCAGAACATTTTATACTGTACAAAAAGAGCATTGATTTTAGCATAAATGTGCTTTAGCAGCAACTAAACTGAAAAAAAAGTGTCACAAAAAGTGTCTGCTGGTGTTCGCGCATGCGCAGTGGCTATGTACGAAAAAGAAGACTGCATGTGTCATAAAAAAGTGTCCGCTGGCGTTCGCGCATGCTCAGTGGCGTTCCCGCATGCACAGTGGCGTTCGCGGATGCGCAGTGGCACCATTATTATTATTTATTAATTAATAAATAATAATAATATATGTTATGCAGTACATTACATAGGTTTGTCGGGTGGACCTAAAGCATAAATATCCTGAATTTGAGCAGAAGGCTCTAAACGAATTTTTTTTTTTTTTTTTTTTTAATCACTCGTGAAAAAGTTACTGCTCAGAGCCATAACGGAATATGAATAACTGTCATATTTGCGTCGAATTGGAAACTTTTATTTTAATTAGGACCTAGGTAAATAGAATATATCTAAGATTTAAAACTACATAAGCTTTTGTCGGATAACCTTCTTTGTTCTGATCTGACATTGGACTCTTACCTAATTTCTTATTTTCCTTTAATTTTTATGATAGTATTTCATTAAATTCGGCATTAACTCAAGTTATTAATATATACTTGTTTTCTTCAGTCAAAGAGGTTTGATAAATTCTGTATTTCTCTCTCAGATTTAATAAGATAGTTTCAAGCTAATTTAATAGATAATTAGATTTTAATTGTACCCTTCTTGGAAGATTATTAATCCCCCATACTCCATTTAATAACAGGGATATTAGTATACGAAGTGAAATTATTTAAATTGATATTAAATTTTTTTTTTTTTATTAATCTACAATCCCAGTAGTATAATGTAATTGGATTTATATAATAAATAAAACAAATATAATAATAACTATATTATTATATAATAATAATAATTGTTTCAAGCGAATCGCCTTTGCTGCGGATTTTCCAAAACAAAATTTAAAAAAAGGTCCGACTCGCAGGAACTGCTTCATCTTAGCGCGGTTCCGTTCTTAATCCTAATGTCATTTGGAAAGGTTGAAATAGAAACAGTTATAATTTTGGTTAAACCTTTCATGAAATAATTTATGACCTTAAATAGGTCACGGTTGTAAGGGTCAACCCTGACCCTCACCTCTACCTGATAGAACTCCCTAGACTTGTCAAGGTTCCCTCTAAAAACACACTGCTTACTGTTTCTTATTTTCTTTTACCATAATACTAATTTTACAGATAAATGCAATTAAAAAAAAATCAATTAAAAAGTGATTTAAACAAAGACAAAAACCCGTTCAAAAGAACAAAACAAACACATTTGAAGTTTTAAGTATTTATTTCCCCGATAGATCATTTAGTATGCTTTTGAATGGTAACCTTCCGCTTACCAAGATTTTCAACCGTTTGCGAGATATTAAGGAAAATATACGAACTTACGAACTCCTAAAACTTTTCATATCTATAAATAAAATATTTTATTCTAATCCCTCCTTAACACCAAAAGTAACCAAAATATAAACATATTTGTTTATATGAATTTAAAACATTCAGAAAATATGTTAACTGAATCCCATGATTCTTAATGTCAAAACCAAAAACGTTATTCAACACAAAAACTTGTCCTCACACTTTTTTTTTCATTAGATTAACCATTTCTAAGAAAAGGCGATTCCAGAATTATCTTTAGTTTTATTCAACATAATATGCCAGACTCCGCTAGAAGCGGAAGTATTGTCGAGGGAACATTACTATGCTACCTGCTCCTCTTTCTATGGACCTGGCAATAAGTACAGTTACAGCTAGCCATAAACCTCGCAAAATATGCCAGACTCCGTTAGAAGTTTGTCGAGGGAACAATACTATGCTACCTGCTCCTCTTTCTAAGGTCCTGGCAATAAGTACAGTTACAGCTAGCCATAAACCTCGCAAAATGGCGTGCTTGACATTTGATAATATTAAACTCAAACAAGCTCATGAAGTAGTTCCTCTTTTTTTGTCTCTGTTTACCTCAGTTATTATTTATTTTTTATGTTGTACGCCTTATTTTTTAATTGGGTGCTGTCATTTTGATTGCATTTTTTTTCAATGAAACAAGGCTATTAAATGAGAAGCATGTTCACGCGTATAAAGAAAATAATTTCGGAGGGGGCTGGGAGATACAAATTAACGTTTATTACAATCTTTCCCGATATTTCCTGCCGGCTATAAGACATTTTAGAAAACATAAAAATGTTTGGAATTGTAAAACTGCTAATGCCGGTTAAGAAACATTTTTTTTTTCGAATACTTCCTTAACCCCGAATGTAACCACAATTAAAATCTTAGTTTTGGATGAATTGCAAACATATCGAAACTATTTCATGTGAATAGAATTCATTAGTTGGAAAAACTAGTTTTATCGACTTTTCTCAAAACCTTTTACAGATAACGCTTTGAAAATGGTTTCATTCCGTTAAAGAACCTATACAAACTGTAATCGGAAGGCCAAAACGGAAAGCCGAATTTAAAACAATGTTCCGGGGGATTTGGCCGGGTAAAAAACACGACTTTTTAAATTAGACAAGGTATTTTCGTACCAAATTTTATCAAAATCTTGCCATTTTTGAGCGAACCGACAATTATTCATATAAATAAAAATATATGTATATGTACATTTTTCAAAAAGAAAGATGAGAAAAACAGTAGAATGGGAATATTTGCTGAACATCATGCGTAAATGGCGAGAAAAATTGTTACACTTGTTGATTCACACGGTCTAGAATCAATTACATTAAAAAAACGATGCTTGCTTGGAAAATGTGAGGACCTTTCAAATTAAACGCTGACCTTTTCTCGAACGTAGGAGTCATTTTAGAGAGAAAATATGATCTCAGCTTCAAAGAAAAATATTACAGTCAATATTGTTATTTATGAGCAGTATTATACCCTTGACAAAGGGTTAATTATTCCACAGGTTTATATGTAAGAATTATAAAATTATTATTAGATTTTAATCCTGTTTTGTTATCATTTATTTTTAAAATTTATAAAGCTCTTATATGTATTTAAGAACACCTTTACTTTTTTAGGTGATCTATATTTTTCTTTCCATACGAGCCTCTTCAAGTGAAATATTTATATACATATATTATATACCAGCTAGTATATAATAAGTGTAATTTAGGCATGTTGAAATCAGTTGGTTTTTTCTCAAATAACTCTTTTATAGCTTCCCCTGAAAATAGATTTTTACTACAGACCTCTCATCCTAAACAGCAGATTGGCAACGTTCATATTTATTTTATTATTATCCATATGCCGGTATTCCTCTTCGATAACCCAACTAATGAGAAATGTGTGTTCAGAAAAAAAAATCGGTTTAATAAAAGTTTGGGTTTACTTTGGGAAAAATCAAATCGTCTGTTCTTACAAATAGAAATTACTAAAACTATCCATGTTTTTGTATAAATTGATATAGGTTATTTTAAGCAAGTTATTTAGGAATGCAGCGTACGCCACACAGGGGGGCCAAACCTCCTTTCGTGTTTCAAAATAGGCTACAGCCTCTAAATCTAAAACCTATTTCAATACACTTTTTTTTTAAATGAAAACTAACAACATTTAAACAACTTAGTCTGGCCAGATTTTTTTTTTTTTTTTCCTGTTTACGTGTAAATAATTCACGAACTTTTATAATTGAGCATAAAATAATATTTTAAATTTCATCTAATTGAATATCAGCACTGATATTGTTTAAATTAAACATTCAAATCCTGAATATACTTGGAAAAAATTAGACTGGCATCTTCAAAACGTCAATGTATCTTAATTCAACAATGAGATTAATTGAAATAATAAGATTTTCGAACGATTTAAAAATAGATTTTGATTTTTCCGTGTATAATCAGGATTCCGATGTTTAATTTTAACGATATCAGTGCTGATAATAAGTTAGATAAAAAATAAAATATTATTGTATGCTCAATTTTAAAAGTTCGTGAATTATTCACACGTAATTTAATAAACGGGGGAAACAAAAAACAAAATTCTGGCCAGACAAAGTTGTTCAAAATGCTATTAGCTTTCATTTAAAAAAAAGTGCATTAAAATCGGTTAGCATTTAGAGGCTGAGGCCTTTTTTGAATCACGAAATGTCGTTTGGCCCCACTGTGCGCCACCTCCTTTCTGATGACCGCGCTTAGTAATGCAGCTCTTGAATGGCGGTCTTTTATTAATTTAATTGGTGCCTGGGATATTCAGGCCACCGACTGACCACACTATCTCCCTAGGGTGCCCGACGATCGCACTAAACTCTATCTCTCTCTCTCTCTCTCTCTCTCTCTCTATCTATCTCTCTCTATCTATCTCTCTCTCTCTCACACACACACACACACACACACACACACTCTTCCTCTCTTCTTATCCCTCACCTTGTAGCATTTATCTAATTATAATGTAAGAAGGAAGTTTAAATTCCAATGCGGTTTTGAATGTTGGGGGAAAGAGCAAGTAGCGATTTAGAGAGAGATGGTAGAGATTGAGAGCTTGAAAGGACGAACTAGAGGCTGAGTTTGAAGCAAACCACAAACCACAATTTCCTGATTAGCAGGACCAATCATCATTCTAAATCTGTTTAGCCGACGTCATGATGGGGCTCCACAAAGTACGCCCTGGATTATAACAACACTGCGGGGCTTCACAAGATACGTCCGCCATTTTAACAACACTGCCTCCAATAAGTACCTCTTGGATTTTAACCATCAATAAATTATAAGAACACTAAACTATCTACCAACTATGTTCTGTATAATTTTAACAAGTACTCCTTGGATTTTAACAACACTCCGAGGTCCGCAAAGTACATCCGCCATTATTAGCACTTTGAGTTCCCCATTAAATATGCCTTGCCTTATAAGAACACTGCTCCAACATCATAGCAGCACTACAGAAATTTCACAAAGTAAATGCGCCATCTTAGATACACTGGAGAACTCACAAGGAACGTTCGCCATTTTAGTAACACTGCCGCAGCCGAAAAGTAGGTCAGACATCTATGCAACACTGCGAGATCCACAAGAGAGTTTACCATCTTAGCATCACTATGAGACCCACAAAGTATCTTTTGGATTACAACGAGCTTTTCTTATGATAGCTCAGAGAAGGCTAGAGTCCATTCCCAGTTTATTGTTAGCATTTAAGCACCTAAAAACGTTATTTCCTTGGAGCGTACATTGGAGTAGAACTGTGAGGTGTAAACTGTCTCGCCTCATCATACCCTATGAGGACATTACCATACCTCACTGACTCACCATGGAGGTTGCCTCCATAGAGGTGCCATAACTTCCCTTCTACCTCCATGGAGTTCAAATCTAGAAGGCGACCATTTCGAGGGAAGATTCAGGCCTGCAAGTACATGATACTTCTCGTAAATGAGCAATGCTCTACTTAAATGCATCAACAATTTTCATCATATCTATGAAGGCAAATCCCGCTATAGTGGTCCCCCAGGAGACTCCATCAAGTATAGTGCAGCTTTACCATCATTTCAGCGTTACTACTCACTATACAAATCCCTAATTTATCACTAAAACCTTAACATGATTGTACCATTTTCAGCCAGAATCCTCTACCATTCACAGTGTAGATTCCATTTTAATCAGTTGTTTTCATTCTTGTTCATCTTTTTACTAAGGTAAACTTCTAAACAACCTCTCTTGATATAAAACCTTTGGGACCTTGTGCTGCAAACCAAAATTGCAGGAATTCAGGAAACTGGTGCTCATGACCATAGAAGTCGGAGCATCTATGACAAATAAACATTAAATATAAAAGAAAATATTGAAAACAAAGTATCAACGGTTTATATTTCAAACATTCCAAACAACGCCAGCGAAATGAATGATATGAAAGCGCGCTAATTAGATATTGATGACATCGGTATAAAACATTTATCAGATGTATCATGAAAATACCGTTCTATTTTGAAACGAAATCAGAAAATCTTCCCTAAGAAGAACTCCCACAAAAAAAATAGTAGATTCCTAAAATACTATTCAAGTATTCATAATATTCAAGGCGGGAGGATTTGAGTAGCCTATTTCAATATGGCCTCCACTACTACGAATGCATCAACCCTATTACTGGTGGAGTTAGAACCCCTCCCTAAATCCTAAAGGGGATTAGCCTGCTAGTCTTAACAACGTTAATGGACCGTTCACTTGAAAGGGGACAATTACAGCTCTCAAATGTGCTTAACATTCCCATATAGTTACTTTCACAAAAATCATTATAGTAGTTTGATAGTAGATATGGAGTCTGGTGGCCATAAGTCCTAACTCCTTGTCTAAGGTCGCGGATTCGATACCCACTAGGTGTGATGGTGATCAAAGCTAACATTTAAATAGAACCATACAGATAAATAATACAAATATAAACAATACAATAATTGGGAAGATAATTTATATAGTAGTTATTTCTTAACAAGACACAAACTCTAAACAGAAACATAACCATGTACTGGCTACCTGGCCATGAAGATCTCGGGAAAAGCTCAATTGCTGACTATGAGGCAAAAAATGCAGCCAAACATCTCACTTGTGACTTACAGCAAATAACTGACAAGGATCTGACAAAAACTACAAAACGTACAATAAAACACCATTGGAACTACATATGGACACAACTAGCTGACAACAAACTCCGGGAAATAAAAAAACACAATTGAAGAATGGCCTTCTAGTCATCGAGATAACAGACGTGAACAAATAATTCTTGCTAGACTAAGGATTGGACATACTCGACTAACTCACGAATGCTTAATGACAAGACGAGATAAACCTGTATGCAGTATATGTAACAAACAACTTACGATTAAACACATACTGACAGACTGCCAAAGACGATGCAACTTAAACATCCCGAATGATATGCAAGAACTCCTAAGCAATGATAGCCAGTACATCAACACTATACTGACATACCTCAAGAACACAGGACTATACTATCTTATTTGATGGCAATAAGCACTCTTGACTTAAAAATGACATTATACTTCCATAGATGCTAGGTACTGTTTAACGGAGAACACTAAGTCTTTTACAGTTGAAATTTTATACAATTACATAAGCTATAGCTTATGTAATTGTAAATTACATAAGCTATTTACTTAGGAAATCTAAGCTATTTACTTAGGAAATCAGCATATATGCTGATTTCCTAGGATGAATAGTTCAGAGGATGCTGTTCTTTGTGTTTTTTTTTTTTTTTTTTTTTTTTTTTTTTTTTTTTTTTTTTTTTTTTTTTTTTTTTTTTTTTTTTTTTACCGCGCATCTACATCTTGGCCATTAGCGCCGGGCTATCTATAGGTTGCCACCCTTTTATAATGCCAACAGCACGTGGTCGGGCACCCATTCAGGTACTGACCACGCCCAACCTTGCTTAACTTCGGTGTATTCTTTGTGTTGATAGCCAATGAGGCGGAACACATCAAATAAATAAATAAAGTAGTTATTACAGTTAAATCCATGCTCATCTCAGTAAAGTCAAAGTTATTGGGCTGAACTAGCGGTGGCTTATCATTTATAAATTGTCCTATTGATAAGAGAGAACCCTTGGAAACGTTATCGGCTCAATGTGGTAGACAAAACGGAGGAACCCTTGGCTATAAGTCTGCTATTGATTGATGAGGGCCTATAACATTCGTCTTTCGATTGGTCCTTCCAATCTCTTCACTTCACGCTTTTAACCAGGAAAAACAATAGGAAATAAAAGGAATCCATTTGTTTTCCATGGTAGATTAAAAAAATCGTGGCGGTAAGCAGAAAATCAAAATAAAGAAGGTCCTTTCATTATCGGCCGTTTTCAGAACGAAGATCTGTCCAACCTAAGCACAGAGATTATTCTGCTCCTAAGCAACATTTTTAGTAGCATTAAACATGCCAAACATTATAGCAAAATTGGAAATTTATTGGAAATGTTCTCCATCATTTTTTTTTAAACAGCACCTAAAAGCATATTGAGAGAATTACTTTGTATACATACCCTGATTAGTTCTTGTGTGGATAATGGCTTGAGCTCAACAAAATTAGTGATGATGTTGAAGATTATTTTCTGCTTGAATAAAAATTTTTACCGGTATTAAATACAAAATAGGGCGTCCCAAGGTAACTGGAGACATTGAAAAGCAGTTTTTTCTATGCGAACAGTTGTTTCAGCTGCTGAAAAGGATTTTTTTTTTTTTTGCATGGTGTGAAAACACTGAAATTGAAAACACTAGTGGCAAACTCGCTTAAAGTGGAAGTCCTCTTCCACCCTCTCGATTGATTGGACGTTTATCTTTGTTGCTCTTTGATGACTCATAATCTGGCTGAAGAGAACTTCTATTCTTATGAAAAAAAAAGAAAAAAATTTGTGTGTATATATATATATATATATATATATATATATATATATATATATACATTAATATTTCTCAAATTATCAATGAAACTTGTTATCAACAAACTTGACATATTTTTTTGTCAACAATGTTTAAAAAATATTTTAAAATATATTCATTTATTTTTTCTGCATTCTGCAACAACGGTGATGCACTCTTTTATAAAATATAGAAAATTTAGTAAAGCTAATTATGAGCCTTATAAAATAAGAGCTTTCTAATATGTATATGGCGTGTATGGAGCTGGCGTCACATTTAGTGAAAACTCATAATTTTGTTTCAGAGTTCAATAGTTCTAGAGTTCTTGTTGAATTAAATTAACAACCCCGACATTTAAAGCAAAAAAAAAAAAAAAAAAAAAAAAAAAAAAAGAAAAAAAAAAAAAAAAAAAACCCTCAGTACAAACTGACACGCCAAGCTCACACAGCGTCTCACTTTGTCCTACATTCATAACAAACATTATGGTCTTCGGGTTTTGACCGTGTCTTCACTTTCCTTACCAACGTTTCACCAGTCATACTGCTGGCTCAGGGTTACGTCTGAGAATGAGGATGTTGCCCTCAGACGTAACCCTGAGGAAGCCAGCCGGGGGTCAAAACCCGAAGACCATAATGTTTGGAATGACTTGGACCGTGGAAGCCTATGAGTTAAAAACAATCATAGTTCTACATTTTAAAAGTAAAAAAAATGGTGCTAATGGCGTAGGTAGTCGAAGCACCCTAAAAGAAAAAAAAATAATAATTAAAAAAAAAATAAAGACATCCAGATACCTCCTACCTCCTATAGGAACCCAATTAGAGATGATACCCCGATCGATTTTTCTGAGTTCTGATCATTGTCATCATAAAACAGTTCTGGTATAGTTTCAGGCGTGTATATTCAAGAACTAATTTCTCCGACTGAGATCGCTTTGGATCGTTCCTTTGAACGATACTTTTAAGTATTGATACCTCCTAAAGATATCGCTCTATCAAAAATTGCATAGGATCCGTATTCGTATGAATTTATTAAGGTCTCGAATAGAAACCTTATATTTACCACGCTTTCCCAACTGGTTTTCTTACCACAAACAGATTTTCTTCCCTACAGGGACTTAAAAACACCCTAAAATGGCTTTAGTTTAAAATGTGCTCACAATCAAACACATTTTCCATAATTATTTAAACTTCCTTGAAGGTATCTTTAGATTCAAGAGAAACTTGAAATTTCCAAAGACGAAGCCCCCCATAAAGTTCATCGATCTTGGACGTGCTTTGTCTCAACTTTACAGATTTCGCATTCTAAACAGCAGACACGATCGCCGAGGGAATTCTTCCTAGGTTTATCTCTTTCTCAGAATATTCCTCCTACACAATACCTTCATTCTCATCGCATTTAAGAGAGTTACTCTATATATTACACCGTATAGTGGTGACGAGAGGGAAAAACCCTCTAAACATACCTAATTAGTTGCAGAATACTGCTCTAATATTACTTTTCAATTATATTAATAGTTGTGATCAGAAAACGCCTATTTGTTGACCAAATCTCACAGATTTAGTGAAAAGTAAAACAATATTTTATATCGGGGTCTACCGTGGTCTAGTGGCTAGCGCCTTAGATTCATAAGCGGAAAAAAAAATTATATCAGACATATATATACATACACATATTTTTTTATATATATATATATATATATATATATATATATATATATATATATATACATATATTGTCTGATCCGATTTTGAATAAATTTGTTACAAAAATCTTTCGTCCAAATTAAAAGGTCAAGTTTGTTAACCAGCAGAAACCGTCCACCGGAACATGATTTTTTGGACAAGAAAAAAACGTAACGCTTACGTTTTCGAGTTCATATGCCAGAAAGTACTCGTTTCGTAGATTCCTTAACCTTAGGAAACGAATGAAACCAATTTTAAAGCGATGTCAGTAACCGTCTACGAGAAAAATTGTTACAAATACTTTTTCAAACTACTTTCAGTTTGGGTATTGAGAAACGTGAAACTTGTTCCAGACATTTTACATTCATAAATTTTGGTTGCGTTTTTAGGGGTAAGGAAGTATTAGAAATTAAAATTATTAATAGACATAAAATGTTTTTACATCTTCCTATATTTTCTAAAATATCTCGAAAACAGTTAGGAAATTGTGGTAAATCGAAAGTTACTATTCGAAAGGTTACTAAATTCTCTACATAAAACATTCTCATGTTATTTTCGATGGGGAGATGTCAATCGGAGAAATAAGTACTTACAACTTTCAGTTCTGTACTTTTGAACGGTTTATTGTGTTACCTGTTTACCTCCTTCTTTCCGCTTAGGATACAATCTGTTTCCTGTTGAGTCGCTTGAAATCTTATATTACTCATCTTTGAGATGTCATTGCATATTTTTCATAAAAGACCAAAACTTATCAATAAATGTTTCTATTCCTTTCCAAATGGTACTACGGATAAGAACGGAAACGTGGTAATATGATGCAGTTCCTGCCAGTCGAACTTTCGATTACGTATTTTAAATATTCCGTTTGTCTAAAAAATATTATTGGTCATAACTAATATGCTTCCTCAAAATATTAATTTTAACTTAAATAATTAGCCATTTTCTAAGGGACGGCGCACAGTGGTGCCAATAGGGAAAAAACCTCCAAAACCGAAGGTGTTCAATCGTGATTGAACTGACATTTTATTATACCTAATTAGTTGTAGAATATTGCTGTAATATTGCTTTTCCATTTTAATAATAGGTATGATCACAAAAAACCTTTTTGTTGACCGTTTTCTCGCTGAGTAAAAATCTCACAGTTTTTAGTGAAAAGTAATTCAATGTTTTATACCACTTATTTTATTCCTGAAAAATTGATATTACCCAGGAAGTCTCATGAGTATATGTAGCTTTTAAAGGAATTTTCTTTTTTGCCAAAATGTGCCATGAATTTGGTGCAGTTAGGTTGTGAATATATCTGTAATAAAACGCAATTATCCTTAGTTTATTTGGTGTAGAAAAAAAAAAAGAAGCGGTACTTAGCTATCCTCTCCGCATAGTTTTACCTAAAAGTACATGCTTTGAAGTTGCTTTCCTATATATTTCATCGCCGTACTCGGCCATATATTTGCAAAGCCTATTAAATTGTAGGTGTCAATTAGCGATGTGATTATTTTACGAGGAACGACTTTACCATTATTTTTTCTGCAGAGAGTAGTTAAAAATGTTGTGTTAGCAAGTAACTAAACATAAACAGTGAGATCCGTCAAATATCTCGTGTGAAACTGCTAAATTTAGTCGTTTTATGCTCAAATTTCGAGAATGAGGAATACGTCGAGAACAGTTAACAAAATTACATTTGTTATTAATTTATTCGAGTCAACACTCAAAAACACATTTTCAATTTTACATATCTCTACCAATTGAGTAAAATATGACTTCTTTATATTGAATACTTGCTGTTTTTCAGGTTTTTCTTCATATAAAACCCGTTTACCTTCCAAAATAATTATTCTATCAACTTGGTAGTGGTCTCACTCAGCACATAAAAATACTTCAAAAATGACACCTAAATCAGAAAGATTCAAGTACCTAGAGGATTTTTCCCGAAATCGGGCGTTTGGCACCACTGTGCGGCGTGGAATCACATATAAAAGGGCAAAAATATTTTGCTTTATTTTCTGTTTCTATACGTGTCTTTACGAAATTCTTCAATAATTCATCGTGAACTAACCATCTCGCCAAGGAAAGTAATCATATCGTCCCTACCATAAAAACTCATTTTTCAGAGACTTTGCTCCAAGATTGTGGACGATACGGCTTGTCGTAAATTGTACAACCCCTTTAGAATAGCCTTTAATGCCTTAAATAAAGTATCGAATAAGACCATTTTTCAATATATTACTTCGTCGATGGATAATATACCATATATTCGTTCTCTAGTTTGCTCCGATTTGCATATTGGGTAGTTGGACATGGTAGGGATGATATGAGAGAAATAGAGTTTATTTTTATATACTAGTGAAATTTCAATTTCCGATTAACGGTATTAAAATTTCAAGGTTTGAATAAATAAAATATACAAAGAGATATATTCAGTATGCAAACTTTAATGACATTTTGACACGTGTAATATTCCAGGAGGGACTAAAGTTTGAATTTAATTTTACCCGTAAATACATTTACTAAACCTACCTCACTTTACTGACAAAGACATTTATTATTTAGTTATGATGAAAATGTAGTTATAATGAAAATCTTGTTACTTAGCAGAGATGTAATAATATAAAGCACGCCCATTATTTTATACACTAGACGAATTTTATGCAGAATTGCTTATATGTAGAATTTTGATTGGATAAAATCAATAAATAGATAGTGTATTAATCGAGGTAAGGAAATAGATTTAATGTAAGAAATAGCGAAATATTGAATATTTAAATAAATAGTAATTACATTTATTTAGAGTATGCATTGAAATTTTATTGAGCAAATCAATTATTCAACACATGATTTCAAAAACTGTCCCTAATTTCTCAATGATTTTTATCAAACAGGCAGAAGGTCAATCAATAAAATTAATATAGTTTATATATTGTTGGGGGTAAATCCCCTAACAGATAAACTGATGTTGCTGGTTAACCATCACGTCCAATCATTTCATATGGGAATGCTGTATACCAAGAATTCTAACAAAAAAAAAAAAAAAAAAATGAAAAGACATATGTATGTATGTCAATTTTAACGTGGTTCATTTTCGGTACCTACTTACTAAGTATGATCTATAGATATTAGAAGAAATTGGTTTTAAAATCTTTTTCATTGCAAAAATAATAGTAACTTTGCTGCAGATAGGGGTTCGAGTCCCGTCAACATCAGGGAGTTTTCTCCTTTCAGAGTTGGTTGGGAAGATTTTCTACTGCACCATGAACGTTTAGAAAGTCTGGCAACCAGTAGTTACCCCCCTGATATAAATGGCCACAATGTCCCGTAAAGAAAGTAATAAAAATAACGTATTATTCAGAACAAAAACCACTCACATTCTTCTTTCCTTAAAATATTTGACATGTTTAATGCTTCAAAAAAAAAAGGTTTATGTTTGAGCTAGATTCCTTTAAAAATTGCTATAATAGCATAAAAATTGCTTCATATTTATTTTTTATTGATTCCATTGTATAAATAAATAAAAAAAAATACTGCTCTTTCTATAAAGATTTATCTTTATTTGTTGTGTAGGCTTTACATGAAGGCCCTACCTCGTAAATCTTCCACAAGGCTCCAAGATTATTAAAATAAAGCCTTTGTCCACTGGGGATAGACCACCTCGCCTTAGGCAAAATGTGTTTATCAAAGAGAACACCGACAGTTTGAGGGTTTTATCAACATTTCATCACGGAAGAAACATCAGTTATTCAGATTATTGTTATTTATAGTTTATTTTCATTATCAAACAATGCTTAGTTCTGACAACAATCCTGAGTGGTATTTTGAAGAATGTTACAACTAAGGGTGCCAAAAAGTATCATTTTTAGATGGTTTCGTCGAATGTTTCTAGGATGGGGATTGACGAATTTATAATTGTATTCCCTATTTTTGTTTCGTCAATTAACACGTTAGTTAAATCAAAATGAAAATTTCACTTTTAAGAGATAAAAAAAATGTGCAAGGAAATTCATATACATACATACACCAAATTCATAGCGTATATAAATGTTGTTTTCGATTGAGATTGCGTTTGAGCAAGAATTGAAATTTGTTTAGCCTTAAAATGGATTTTTAAATAAAGTTACAAGAACAAATAGTATACTTTATACTAAAATATTAATTTTAATGAAATTAAGATGGCACAGTTATTGCATGTCTGACTAAATTTATAAATGTTTAATTTTAATCCTATTTACATAAAATTCTATTTAGTATTAGAATATCTAATATTTAGTAATATGAATGAATAATTACAAGACTGAGAATTGGACATCCTCATGTAACACATTCCTATCTGGTGACAAAACAAGACAGTGCAATATGCCAGACGTGCTACAGACAACTAACAGTTAAACACTTACAGACAGAATGCAAAATATGAAACTATTTAACGATTCCACATGACATGTCTGAGCTATTTTCTGAAAAAAATCCCACATCTTGTTACCATTCTACAACACCTCTGTAGCATAAAAATGTATGACAAAATATGACTCAACCTGCCTTATGCAAGTATACATCAATGAAGCTAGTGTAATTGTATGTTTAAATGTGTGTGTGGCTTCAGAAAATAAAGCCCTCGCATTAAACCTTCCAAGTCAAGTACGAATGATTTTTATTTTGTAATCAACTATTGAATAGTCTATTATTTGTTATTATAATAGTACTGTTAATATTTATTCCATTTCTTTATTAATTTTTGTTTGTTTTTTTTTTTTACTATTGTATATAATTTTTTTTCACTTTATATTTATTTTTTCTTTTAGTGTTTATTTGTTCTATTTTGAATACTTTATTTAAACCTATTTTTTTTATATATTAATATTAAACGATCACTTATTATGCAAGCAAATCACCTTGTTGTTCTGGACCTCTGAAAATAAATAAATAAATTATATTTAGTATTTATTGCTAAATATCTAATTATATTAGACATTTAATATTATTTAGATATAATATTGTAGATAATAATAATATGCTTTATATTATAATAATGGGCGCATCGCAAAAACAACGATTGCCTTGATCAAATTAAATACCACCAGAAAGTAAGAAAATTTGTAGAATAGTTTTCATCGTAATCAAATAAATAAATTTGAACAAAAAAACACACACTGAAAAACAACTTCCTTCGATTGGCAGCCTCCCTCGGATAAACTAATCCAAGAAGACTGGGGGGACCCCCCCCCCCCGAAATAATAGATGATACGCATAATATTATATTGTATATGTTTGACCTCTGCCTGAGAGGCCGAGTAGCCTAGGTCCACAAACCACAGGCTGGTTGTTATGGATGTCAAAGCTTGTGTCAGGCCACGGGCCCTCCAATATCACCACATCACCTTCATCTACGAGTCTAACCTATAACACTTTATCCAAACTTCAATGAGGTCTCAATAACATTTTTATATATATATACACGAAATAATAATAATAGAATATAACTTAAATCATTTATAGATAATTAGCCCTTATGTGATATTAACATTAAATATCACATAAGGGCTATTACCTATAAATGATTTAAATTATATTTTATGAGTTTCAATTTGTGCCTTAAATGACAGGTAATCGATGTCATGTTTACATTGTATTTTTATTGACGTCGATATGACATTCTCCAGCAGTCGTTTTACGTAATATTTCGCAGAGTGGAAGAAATCCTAATACCTTTCCGATAAAACCTTATTTAACAACCTGAAGAGACGGCTAAAAAAAAACTTCGAACCGACAATTAACCGACATCTGATAGTTATTGCAGGATATTTATGTCAGACAGAAATTATGACTAATGTATACTGCGAATAATTTCTGTCAGAGATATATATTTCTATCACTAGCTATAAATGTCGATACTTCTATAGTATGAGGTGTAAACACTGATTATAGAGAGAAGAATTTTATGTCAAAGATAAATATCTTGGCTACTGACTGTATTTTCGACACTTCTATACCATCAGAAGTAAACACTGATTATTTGCTAGTACAGGACACAAATATATGTTTGTAAAAATTCAAGAGAATATCTTTCCGACGCCTGAGATATGTTTCCTGCGAGAAGTTTCAGATGTAAACGCACCCTTACTTTTCCTACTTCACCACCAGTGACAACACCCAATGGCAAGCAACAAAGCAAATCTTAAACTATCAGCAAACCTACGCCAAGAGAATGGTTCCTGGACACAAAGTGAAGAGGAAAAATCAATATATTTGCAAACCATTTTCTATCTCCAAATCCTTAAACAAATCTAACACTGAAATCCTGACCTCCTAGTTCCTCTTCTTTCAGATGGGGCAACCATGTTAGTTTTTTATCAAGTGTTATGCCAAGAAATGTTAGTGTGTCACTTTGAGTAATAGGTGTATGATTTAATGTAAAGTGGGGGACAGGAGTAGCTCTTTTTTTTGAGAAAACAATATATTTCGTTTTTTCTACGGAGAATTTAAATCCTGTCTTACAACCCCACCTTTCTAATTCATATATTGTGTTTTGTATGTTCTGTTCTGCTGTGTGTAATGTTTTGGCTGAACTGTAGATGAGTAAGTCGTCAGCATAAAGGCAGTACTTTACACCTTGGGGAATACATTCATGAATTGAATTAATTGCAGCATTGAAAAGAGTTGTACTCAGTACACCTCCTTGGGGTACTCCATTTTCTTGGAGAAATACATCCGAATAAGCGGTACCTACCCTCACCCTGAAAGTTCTCCTCGTAAGATAGTTGTTGATGTACTGGAGGATGTTACCATCTATTCCCCATTCAACAAGTTGATTTAATATTAGCCTTCTCCAAGTAGTATCGTAGGCTTTATGTAGATCTAGTGATACAGCTAATATTTGTTCTTTATTTAGAAATGAGTTTAAAATGTCACTTTCAACTCTTGCAATGTGGTGCATAGTTGAATGTTGTGCTCTAAATCCACACTGAAAGTCGGAAAACTTTTTATTTGTTTCGAGAAACCAGAGAATTCTTTTATTAACCAATTAAGGATTCTGAGTACAACAAAATGGGGAGCTGACAAATGGACGATGCTTACACTCTATCGATCGTTTACCAGGTCTCTTCTGGATTACGGATGTATAGCTTATTCATCTGCCAGCAAGACCACGCTTAAACTATTAGACACTATACACTATACAGCATTAAGGTGCCTTCAGATCAAGCCCAGTCGAAAGCTTATGTGCTGAAACGGGAGAACCTCCTCTGCAGTATCGGCGTAGAATAATTGCCTTAAAATTCATTATTAAAGCAAAAGCTCTCGGTACACCTTGTGTATCAGAATTTCTTAATAATATCTATTTTGACAAATATAGTCGACTAAACTCTAAAAAGAAACCTTTACAAATTAGAACTCATGAGGATACAAATCAAGCAACAGCACACACTTCAATTTACCCTAACAATCACATTGACATACCCCCATGGAAAGTGAAGAACTTAGCCATTGACCTAACATTGACTAAATACAAGAAAACAGATCCGATTGCTACTAATGCTTATAAAAAAATATTTAACTCCATCATACGAGAAAGACCTGACAGTACATACATATTCACGGACGGATCGAAAACACAAACTGGAACAGGTGCAGCAGCAATAATTAATGATGTCGTACATGCAATAAGACTACCCGACCATACTTCAGTATATTCCGCAGAGCTGCATGCCATTCTTCTCGCACTGACTAACATCCACAACTCAACTACTAACGACATTACAATTTGCACGGACTCACTGAGTTCTTTACTTTCCATGGGAAACATATACAGCACTCATCCTCTTATCGTCAAAATTTTTACTACATTATTTCAATTACAAAGTCAACACAAACATATCACGATGTTCTGGCTACCTGGTCACGTTGGTATCCCACAAAGTACATCAGTAGACATACAAGCGAAATTAGCAACACAGAGACCCACAACAGACTCAGAAACCGTAACTACATCAGATTTATGTACCTTAGCACAAACCATCATATTGGACGACTGGCAAAAAGAATGGACGAAATCCGAAAGCAAGTTAAGACAGATTAAAAACACAACAGGAGCCTGGTTGAACGAAAACCTCACAAGACGGGAACAAGTAGTATTAACCAGGCTTAGAATTGGACACTGCTTACTAACTCACGGACATCTTATGCAAAAAACAGACAGACCAAAATGCAGACATTGTAACGAGGACCTTACAGTAAAACACATACTTATAGACTGTAGACAGAGGGACAACTTACAAATACCACACGACTTAGTTGAAATATTATTACCAAGTAGCCCTTACATCAACACAATACTCAAACATTTAAAAACAATTAACATATACTCAAAAATTTAATAAAATATGTAAAATTTATAGTAAAGTATAGTTGAGCCTTTGTGTTTTTTTTTTGTTTTTTTTTTTTTTGTTTTTTTTTTTTTTTGTTTTTTTTTTCTAAATGAAATTTCCAATTGCCCTCCATCTGCATTAAAAGTAAAAAATCGAAATGAGATCATTTTAATTTAAAGTACTTATACATATTCCTTATAATATATATACCTATGTATATTTATTTATTTTCTATTCCTTTATTTACTGTTATTTTGTTGTTTTCAGTTTCATTTATTTTGTAATACTTTATAATTATTTATTTCATTTTTTTTTAATTTATTTATCTTTTTCTTTTGGACTGAGACAGATTTTCATAGTCATAAACTGTAAGGAGACCATCGCCAAACGTTACGGGTCTCTGAAAACAAATAAATAAATAAATAGTTCCTCTTCTTTATCCTTAATTTACTTTAAATATCCGAACAACCCCAAATATCGTCACTTGTACTTTCGCCAATGACACAGTCATCCTTATTTCCTGTCCCGAGCCTAAATTGGCATCTGAAAAACTTCAAAGCTACCACAATGACGTCGAGAAGTGGATAAACAAATGAAGGACTCAAAAGAACCTTGAGACATGTACACATGTAACATTCACCCTGAGCTGAGTCCCCTTTCGTAAAACTCCACAATACCCCAATACCTGGAAAACGCACATAAAACAGAAGTGACAAGAACTGAACAAAAGCTTTGGAGTTCTCCGGCGACTAATTGGGCTTAAATCGAAACTTACAATATACAAGACCATAATAAGACCGATATGGACTTACGGATGAGAACTAAGGGGAACTAAGCTAAGCCATCAATTGTAAACCATCCAACGTTTCCAATCCAACATCCTCCGTAAAATCCTCAACGCTCCTTCCTTCGTTTCAAACCTGACCATCCATCGAGAATACCTTCTGCCAATGATTTAGTCAACCTTCCCCAATCCTCTTGGCAGCTCCCTCTCTTCCAACGTTATCCCAGATAATCCTCTTCTCTACCATTGGCCATGAGACAATTCATCACAGATTAACTAGCCTGCCTCCTGAAATAGCATATACAGTCCAACAAAGTGATCAACGTTTCATTAAAATAACGTCAGGCCTGGCC
Organism: Gonocerus acuteangulatus; assembly: GCA_946811695.1. Taxonomy (NCBI): domain Eukaryota; kingdom Metazoa; phylum Arthropoda; class Insecta; order Hemiptera; family Coreidae; genus Gonocerus; species Gonocerus acuteangulatus. The sequence continues at coordinate 31,948,655 of OX328130.1, read as the reverse complement.
TTTGCAGTCCTGGTCTCATTGCTCCGTACAGTTAATCTATTAGTTTGATCATTCTACTTCGATGGATTGTACAGTTAAACTCAGGCATGAATATCTCATACATGGAGAGGAATATATCTGCGAAGTCCAATTTTTAAGGTTTAGCTATAACCAAAATTCTAGTTTTTTCATCTCGTCTCGAAAACAGTTAAAGATAATACATTGAAATAGTAAAATGTACAAAAATATTGTTCTTTACTACCGATCATTAGAAAATTTCAAACGAGCTCCATAAAATGAAGAAATGGATGTTCCACAAGTGCTGTGGATGTGAAAAGAGACCTGTTGCACTGCATTCATGGACGCAGTGGTAACACCAGTTGATTCTGGACTTTTTTCCAACAGTTTCCCTTATCATACTGTTTCTAAATGTTGAACAATTTCATCACGGGTTTCTTTATATTCAGAGAGAAACCCCGATTTAGCCTTAGCATGCCCAAGGCATACTTTCTCACTCGTTCCCAAGACAGGGGTTCCTCG